>CM055911.1:46372954-46565454 GCA_029582155.1 Panopea generosa | reverse complement strand
TTCATACGAGGACAAATACTATGAGAGAACTCCAAGCTGCGTGACAGGAATTGCTCAGAACCTTGTCTGGCAACCCATGTCAAATCGTAAATGCACAAAAAGACCATACGAGCATCAGACGAGGACAACTACTGGGAGAGAACTCAAGGTTGCGAGACAGGAATGGTTCAGAACCTTGTCTGGCAACACCTGTCAAATAGGAGATACACAAAGAGACTATACAAGCTTCAGATGAGATCAATTACTGGGAGAGAACTATAGGCTGCCAGGCAGGAATGGTTCAGAACCTTGGCTGGCAACACCTGTCAAATAAGAGATGTACAAAAAGACTATACAAGCTTCAGACGAGGACAAATACTAGGAGAGATCTCCAGGTTGCGTGACAGGAATTGCTCAGAACCTTGTCTGGCAACCTATGTCAAATCGAAGATGCACAAAAAGACCATACGAGCATCAGACGAGGCATCTACTGGGAGAGAATTCAAAACTGCCTGACAGGAATGGTTCGGAACCTTGTCTGGCAACCCATGTCTAATAGGAGATATATAAAGAGACTATACAAGTTTCAGGCGAGGCCAACTACTGGGAGAGAACTCCAGGCTGCGTGACAGGAATGGTTCAGCACCTTGACTGGCAACCCTTGTCAAATAGGAGATGTACAAAAAAACTTAACAAGCTTCAGGCGAGGACACTACTGGGAGAAAACTCCAGGTTGCGTGACAGGAGTGGTTCAGAACCTTGACTGGCAACCCTTGTCAAATAGGAGATGTACAAAAAGACTTAACAAGCTTCAGGCGAGGACAACTACTGGGAGAAAACTCCAGGTTGCGTGACAGGAATGGTTCAGAACCTTGACTGGCAACCCTTGTCAAATAGGAGATGTACAAAAAGACTTAACAAGCTTCAGGCGAGGACAACTACTGGGAGAAAACTCCGTTTTCAGGTTGCGTGACAGGAATGGTTCAGAACCTTGACTGGCAACCCTTGTCAAATAGGAGATGTACAAAAAAACTTAACAAGCTTCAGGCGAGGACAACTACTGGGAGAAAACTCCAGGTTGCGTGACAGGAATGGTTCAGAACCTTGACTGGCAACCCTTGTCAAATAGGAGATGTACAAAAAGACTTAACAAGCTTCAGGCGAGGACAACTACTGGGAGAAAACTCCAGGTTGCGTGACAGGAATGGTTCAGAACCTTGACTGGCAACCCTTGTCAAATAGGAGATGTACAAAATGACTTAACAAGCTTCAGGCGAGGACAACTACTGGGAGAAAACTCCAGGTTGCGTGACAGGAATGGTTCAGAACCTTGACTGGCAACCCTTGTCAAATAGGAGATGTACAAAAAGACTTAACAAGCTTCAGAAAAGGACAACTACTGGGAGAGAACTCCAGGCTGCCTGACAGGAACGGTTCAGAACCTTGACCGTCAGCCCTTGTCAAAAAGGAGATGCACAAAGAGACTATACAAGCTTCAGGTGAGGATAACTACTTGGAGAGAACTCCAGACTGCGTGACAGGAATGGTTCAGAACCTTGTCTGGCAACCCTTGTCAAATAGGAGATATACAAAGAGACTATACAAGCTTCAGGTGAGATCAACTACTGGGAGAGAACTCCAGGCTGCGTGACAGGAATGGTTCAGAACCTTGACTGGCAACCCTTGTCAAATAGGAGATATACAAAGAGACTAAACAAGCTTCAGATGAAGACAACTACTGGGAGAGAACTCCAGGCTGCGTGACAGGAATGGTTCGGAACCTTGTCTGGCAACCCATGTCAAATAGGAGATGTACACAGAGAGTATACAAGCTTCAGATGAGGACAAGTACTGGGAGAGAACTCCAGGCTGCGTGACATGAATGGTTCAGGACCTTGTCCGGCAACCCCTGTCAAATAGGAGATGTACAAAGAGACTATACAAGCTTCAGAGGAGGACAACTACTGGAATAGAACTCCAGGCTGCGTGACATGAATGGTTCACATTTTGTTTGGTAATCCCTGCCAAATAGGAGATGTACAAAGAGACTATACATGCTTCAGACGAGGACAACTACAAGAAGAGAAATCCAGGCTGTGTGACAGAATGGTTTGGAACCTTGTTTGGTAATCCCTACCAAATGGGAGGTGTTCAAAAACACCTGTGATGTTATGACACCCGACCCTTATATTTGGAACAAATGACAGAAGAGCCAGAAGTGGTCAACGTCTATACCATCAACCATCAACTTAAATTTACTTTTTTACCCACAAACCATACGGAATAGACGACCAAAGCCAGTTACAGACATGGCCTCCATAGAAGATTTCAAAGTCAGTTACAGACATGGCTTCCATAGAAGATTTCAAAGCAGCACTGGGAGACAAGAAGCCTACTTCACCCAACTCTGAATATAGGATGCGGTGTAAATAGTTTTAAGATGTATATACCGGTCTTAGCGAACGGCCACTCTAGAGGCCAACTTTACAGTCCTGGACCTAAATTCATCAATTTTTTGAGTCTGAGATTTAGACTCAGACTCAAAATCTTAAAAATTTAAGAATCAAATAACATCTATTAAAGCAACACATCCACGTTTGAACTTTTTAAAAAAAAAAAAAATTAATTGAGTTATAATTTCCCATACAAACATATGATCAATTAGCTGTATATGAGCATATTAACACAATCCGGAACAAAATGATGCCCAAATTATAATGCGTGACTAACACTTTATAAAACAAGCGTGTAACTCACTCGAGTAAAATTTTTTTGTCAAAACGACTTTCAAGGCAGGTAAAGTACACTAAGCACTAAAACGTGAAGTTTTTTAATACGACTCGCATAATTTAATTTGAAGCCAAGTTGGAATCCTCAGCAATTTAAAAATAATTTATAAAGCGTTTGTCACGCTTTATAATTTGAACATCTTTTTTTATAATTCTAAAGCGTTCTGGATAGTGTTTGTTAGCACATATACAGCTCACTGACCATATATTTATGTATGGGAAATGTGCTCACAACTCAATTGAAAAACTTTTTAAAAAAATTTAAACGTGGATGTGTTGCTTTAAACAAGAAAATGATTATATTTATTTGCATATTCAGGCAGTTTTAATGATTATTTAACAGAAAAATGTTACATTATCAATTTCTTACTAACAATTGTTTACAGGGATTTACAAAAATGTAAGATTTGAGTCTGAGTCCGATTCTCAGACTCAAATTGTTGACTCTGTTTCAGCATAATAAAACATTATATATGACATACTGTTTTATTTTGTGGTTTGAAGGAAGATTTTAAAATGAATATTAATAGACCTTCCGTTTTTTCGTCAAAACCCGGATTTGTACTGACAAGCATGTTTATCAGATGACACGTATTGAAAAAAAAACACACTCAATGTATCTGAATAATTTTGATGCTAATTATTACACCAATTTAATCCCAATTGAATTTTAAACATGGACTCACGTAAGTGCGTCTTCATCTAGGATGACAGTCGACTTTACAGTCTTATCAAATAGTGCAATATACGCGTAGTTTAAATGTTATCTTAAATGTGGCTAATGTGACCCTTTCATGAGCTAGACTTTTGCAAATTTTCATAACCAGGATTTGGAAATTGGTAATCGTGCCTATAACGGCCCGTTAGTAATGCAGTGAATTGCGGTGTTTAGCGGCGCTTTCGGCAATCGTTCAGTCATACTGCAACTTGATACCGTATTCTGAGCACTGCCACACTAAACTTGTATGCAGCAGACACATGCTTAATGCTGAGCGCTAAGCAGAGAGGAAGCTTTTAGTGCTGTTTTTGAAATATGTGGTATGACCCGGCCAGGGATCGAACCCACGACCCCCCCCCCCCCCCCCCACGCTCGACCACACCTACGGTACGTGACTCAATGTGCTATTCTATTTAGTACATTCATAAACACTTATAGAGAAACAATGCTTCATGATGCTTTTTTGCAGCATATTTGTTTTGCAGCACGCTGGTTTTCAAAGCATGGGCTAGTTTCATTTTCTGTTACTCTTTTCAACTTAAAATGAAAACTTAGTATTGATATTTACATATTGTTTGACAGAAACTCAATCGTACTGAACAGCTTAGAGAGATGAACAGAACGGTCCCTTGTTGTGATTATTGAATCTATTCTCGTTAAATGAAATGGGAGGGTCCTCCAAGACTGTGTATTCTGAGGAACCGTCTCCATAACTCACCGCTAAGGTTGTAAGTTCGAGTCCCGCTCGCTCCAAACACTTTTTTGAATCGTCATTTTAATAAATAAATTAAATATTACACATTTAACCGTCGTTTTTAACATTTAGAACGTATGTACTTATTTTTAATGGGATCGACCAACGGATGCTGCACAATTTTGCATTGAATAAGTGGTTATGTCTTAGTCTAGCAATACAGCAGCGGCCATTTTGGATTTATATTATTTATAACTAAATTATAAAATAAAAGTAACCAGTGCACCAAAACAACAACAATTCAGGTAATTTATTATACGATTTAATTTGAGAATTACAATAAGAAACGGAAAGAGGATTAGACTTGTGTCAACATCGAATAAAAAAGTATCGATATGAATATCGGAAAATATTGGAATAGTATAGTATCTTAAAAATATCGAAACAATATCGGAATAAATTTAATTTACATTTAATTGGCTTTTTACAATTGTTTTGAATTTAGAACTAATAATAAGAGAATGAATGAATGAATGAATAGGTTTTACGGCGTACCAACATTATAGGTTATTCGACGCCAACAGGAAGGAAGATTCCAGGTTCATTCTACATGTACAAAAACAACAAAATAACATACAGATTAAAAAAAAAATACACCAACAAATGGATATGCAGAATGAACCTAGAACCTTGATACCTGCAGAACTGCAGGGTGTCAGCAAATTCTATCGTATTATTCAAATTGTCGCTTCTTACGACCTGCATGAACCACAGAGATCCTTTTCTTGCCATCATTCATATGGCTCCCTGGAACCACACAGGGGTTGGTAATTTAACCACACTAGTGAACATAAAAATATGATAAAATGAACATGACACCCATTCGGAGGATTCCTACCCCTCTGCAGTGATTCTATTCTTAGCCGGAACCACGAGGACTTAAAATAAGAAATATTCAATATGACGCTTATAGTTAACTACTAAGATATTTAAACTAAATTGTTATCATAAGAAGTTGACGTTCCTCAGAGATAAAAAGACGCGATACTCAAAACAGCGTGAGAATTATTTTAAAGTGTTGCAAAAAAATAGTTTAGATTAGTTGTGTACACATTGATCGCAGTTTAAAACAATTTCCCATAACCTTTTGATATGAGAATTGCCGTTTCACCAGTTGGACTACCTTCTTCAAATACATATTTGCCGAGACCTCAACATCCTGGTTATGTAATCTGAAAATTATCAATCGAGGCTAAGGTAACGATGGCGTCGTGTAAATGTTCAAATAACAGAACATAATAAATTATCAGTGTTACACAGTATGTGATATTTAACTAACCTTATTTTATATCCAATAAGGTTGAGCATATTTTTTAAATTAGGAAGCAACTTATTTCGTTTACAACAGGTTATGGTGTTTTTTTCATTAAGGCCGATGATACCAAGATTAATATTATGTTAAATGGTGTTTAGCGTCGCTTTCAACAATCTTTCAGTCATATCGCGACGATGCATTGTGACAGTATACTAAGCGCTGCAAGACTGGTGTATTATGCCGCCGTAACATATTGTACTGACACAAGACCGAAAAGACAAAGAACTATCCTCTAAATGCGAAGCGCCGAGCGGGAAAGCTTCTAGTACCCTTTTGTTGAAATGAGAAAAACTTCCGGGTAGTGATTGATTTAATTAATTTTTGATCTTTATTTAATTTTTCATCTTTTCTCAGTCTCTCGTTGAATGAGCCGTCTAGCAAAATGAAAAGTTTTTCGTGAATAATTTCACAGCGGATTATTTCCGTTGATGACATATGAACAAAAAGATAAGATAAAATAAGTGGCCACCGAAATACTTCAGTCAAAATATTTTAACGTGCAAATCCGCGGTAAAACGATGAAAAGCTGGAACGGGTTGTACACGTGTACAAGTTTGTAATTTCAGCGGCAAATATTATGAGGAAAAAAGTGTAAAAATATGCAGATAGGTTTACCCGTCTTATCACTGTTAGTTTAATGTAAAATCAGTAAATAAAAGGAGAAGAAAAGAGAATGTTTTCTTTTGGTAAAACGAAAAAAGTTCCCCTTCAACATTATTTCTGAAGCTTTCTTGGATGCCCATGTAACTGTATTAAAATAAATGATAAAACCACCTTCATTTTATTTCCAAATTCCATTCTGTTCTTCTGCTATGTTGCTGGCAGAATGAAAATAAAACCAATTCTGCTATTTTGCTGGCAGAATGAAAATAAAACCCATTCTGCCATTTTGCTGGCAGAATGAAAATAAAACCCATTCTGCTATGTTGCTGGCAGAATGAAAATAAAACCCATTCTGCTATTTTGCTGGCAGAATGACAAAAAAAGCTGAAAAAATGAAAATACATTTTGGTGCTGAATTATTGTTTTGCTGAAGACATTGAGGACAAAAAGGTGCAAAATTGTGCAGAAAGGTGATTCCTGCGTATCAATGTTAGTTTGAACGTTATCTGATGAATGAGAAAGTTCTTTAATTTCTTGGTAGTGATTGTTTGTACAAATTATTTCTAAACCCTTCCTGTATATTCATACATGTAACAGTACTACACTAAATGATTAAACAACCTTCATCCCCCCCCTCACCCAATTCTTTTCTGCTATTATTCTGTTCTGCTGTTAAGGTAAGCATTTTTCTGCTGGCAAAAAGAAAAAAAATCGTTCTGCTGTTCAGTTGTTTTCGCTGGAAAAGGAAAAATAAATCATTCTGCTAACTTGACCAATCTGTTAAGCTGAGGAATTTGGTGTAAATAAATTGAAGAATTTGCCGAAGAGAAAACAATTGATTATAATAATAATCATTACAGTTGCACACCAGTTAACTGTTCCGCTCGCAGAATAAAAAAAGTTTGCTATTCTGCTGAAAAAAAAGTGCAGAATTGTGCAGAAAGGCGATTCCTGTGTATCAATTATATTTTGAACGTAATTTGGTGAATGAGAAAGTTCTTTAACTTCTAGGTAGTGATTGTTTGTACAAAACATTTTTAAGCCTTCTGGTATGTTCATGCATGTAACTGTACTAAAGTAAATGATAAAAGCAACCTTCATTTTTTTCCAAATTACATTCTGCTATGCTGCTGTTCTGCTGGTAAGGTAAGCATTTTTCTACTGGCAAAAAGAAAAACATTCTGCTGTTTTGCTGGAAAATGAAAAAAAAGTCATTTTGCCATTTTGCTAAGAGAATGAAAAGGTTTTCTGTTAATTTGACCAACCTTTTAGGATAAGGAATTTACTGCAAATAAATTGAAGAATTTGTCGAATATTAAACCATTTGATTATAATTATAGTCATTATTGGTGCACATCAGTTAACTAAACACTTTGTTAACCACAGTGCTCGTTGGTACATGAATGTCCGTTTTAATCTTTGATCATGTTGAGAGTTCAAATTCAGATAAACCTTGATAAAACTAAAGTCTGTAGAACGGACCCAGCTCTCCCGATTGGGTCCGTTAAATAGCAATATTGAAAAAGACCCAACTGAGCACGTTGATTGGTCAGATGCTTCAGCTAAAAGTTTGGATGACGTATCGGTATTTCAAAGGAAGTAGTTATAATGTAAAATTTAATGTAAAAGTTACAATAAAAAACATATTCTATAGTGGATTTATGAAGCTGGCCCACCATTAATTTCACATAAACCGTAATATTAACACCATAGACTGTCACACTTACAGCTGTACTCCAAACTCCATGAGAATTTCCAGAATTCGTATTCAATTCAAGCAGAACACAAAAAAAAGTTAAAAACATAGGCATTAACTGCTTCCAATTTCGCAATTTTGCTCAAATCGAAAGAAGGTGTTCCATTTTGACATACAGGGGTCAAATAAGCCAATTTATGCAAGATACTTACCGTCTAAGAAATAGTCCCATCTGTGCTACCAGTCCACTCAATTTTGCACCATTCTCTCGGAAAATATAAATACTCTACACAAGTTCACATTGAAATAGTACCTGTGAAGTGCATTTTCACACTCTCACACCATCTTGAACGACCACTGTCAATTTTCTTTGGAACTACTTTCGGGTACTACCATTTTGACCCCCTGGTTCCTGGTCTAAGTCTGTATTGTCAGAAATGTGTGTACCGTATTACTCATGGAATACATATGAAACAGCTTGCTACAACGGCGACTCTGAAGGAAAAGTTCCACCAGCGTTCGTATGCTATGTAATATTCGCAATGACGTCATTACGTCACGTTTCCTTACTTGCTACCGTTTTACCTAGCAGTGTAGAGAAGAGTATCAGAAGAACGAGGCACCGTATAGTTTAAGAAGGTTCCGACAAAACTGCTAATACCAATATAGAATAATTAACAATGGAGAACCTGTCAAAGATAAGTGTAAATAAAGATTATTCTGACAAAACTGCTAATACCAACATAGAATAATTAACAACTGAGCACCTGTCAGAGATAAGTGTAAATAAAGATTATTTTGACAAAACTGCTAATACAAATATAGAATAATTAACAACGGAGCACCTGTCAAAGATAAGTGTAAGTAAAGATTACTCTGACAAAACTGCTAATACCAATACACAATAATTAACAATGGAGAACCTGTCAAATATAAGTGTAAATAAAGATTATTCTGACAAAACTGCTAATACAAATATAGAATAATTAACAACGGAGCACATGTCAAAGATAAGTGTAAGTAAAGATTACTCTGACAAAACTGCTAATACCAATACACAATAATTAACAATGGAGCACCTGTCAAAGATAAGTGTAAATAAAAATTATTCTGACAAAATTGCTAATACCAACATAGAATAATAAACAATGGAGCACATGTCAAAGATAAATGTAAGTAAAGCTTATTCTGATAAAACTGTTAATACCAATATGAAATAATTAACAATGGAGCACATGTCAAAGATAAGTGTAAATAAAGATTGTTCTGACAAAACTGCTAATACCAACATAGAATAATTAACAATGGAGCACATGTCAAAGATAAGTGTTAATAAAGATTATTCTGACAAAGCTGCTAATACCAACATAGAATAATTAACAATGGAGTACCTGCCAAAGATAAGTGTAAATAAAGATTACTCTGACAAAACTGCTAATATCAACATAGAATAATTAACAACTGAGCATCTGTCAGAGATAAGTGTAAATAAAGATTATTCTGACAAAACTGCTAATACAATATAGAATAATTAACAATGGAGCATCTGTCACAGATCAGTGTTAATAAAGATTATTCTGACAAAACTGCTAATACAAATATAAAATAATTAACAATGGAGAACCTGTCAAAGATAATTGTAAGTACGATTACTCGGACAAAACTGCTAATACCAACATAGAATAATTAACAATGGAGAACCTGTCATAGATAAGTGTAAGTACGATTACTCGGACAAAACTGCTAATACCAACATAGAATAATTAACAATGGAGAACCTGTCATAGATAAGTGTAAGTAAAGATTACTCTGACAAAACTGCTAATACCAACATAGAATAATTAACAATGGAGAACCTGTCATAGATAAGTGTAAGTAAAGATTACTCTGACAAAACTGCTAATACCAACATAGAATAATTAACAATGGAGAACCTGTCATAGATAAGTGTAAGTAAAGATTACTCTGACAAAACTGCTAATACCAACATAGAATAATTAACAATGGAGAACCTGTCATAGATAAGTGTAAGTAAAGATTACTCTGACAAAACTGCTAATACCAACATAGAATAATTAACAATGGAGCACCTGTCAAATCTATGTGTAAATCTAAACTAAAATATAAAGATGACACTATACTCTTGGTTAACTTTTTCACTAGATAAACAACCATATGTAAAAGAAAAATAAAGAAAATGAAATATGTTCCTTGTGGTTTCCGACCAATATTATCTTCTCAAATGCACCTTCCAACATGTAGAAAGATGATAATTTGCGTATCATAGATTGCGTTTTATTTTGCGTTGTTAACAACTATAGCTGTATTGGTTTTTAGTGTCTTCCGTAACATGTCTTTAATAAGTATGCGTAATTCTAAAGATACAACTATCCCCATAGAAAGAACTATTAGTCGCAGTTATTTTAATATAGACGTCCAAAAACGCTGCTGTAACTCTTATCCTGAATATTTTGATAATAAACAATATTTCCATTATATTCTTAAAATTCTTAATAGTGATCGACAAAGTTTATTATCAGTTCGATATTTAAAGGAATTAATGAAAACAGTATTTTATTTTTGTCCCAATCACTGTTGCACAAAGAAAGACCAACACGCAACTGTACAAAAGAGTGATGAAGTAAAACGAAAAGGAGCGCAAGAAACAGGAGACTATCCGAATGACCAATCGAATGTTTCTGCATCACATGTGTTATTTGAGATTATCATATTGTTACGTTGTCACGTTGGGGCCATCGCGGCATATTTATTCAATTAAGTAAAGTCGAAACAACGAAACTAAGATGGTGAAAAGTCGAAACAACGAAACAACGATGGTGAAAAGTCTCAACTACGATGGTGAAAAGTCGAAACTACGCTGATGAAAAGTCGAAACAACGAAACAACGATGGTGTAAAGATGAAACAACGATGGTGAAAGCGCAAAACCACGATGATGAAAAGTCGAAACTACGATGGTGAAAACGCGAACAACGATGGTGAAAACGCGCAACTACGATGGTGAAAACGCGAACCAACGATGGTGAAAAGTCGGAACTACGATGGTGAAAAGTCGAAAAAACGATGGTGAAAACACAAAACTACGATGGTGAAAAGTCGAAACAACGATGGCGAAAACGCGAAACTACGATGGTGAAAAGTTGTAGTTTCGACTTTTATTGTAGTTTCGACTTTTCACCATCGTAGTTGCGACTTTTCACCATCGTTGTTTCGACTTTTCACCATCGTAGTTTCGTTGTTTCGACTTTACTTAATTTAAAAAATATGCCGCGATGGCCCCAACAGGACACCGTATATTATGCATATTTATTCCATTTCAAATTATGATAGCTATTATAGAACTCATTTTGAAGTGCATTATTAGTTTTATTCCTTTTGCTTTTAATGTACATGTATGGCCATTTTGTCTTATTTATTTGAATGTTCCTTGTATTATGTGCGTGCGTTTTATTATATGCGATATATTTATATGATATAGTAAAGTCAGGAGTCGAACGAGAGTATTGAAACCTGGATAAGTAAAATCAAGACATCGAAGTGAAGTTGCATGCCTTTGACAAACATACTGTCTTATGGACGGGCAGACTGAAAGATGGACGGTTATCACCAAACCATAGACCTGGAATTGGTTTGCAATTCGTTCAGTGGTTAAACTATTGTCTTCAAAGTTCAGTATTGCTTGGATCTCAAACTCTATAAAACATGTAGCTATCATAGTAGGTGAGATTGTATCTATCCAAATAAAACATATATCCGCAGGTATAGTATTAAAATCACTCACTGTAGACACGTTGTTAACCATAGTGTTCGATTGTAGACTCGTTTTAAACTTTGATTATATTTCGGCGGCCAAATGTAGATAAGCCTTGATAAAATACAGGTGATCTTCCTATATAACAAACAACAGATACGAGAACCAGTCAAGAATAGATAATACATGTTGCATAATAAAAGTATGCGTATGGGCGAGTTCATATATTGTTGAACAGACGATCGTATTTTAAGTTAGTAAGACTTGATATCACAAAGATGTTTGATGAAAGCTCTGTTTTTTGTTTTTTCGCTATCACTTCTTTCGTTCTAAATGGCATTAACTGTTCGAAAGAAAATTTTGAGGTGACGGATAGAGCGTGTACACCGTATGTAGAAAACAGGAATAAAACCATTGAAACACTGAATGAACACATGGGACATAAGAACGCCAGTGATATCATTGAAATTCGTTTTCTTCCAAGAAATGTGCCAATGATTTCATCTAATGTTAGTATATCATATACTGATTTCAAGTATGAATTATTCATTTACTTCTTAGTAACAAAAAAAGGCAAATTTATCCTTAAGTATCCGGCAGATGTGGACTCTATCCTTACCTTGTACACGTTAGGTTCGAAGAAAACAAATGTAGCGGTGGACCTTGTTTGGGATAATTCGACTGATTGCCAATTCACTCTTGAAAGTTTAAGAAATGAGACACAACATGTGGCCTGGAATCTTCGAAATGATGTCAACCAGTCAAAGGAAATACACATGTGTAACTACAGATTTGAAAGTGAAATAAGTGTTATGGCAGGGTTGTTACCATATTACACATGGAATACGTTTGAAACAGTTTGCTACAACGGCGACTCTGAAGAAAAAGTTCCGCGAGCTTTCGTGTGCTATGTAATATTCGTGATAACTTGCATCATTTATGCCACGTTTCCATTGATTGCTATTGCCTTACCTAGCACGGTGAAGAACAACGTAGAAGAGTACCAAGACTACGAGACACCATATAGTTTTAGAAGGGTCTGGCAAGTAATTCTGTACAAGTATACCTTTAAAATAAGACAAATAAGCGAATCAGAAATAAGAGAAAGACATGGCCACGGTAGTATAGAAACAACCCAAGGCGGTATTAACTTAATTTCTCCCACGGAGGGCAATGGGGAAATAAATGATTTAAGATACCTGAAAGAAAACCCAAATAGGTGGACTTATCTTAAACATCAAATTATGAATGAGGATTTTTGGTTTTATTTTCATCCAGAATTTTTTTTAAGATTCATTAATTCAACATGCAGGAAGATACTAATAGTCATCTGGGGTTCATATTCATTTAATGCTATCATTCACGAAATAAAATCTAAAGAAAATTCTGATGAAAACGATTTGGAAATACAATCGCATTCTAGTGCTTCAACGAACTCATTCGCTATGTTGGCCTCTTGTTCGTTGATAATATTAACAATCATAATGTTGGGAGTCAGTTTTTTTAACGTTTGTTATCAGTTAACGGACACTGAGAGCAGAAGCGATCGTGAGTCTCCAGAGAATTATAACGAAAATACAGAGCTATTAAACAGTACTAAATACGCTGCGGGCCAATTTTATTTGTTCAATATTTACGTGTTTGAATGTGTTCTTTGTAAAACATGCGACAACTGTTCCTGTGGCTGTTGCCCATTTAAAATCGTAACCTTATTACACGATGATAAAGATTCTGAATATGGCAGTGCTGAAAGACACTTTCATTACAAATGTTTGAAAATGATGGAAAATAGTTTGCTATCTGTTCAGTATTGGATAGAATTGATAAAGATATCAATTTTTCATAGAACATGCATCGCATGCTGTAACAAAGATCAATCACAAACGCCAAACACAGGAATATATATTCCCAGCAGGTCTAAATCAAAAAAGATTTTTCTTTGGTTTTGTTTATTCAACCGAGTTTTATATAATTTGATTTTATTTCTGCTTTCACTATCTTTCAAGTTGCTTACTTCGTTGCCGGTTCTCATAGTAAATATAATTTTCGTTGTTTGGCAAAACATACCGATATTGAATTTTTGCATCAAGTATATATATCTTAACACGAAGAAACGGTATAAAATAATAACAATTATATGTGAAATAGTTGCCATAACTGGTTTAGTAGATGTTATGATAACTATAAATTCAACATGCATCGCTTCCATTGAATTCATCATTGAGATGCTTATACTAACCGTGTTTGTTGGGATTCCCTTCTATACACAAATTTTGCTTCCAAAACTAGCACTGGGGATTGCTTTGCTTAAGATGTTAACAGGAATCTGGTTAAACTTTCAAGAAGAAATGAAAATTATTCTCAAAACTATAACAGATCAAACCAAAGACTTAAATCCGAACCACCCAGCTTTACATACTTCAGTATTTTCATACGTTTATAGGCATGCCGTTAGCGCATTTGGGAGCAAATTATTGCTTTTGACGAAAATGTGTTTAACAATCTGTATGGTTTATGTAACATATAATGCGTTTTTAGAAAATGATGAAATCCAACAGAAAGATTGGGGACAAACTTTGTCTGCAGTGTTTATCTTTTTTACACCAGATATTTTCGATAAGCTGTTTGGTGCAAACAAACAAACAAAAGAAGGACAAATAAGTCATGAAGTTCAAGTATTTCTTGAAAACAAAGAGAATGAATCAAAAGTTAAACATTTGTTTAAAAGATATTGTGAAAACCTGTCAGAATTGGTGGAATAGAAGAACATTCAGTTTGAGAAGTAGTTAAATTGTTGTGACCTAGATTCATACTATGTTGTGTTAAATATGTCACACCAAGTTTAACTACTTGTTGTCAATATTTGCTCATACATTTTATGAAATAACAAACGTATGGGCAAAACGGTTATCGTTACATGGGGTTTTGGTGCCTGGTTGTGCGCATTTGTAGTATATATTTAGTAAAGTTTTGGTTTGTAATATTATAGTATGTTTCTTAATCTGTCTGAAGTAGTGTCAGTCGGTTATTGCACAATAAGTTTAGTTTAAACATATTTATTCAATAGTGAATATCGTTATGAAACAAAGGACAAGCATGCATACACTGTGAAAAGGATTGGAACGATAGAATAAACCAAAACATTTTAAAAAAAAATCACCAAATTTGATATATATAAATGGGAGCACCATTTTCATACCAAGGTACAAATAGCAAAATTGCACATTTTTTTTTGTAGTAAAATTTTATATTCATTTGAAAAAGGTAGTCTATGAAGTGTTGATAAAAGAGCACTCATTGACCGAATTGTTTGAACAATCGAAAGAAAGCAGTGATATAATATAATGGAGTATTTGTTTTAGGATTTAGGATCACGATTAGGATTAAGTGTATTTATAGAACAGTTAATAAGGATTGGGAGTATTTTTAGGAAATAGGTTTAAGATCGTATCATTTGAATAATGAATGACAGGATAATATGCATGCCATTATATGTTTCCAAGGAACTGCTGCTAGGCAGAGCTAAAATGTGCCAGTTTGCATTGCATACAAAACTGTTGGTATAATCTTCAATTATTTGCGATAATTCATTAACGCTATTTTTGCGATATTCAATCATAAGGTTAGACTACTCACTCTGTTTTGTAAATTCTTCAAGTACTTATTATAAAATTAAAATATTCAAGAATTTGTGTTAAATTACTAATGATGTTTATGTAATCTTCTATAATTTGCGTTAAAATACAAATGATGTTTATGCAATCTTCTATAATTTACGTTGAATTAACAATGATGTTTTTTTAATTTTTCTATAATTTGCGTTGAATTACAAATGATGATTTTTGTATTCTTCTATAATTTGCGTTAAATTACCAATGATGTTTATGTAATCTTCTATAATTTACGTTGAATTACCAATGATTTTTTGTATTCTTCTATAATTTGCGTTAAATTACCAATGATGTTCATGCAATCTTCTATAATTTGCGTTAAATTTCCAATGATGTTTATGTAATCTTCTATAATTTGCGTTAAATTTCCAATGATTTTTTTGTACTCTTCTATAATTTGCGTTAAATTACCAATGGTGTTTATGTAATCTTCTATAATTTGCGTTAAATTACCAATGATTTTTTTGTATTCTTCTATAAATTACGTTAAATTACCAATGATTTTTTTGTATTCTTCTATAATTTGCGTTAAATTACCAATGATGTTTATGTAATCTTCTATTGTTTGCATTAAATTACCAATGATGTTTATGCAATCTTTTATTATTTACTTTCATCAACTATTTATTTTATTTTCAATCATTTGTATTAGATCACTAATGATGTGTGTACAATCTTAAATTCTAATGTAAAATCGTCAATTTGTATCATTCTCAATTCTTTGCGCATGCGATACCATGATGTATATACAGTGTATGCTAAATCTGTATTTGGAAATAAAACATGTGTTTTAAAATTGTTTGGTTATTTATCCAATAAATGAGGATCTTCCTTTTCAGTAATATAACGTTGAAATATGTGATAACAAAACATGTTCACCTTTATATCATTATTATTCAAATTAGTTTATTTGTCCCCCCTACCTGTTTCACAAGAGGGGACTTTATGTAAACCTCCATTCCATATCTGAAGTGCATCAGACTATGTTCTTCAACTTAATTTCACTATTCAAGTAGTTAAACACGCCAGTACGGGATGTTGCATGGCCTACCAATACATGAACATTGAACATCTATGTTTCTTTTCTATTGCTGAAAATGCTACAATAATATAATCATAATATATAATCGGAGAACTCGGTTATATTTCGAATATCTTCCTCAAGATGAATATATGGCTTTTACCTAGCTAGCACAGTACCAAATGGCAGAGCATCGTACTCACGACCCGTTTCAAAATCGTTCATGAGATTACATACAACTTAAGCGTAGTATTTGAACTTACAAAATATCATCCAATTCATTTAGCGCTCATCTTTAGAAGTATGCTTAACAGAATAATATCCGTATTAAAGCTCACAGCAACTTTGCTTAAAGGACGTTTATTTCACAATTCGCTCGCAGTCCATGACTTACGAATTTAAGTGTTACATGAGAAAAGGCCAAATGCTCGCACAGGTTCTGCCTGGAAAGATGTCGCCGAGGTAGTCATACTGACCATAAAAGCTACAGTGTTCATTGTAAAAGTTTGCAAAAGTGATTAAAGCCAAGATAAACATTTGTAGTTCTCACAGATACTTTAGTTGCCTAGCAACTGATTTAAAAGTTTTATATTGAAAACTATTTAACTTAAAAATGATATTAACATGCTGTAATATGTCATACATTCTGTGATATTCACATTCCTATAGCAAATATTCAGTTGAAACTATATAAAGAAGACAATCTGCATGTCATTATACTTTCCTAATAAAACGCTTATCACTGGACAGTTTCTTTCCACGAAGTCATAATATTTTTTTTTTTTTTTCATGATCGACTCAAACCTCCAACCTTACCTTAGCTGCAGATAAATACGACATTTATGTGTGCTTGAAAGGGGAGGGGGGTCTGACGATTCAGAAAATAAAATATTACAACAAATATCACGTTGACTAACCGAAACTGCTCCTCGTTGCAAAAAATGCGTTGCAAATCTTCTCGTTTGGTCCGGTATGGCACCTTGCAGCTAAAATCTGCATAATCTGACACGGATAAGATTCATTTTTGGTTTATCTGAATGTAGCGGAGATATTTGAATAATTATAAATACATAATCTAACTTGACTATTTTTGTCTGAAACTGAAAGCTTACTGCATGAACATATGACATCAAATTGGTATGACTTCGTTTCTAACACGTTTTTGTCTCCATAAACTACAGTAGCAAACACAGAAAACCACCTGTTGTATATGCTCTAGTATATATTAAATAACGGACTCAGATATACAATGAAACTTTCTTTTAAACACTTGAAAATAAACAATTATCTAAAAATTACTTGCAACGGATACTTGTGGATTTAAGTCACCCCTGATCTCACTGCTACGTTAAAACATGTTGTTTCCCTGGTTGATTAGTTGTATTTGCACGATGACGGGCCAATAAAGGTTACACCCTTGTTTACCTAACAAGTACAACAGATATGTTGAAGAGCATTTTTTATATATTCCATGAAGATGAGATGGCTAATGACGTCAACAGAAGGGCATTTAGTTACGACGTTATGATCAACGATTGTACGTACGGTATGTGAGGTATATGCTGGTAGGCATGAGTGAAGGGGTAATGAATATGGGCATGGGTGTGTTGGGGGTGGGAAGGTGGGGGGTAGGGGAGGGTACGTTCACCGGATATTGCCCTAATACGAGTAATCCATACAACAAGATTAAATGTTTCACAGTCGGTGTCTGATAGAAACTGCTGGACAGCAGACTATATAAGTTTGCAATTTAGTAGTTGATGTTTCTTATCTGTTATTGGTCAAACAAATATGCCTTACTTATTGAGTATCAAGGAAAAAACAATAACTGTTTCCATTTAAAATTAACACTCATTCGTGTTATTGTTATTGTTATAACCTGACTATTCTAGAAGTTTTTTTATATGCTTTACGTACTTATGGTAAAACGTCTGTACTATCCGTGGTACTTCGTTGGTATAGAATTATATGTCAAAGGTAAGAAAATGGTAATTTTATTTTTTCATCATTTTTTATACATCTAATGTTATAATTTGACCCGTTTTAAGGCTTCAACTTTAGATGTCTCGAAAACACTAGGGATGCGTGTTTTTTTCCAGAAATCGTTGTCGTCTGTTCAATTGGAAGGTTATTTTGACTACAGAACTTTAGCTTTCCAAACTTTGCTTTCCAAATCGGTATTTAACTTGGTTGAATACCAAATTCAACCATTACTTTTACTTATTAGTTTAAAAACAATAAACAAAAATACACATACATGTAGTTAAACGAAATAAAACCCCGGGATAATGTTATTGTTACGGAGTTCGGAGAGCTGATACAGAAATTAAGCTATGTACATTTAATAAGAGTAGATTTGAAAAAAAAACCTAAAAAAAAAAGATGTTTGTTTCCGGTTACCCGACCGACCCTATATTTCAACTGCCGACTCAAAAGTTTTTATGTCCAAAATTTCGCGCTCTTTTTGGTGATTTTCACAACGAAGTAATTCTTACGTACCGGCGCGCTGTGTCGTTTAGACGCTCGTAATCTCATTATAAAATAATCACTGCATACGCCTAGACGATATAGACTCACAGAAACGGTGCAAGGTATAATTTTTGCGAAGACAGTATAGCCTATATCAAACATCTTCCTCGGTTTATTATAGCCACTTCAGATTTCAGATTCATATCTGAAATTGAGTACTATTTAAAATATATATTACTTTCACACCACTACCCCCAAAATGACATATATAATCGTGTAATAGAAACTAACAAACTCATTCATTTTGATGTTCCATTTAATAAAGGAGTGTGGTAACGACAAAAAAAAAAAAAAAAAAAAAAAAAAAAAAATCCCTACCTACCGACCCATATTTTTTTGGGCATGTAACAGGAAACAAATCTTTTTTTTTTAGGCCTTACGAGAAGCTGTCTATATATCCTCACAAGATGGCAAGAAAAGATAGAACGCCGCCGGTGTCTGCAGTTCGAATATATGTAGGGACAAACATGGTATTTTTATGAACTGAAATGCTATACTAGTATCAATACCATTTGGATACAACCAAGACAGCTTTTGCTAAAGTAATATACATGGGGCAGCAGATATTCAATATTGGCGGTTACTAATGTTAGATTGAGGGTTAGTTTCAAGTTGAATACCGAAAGACGACGCACGACTAGCAATTTACTGTAGTTGGTCTCGCGGGACATTTAGTGTTAAGTTTAAACTTATTTATTTTACTTCTTACAACTTAGGCAAATCACGCTCGAATACTTCCTGGTTAAAACCAGTACTAAGTATATGCGGAAAAGTGTCTTGCTCAAGGACACCCCACATAGCCGTGGCGGAAGATCGAACCCACGACCCTCCGATCATGGGTTCGTTGCTCTACCACTTGACCACGCGCTCCACACGTATGAAGAAACTTTTAAAAGGTCTGTATTCCTGATGTGAATTGTATATTGTAGTTTGTTGTATATGTGCTTCTGAAATGGCAATGCTATGTCATGCTTTTCTATTTTACAAGGCATGCTTTTATTTGGGATATTTTAGTTAAACGAAGTTCTAATAATTGAATACCATCTGCTTCAAAACCAAAACGTACATTTGAGAGAACTATATTTATCTGTTATCAGAGTAACATTAAGCAGTTAATACATTTACATGATGCAGTATATCAATATCGAGTGTGTATTGTCTGCTTTGATTCCGAAGAAAATATTTTAAGATTAACCCTTTTGACCAAGATCGGTTGTCAAGCGTAAGATCTTAATCCCTAGACGATTATTGGTTCTATCAAGTTTCGTTATCGATGTAATTACTAAAATTAACGAAAACTCAAGATTTTATTATTGCAAGGCGCTTGCTTGGTCTGGAGGCAAGAAAACTTATGGAGCTATACACAGAGCGTAGTCTCGAGTAAATCATTTTATTTTAAAAGGCGGATAACTACGATAAGTGAATAGTCGGGAGTTTTAAGAGTTACTTTTCTTGGGCAATCGTATGGGTGAGATCCGGTTTAGTTCTTAAACAAAAATGAAAAAATAGATTAGAATAAATTTTATTTGAAAATATGTCTCAATATAATTGTTTATTTCATTTTTTAAAAAAAATGTCAGAATCAGTTAGTTATTGATATTTATGTATGTTACATAAGCGAGCACATGGCTCTCACTCAGGAAAAATAAAATATTTGTTTTTTTAGAATATAATTCAAATTATATGTCTTTGCTGTAATTATGTTTAGACATGGTTTTGATATAAGATGTTAATCTTTATTTTTAATAAATAAATATAAATAAAAAATTAATTTGCTTTTGCTTTTTAACCTGTGCGAGTCAGGTTAAATAATATATCTTGCGTACTTATGAATGACGTCATCAGTCTGGACGGTAAACAAAAGCAATATGCTTGTTTGATCGGACAACTGATAAACTATCACAAGATAAATATACTTAATCAGCACAATTAAAAGTATTTCGATGAAGTCATTGCAGAAGTATTATATTTGAAATCTGTTGAATTATAGAAATTTATTAACAATATTAAGAGCCTTGTATTTATTTTTCTAAAAAGTGTTGTTTATATGTCAATGTGCCGAGGATATGAAACCAGAGACGTGGTAGAGGGCGTGGAAGAGGTCTTCTTCCACTGGTTGTCCAAGTGGCAGAAATGAGAGGCCAACTTCAACCAGATCCCGTACAACCACCAGTACCAGTCCAAGTGGTACAAGAGCTACACCAACCTGTGCCAGACCAGCTACCGCTAGTGCATAGCCAACCGTTAGACCTGCCCCAGCAACCACAACAGCCTGCATATGCAAATGGTCAACGGCCACCATATTCACAGGTCATACCTCTGGGTGCACCACAGCTTCAGTTTGCACCATATGCACCAATATATCAACCAGATATCAACCATGGTAGCCACCGATGCATCCTATGGTTGACAATATGTAGGGACAGAGGCGTCCATTAATTATCAAAGTAATATAAATCCTTTACAATCAAAAGTTGACGACATTACAATATATCACAACAAATTAAAGACAGAACATGGAATAGCGGATATGTTGAACTTTATGTAAGAATTAAGAACAGAATTAAACAATTAGATTGATAAATGGTGAACTAGTTTTACAAAATAAAACTACCGATTATAAAATTTACACAAAACAGACGTTAACCTATGCTTTCTGATTTACACATCTATATACATTGAAAAAACATCCACAGCAGGCGAAGCAGCTATTGCATTACAGGCTGGATATACTATGACGAACAATTCAGACAAAGAAAGGCTATTGAACAAGTTTTTGCCTTAGGTTAAATTGTACTTTCCAACAGGTCCATATTCATCGTTGGCGTGTAAATTTTCGGACGTTATGGTGGAAGTGATGTTGTGGAGTGCGGTTTTTATATGTTATAAAACATCTTTTTTTTTTCATAAAACAAAACAAAACCTATTTTCTTTCTAACCCTAATGTCACAAACCTTGAGATCCAACCCTAATGACACTAAAAAAGAATGAAAAAAGGTGAAAAAAAAAGTAAAAGAAAAATGTGAAAAAATGGCATTAACCCCACGATGCCATTCTGTACGCATTTTCGCACTTGTGGGGTGAACATTGCACCCCACAAGTATAAAAAAAAACCACAATGCCATTCTGTACTGGAAACGTAACCCACAACTGCCGCTCCAGACGTACGGTTATATATTCCACACAACCTAGATTGCTCTCACCTTTCAGACACAGGTTCCAGCACAGCCAAACACATAGGCAGAGATTCTATGCTCCACAAAGATTTATTGGCATTACACACCAATCAAAAACGATAAGTTGAATTTCTGGTTAGACAAATATGATAAAAGAATCGATGTTTCATTTTTGCTTGAAGGTTTTAGATCAAGATTTAGTATCCAATATTCGGGTCCGCATATTCCAATATTTTCAAATAATTTAAAATCAGTTGCAATACTCCTAGATATCTTTAAAAAAAAATCTTGAAAAAGAAGTTGAATTGGTTAGGATACTGGGCCCTTTCATAAGAAACCCATTTCAATTTTAAGAATAAACCCTGCTGGTTTTATACAAAATAATACCGGAGGATGGCGTATAATTTCTAATCTGTCCCATCCTCCAGGCTTTAGTATCAATGAGTTTATAGATGCATAACTATGTTCTGTAAGCTATTCAAAATTTGACAATGTGATAAAATTATTACAAGTGTCGGGAAAATCGTCTTTAATGCCAAAACAAAAAAGACGTAAAATCTGCCTTTAATTTATGCTCTATATATCTAGGGGATTTTGATTTATTGGGCATATACTTTGAGTATAATATTGATGTAGTTCATTATTGTGGCGCATGTAAAATAATTCACATAAAGCGGTTAGAAAAAGCATGTATCGAAGATAATCTATTTTAGAAAATATGGTTAAGTGACATACAGTCTTTAAAACTTCTTAATGATATTGGTGGAATGGAAGAAAACACATGTTCTTCCTGCATAATGCATAGCTTTCGGCCATGGGGTGACTTTCTAACGAATGCATTATTTTAAAACATGTCGGGTACAATGTTATTAAACACTGAACAAAATGTATACTTATTTTGTTTAAGATTTCTAATTAGAACAAACGCAAAAATTCAAAAAACCTACTACCGCCTATCATCAAATATATAAATAAAAGATAAACGATTTGTTAGTTATGTTAGCTTTTATTCCTCTTCGTACAACAGAACCCCCATGAACGACGTTGTCCGCTCGTTGTCGGCACCGTAGATATACGGGTATCCATTACTATGTGACGTCCATACTTCATCGCCGTCGGAAACACGGATAACGACGGTGTTGCTCCCCTGGTTGTCGTCAACGTCAGCTCGACTCTCCGCGACAGATCCGACCTTTAAAATAATGACATTCGATTACATACGCATATCAGTTACATCTGTTAGGATTGCAAAATTGAAAGTGATGGTTCGTTTAGAAACAAGGATTGACATGTTTACAAATATAAAATCGCTGCAGTTTGTCTGTTTGCAAATACTTGCAAAACTTACCAGGCGTAGTCCGTTGACTAAAACACGCTCATAAAACAATTTAATCAAAGAGTTTAATTCCTGGCGTTCAATTGTTTGTCATTCTGGCTAAAAACTAACCGGCATAGACTGCTGACTACCAAATGTATCCAAACATCACAACAGGGTATAAAACAATCATGTTTAACATCTTAGTGTGTCCTTGTGTGAATTGATGGACAGACGTACGAACGAACAGACGGACACGGCGACTTTCAGGGGCATAAAATGATAGTATGCGTTAGCAGTAATTTAACAATGAAAGTAAAACACATCTTACTAGTGTATTCAACATCATTATGGCAGCACTTACCGTAGGCGGTTGACTACCAAGTATTTCCCGCTTTTTTAAAGCAAACATTACCTATTGCTCTTGTCTTGTGAGTACGATGTCAGGCTTACACTCACGTGAATCCAAATGTCAGAACGGAGAAGAAGGAATCACACAATCATTATTTGGTGAAATAACTGTATCTGCCATTTTTTCAAGTATATCAGAGAGAAATGGAAGACAAACAGTGGCGAGATAAATGTGTTTGCTATACCTGCTTTATACCGTTGACTACCAAATGTATCCAAATATCGTACGACGGCTCCCCAGGGAGTTTTCTTGCCGTTGACGCCCAGGAAAACAGGTATATGCCAGGAGTGGGCACCCTGAATATTCCTAACAGATAAAGTCAGTAAACTAGACAGCCAATACAAGCTAAAAACTGTTACATCATATACCACTATCGCTATATTGTTCTTGGACTGTGAAAAAAGGTGCTAGTTCTCTCCCCTGGGACAGTCACATAGCAGTTACCAGGAGTAGAAATGAACCACGTGATAATTTAGAAATCACATTAGTGCCACCATCGGAGACAGAAATGTTTAGGTGGAGTCGCCTAATGGAGGTATAAATAAATTCTTTACTTCGTGGTTTTAACGCATTTTCATTATTTTAATGATCCATTTTTATTTGAATGACATAAATGATATATTTTGAACAGTTTGAAAGCATTGTCATGTTTGAATTGTTAATTTAAAAAATAAATTGACGTTTGAGAATTGGGTTATGGGTAACACCAACATTTAGTGAAAAACCGTTATTGCCATATGTTGCATGTCTCCTTATTTATTTGATAAAAATATTGCTCAAAGCTAATTTCAGTGCTGATTATGCAAATAAAATATAACTGGAATCATTGCAAGGTAGGACAACGCCCTCGGTTTTATACAAAAAAGTGTATATATCGCACTTTCGAAAAAGAAAACAACATGATATTAGCTTTGACTATTTATTTCTCAGGAAATCTATTTAGTTTACAATTGTAATAATGTAATTTATAATAAGATGTCTTAATAAAATATTAATTCGACTGAAACCGTTTAATTTAAGATATAATGTTGATTACAAATTCTAATTGTATTCAAGTAAGACATAATTATTGATTTGTATTTCTTTCATGTAAATATTCATGATCAATAAAAAAGACGACATGAACATCATATCAGCGTTTAACTATTTATTTCTCAGGGCCTCACTAAGAGAATATAATGTAAAGACGAACAACCAAAAAAGCAGGTCGGTGTTTTTCACAGTAACCGCACCGTTACGGATGAAAACGATGTATTTATCATTACAATGGGCGAGCAAATATAAACTTTATTGTTACATATGAATACATGATTTCAGAAATCTACTTTTACTGTATACACACTGAACAGAAAAAAAAATCTTATATGCAACATCACTCCTACTTTTCTCATCATATTTTGGTAGTGCAGTGGTTGACAAACAATAAAATGTAAGATTCGCTTATTTCGTTTGGGTCTCTTTATGAATGACACACATGCAAACTTTTTTATTTACTATAGGATAAAGAACAAAAATCAATAGTGGGCTTACACACAGAGTGCTATGGATTCTGTGACAAGCAAGGAATTCCATTAGTGTATAACGTACCTGAACCGGAAGATGCAGGGATATATTATAATTTTACTGTCTATATTCATGGCGAATGTGAAATATTCTTATTTTGTATATCTATTATTATATTTATACCTACTAAATATCATCGTTATCTGAACATAAGAAGGTAATTGAATACGCAATATGACCTTACGCAATTTGACATTACGCACTATATATGACCTTTGTTTATAAATCAATATGGGAATTTTAGCGTCTTGTGACAAACCTTCACATAAAAAGAAAGGTCATTTAACGATATCCAACTCAAGTAAACACACGCAACCAGGAGAGTAAATTCACGCAGGTATTTATATAAAAATACAATCGTAAAAGTTAACAAACCACACGAATAAAGGTAAAATTGTGGCGTGTAAAATAGTAGTTAATAACTATAATTACTTGTGCATATATTGACACGAAAAGAGCATGTAAACTATTACTCTTATTCTAGTTGTTAATTATGTGATATTTTATTCGAAATGAAGATCTACAATTCTCTTCGTCATTTGTATACAATACAAACTACAGCAATTTTAAATTATTACAGAAAACCGCCGTAATATAATTGTTTTATTATGGGTTTTTTTTAATTGTATTTTTTATATTATTCCAACATTATATGGCTGAGTGGAAAGGAGTGACACATGTCTTTAAACCCGATCACGGACACCTTTGGAAATATTTTTCTGTCCTGACCACGGACAATTTCGGATAAAAATATAATTTTTTAACATCGTAAAACCGGGACGAAATGTTCTTACCGGTGTTTAAACTGTACGCGTTACCGTCGTTTAACAATGCCACGTTGTACACGATGGGCTGGTCCTTCCCCAGGGTCTTCACAGGGTGGTCTAGGTATGCAGTGAACGCCACCTGGCCAGATACTTGTCTTGTTCCTAAAATAACATTATCTATACAACTCTATGCATAATTCATTTGATGATACTTCTTACATCATCGAACGTTGTGTGTCAAATAGGAAATGGTTGTC
Source organism: Panopea generosa (assembly GCA_029582155.1). NCBI lineage: Eukaryota > Metazoa > Mollusca > Bivalvia > Adapedonta > Hiatellidae > Panopea > Panopea generosa. The sequence continues at coordinate 46,539,118 of CM055911.1, read as the reverse complement.
TATATGTATGCCGATGATACTGTTCCTTTAGCAGACATGGCAAGTCATGTTAGATACACTAAAATTCAATATTTGCTCATTTGCTCGCTTCAAATTCACTGGAAAACCAGTACAATAATGAAAATCTATAAATATAAACACTTTTGGTCAGTTGCTTTAATAACGTACACATGCAAATTAATAATATATTCGCAATTAAAATAATAATAATTATGATAATAATAATAATAATAATAATAATAATAATAATTATAATTATAATGATAACATTAATGATACTTTTCTCGATTTGAGAAATAACTGTTTTATGTAATCGGAAAATATTATAAATGGCGATTATTATATCTCAATTTAAGAGATATCTGTTTTATGTAATCGGAAAATATCGTAAAGGCGATTGTTATATCTTCGATTTCAGAGGTAACTGTTTTCAATCCTCTAGGAATTTGAAATTGTGTTGAGTGTAGATGCTGTGTTGGTTCTTGTACACATTGATAGTTTTTCATAGTTTTCCTTTACAGTTACCTTATATGACAGTAAAATCGTTTTATGAATACATACATATATGTGGCTTTAACCGACGGGTTTGTGCGGAGCGCGTGGTCTAGTGGTAGAGCACCGAACTCATCATCGGAGGGTCGTGGGTTTAATCCTCCGCCTCGGCTATGTGTAGTGTCCTTGTGCAAGACAACTTTTCCCGATATGCTTCGTACTGGTTCTACCCAGGAAGACTTCGAGCGTGTCTAAGTTGTAAGAACATGTTTCACAATCGAAGTAAAATAATAAGTTGAACCAAACGACTGGTGCTTTTTTAAATGATATGCTCATTAAGTGAACGAAGAGCAATGTTGTTTTATTTATTCTACACTAATTTCATCAATCCAATATGACGACAGTTTTTACAGGTGGGAACCAAAGGAAATAAGTATGCAGTACCGTTACATGTGCATCAAATATCACTGGTCTCCGTCTCCATTCAAAATGGCGAACTAACAAAATGCAAATGTTTAAATTATTTGTGATTCACCAGTCTCTCATAATTCTTGTATGAAAGGTTTGCATAATATGATATATATTTGATATTTGTTAAGTATCATGATAGCGGTATTATAAAGATGTAAAGTGATATTAAAATAAAAGTCTTACCTTTTTTTACTTTACCTCTCTTCTGGTTCCGGTTTGTTGTTTTCTGTTTCTTTTGTTCAGTGTCAATATCGGTATTAGTTTCATGGTCGGTGTCATGATCGGTGTCAGTATCAGTGTCAATAATACCATAGTCAACGTTCGTCTGCATTTCATCGTCACAAGGCTTTGTATATTTCTGACAATTGTCACTAATCACATCGCCGTAGTCGACCAGATTCTTTTCAAGATCTGCAATCTTCTCTGTTTTATCAGTGTTTTCCTTCTCCAAGTATTCTATCTTCTCTGTTAGCTCGTGTATTTGAATTCTAAACTGTACATTTGTACCAATCAATGCGCTGACTGACGCTTTCATATCCTTTTCAGATTTCACAAGTTTATCCATTTTAAGTTGAAACATTTCAAATTTTTGTAGTAATTTCACTACAATCTCGCTCTCCAGGTCATCAATGTCACAATATACTGAAATAATATTCTGAAATGTGAAACAAATAAGGAATGCCGATATTAAACAAGACGACGCCATTTTTGTTTGCATGTATGTATATCTCAGGGTTCACTTTCCGTTATTTATATACACTGTTAGGATGATTGGGAGAGATAAGAGATAACGGTTTCTTCTATACATAGAGCGACACAAGCGCCAGTGGAATATTAAACGTGATATCGTGTAATTTTATCTATCACCCACATATTTATGGTAGGTTTACTGAATGGCACATTTAATCTACACATTATTTTGGGCGGGGTTTTCAAACTCTATTTTTAACACATGATATGTTATATATGGCACCGGGTTTTATTGGTGGAGGAAGATAGCAGAATTAATCTGATAGACACACCGGCCTTCCGTAAGTAATTGTTGAAAGCGACACTAAACACTATACAACAATAACAACAAACTTGTATTGTTAACAAATATACTAGTTATACTTATTATCAATAAACATGCAGATTTGTAAACAGTTATGGGTAAAATATGTTTTTAACATGTTTTATACATAGTCTCACTTAATTCTTTATAGAATTTGTTAAATATAAAAGAGTGTTATATAATGTACGTTCTGTGTATAAGCATGATGAGACTTAAATAAAAACTAAATGTAATGCTTTCATAAGCTGATATTTTTATAAATGGAACATAAGGGCTAAAACACTTACTGTAACATTTTTATTTAGTATTATTTTAAATTCGAATACCGTATGTATGATTCATCATGAAGTTTAATCTTTATTTTTGAGCGGAAAGCGTATACACAATTTGTAGTTTTTAATAATTTAAACATGTTATAAACATATATATTTCATGAGGTATTACATTATTGATGAGGGTAATTCAATGTATTGTACGTGAAAGTATGTCGCCAGACTAAGCGGTGTGTGATTAATGTGTGTGTGTAGCGCAGCGGTGGTCTAGTGGTAAAGCGTCCACCTCGCATACGGACGGCTTTGAGTTTGATCCTGCAGACTTAAAAACTAGAAACTTCCTAGCGTTACGCTCAGTATTTAGATGGTAGATCAAGGTCTGATAGGCCTAGTGTCAGTATAAAGTGACATACGAAAGATAATCGTTTGTGTATATATAGTACTGCTTTTATGAAGTCGAGCTATATATATAAATGGCACATTGAAATCAATGTAAAAAGGGAAATTATATTTGTGTTTGTTTGGTTTTGTATGGGGTTTTACGACATTATTGGTATTTTTACGACAATATTTCAGTTCCATAACGGCGATTTAGCGCATCCTTTTTCCTGGGATGAGAGAGACGGTTCATCCTTTTTAAACACATCGGAAGTCACTAGCTACTTTCAGAGTTCATGGCATTAAACTAATAGTTATTGCAAACCCTCACAGAGACTGTAGCCGGATGGATTTGAACTCACGACCCCTGCACTGACAGTCAGACGTGTTACCGACAGAACTTACCGGTTGTTTGATGTAATTTAATCTATGGGACTTGAAATATGTATTATTTACGCTAATGAGCAAGAAAACAATGTGCAAGCAATTGAAGTCTGAAGTACAGTTTAAGATGGATGAGAGATAATGACACTAAAAAGATGAAAGGAACATATAAATAACAAACATTAGAATGATGCATACTCATTTCGTTGAAAAACAAGTCAATTAAAACTAAATAAAATCTTAAACGACATTTCTTTTTAATAACATAATTAAAGTTAGCATACCAATGAGTAACAGAGCAATTTGGAAAAAAGAATGTCTAATAGGAAATAATACCAGCGGTTAAATAAAAGTTTGAGTGCTGTCGGATTTAAAGATATTGACACGTAACGTGCAGAAGAAAGAAGAACTGTTTCGAAGTGTAGCTATGAAGCTCTGGTTACTTCTGTGTCTCTTATGGTGTGTCACCTTGACAGGTAATTGTACTCAGTTTATTTTGAAGAACGTTATGGTGTACATTATCAGTATATCCTTTTATATACGGGAAATAAATTCTTCTGTTATACCGGTAATAGTTTTCTCTAAATTATCAGTAATAGTTTAAAATAGCGGAAATAGTTTCCTCTAAATTATCAGTAATTGTTTCCTCTAAAATACCGGTAACAGTTTCCTCTAAAATACCGGTAATAGTTTTCTCTAAAATACGGGTAATAGTTTCCTCTAAAATACCGGTAACAGTTTCCTCTTAAATACCGGTAATAGTTTCCTCTAAAATACAGATAACAGTTTCCTCTTAAAATAACGGTAATAGTTTCCTCTAAAATACCGGAAACAGTTTCCTCTTAAATACCTATAATAGTTTCCTATTACATACTGGTAATAGTTTCCTTGAAAATACAGGTAATAGTTTCCTCTAAAATACAGGTAACAGTTTCCTCTAAAATACCAGTAACAGTTTCCTCTAAAAGACCAGTAACAGTTTCCTCTTAAATACAGGTAATAGTTTCCTCTAAAATACAGGTAACAGTTTCCTCTAAAAGACCGGTAATAGTTTCATCTAAAATAACGGTAATAGTTTCCTCTAAAATAGCGGTAATAGTTTCCTCTAAAATACGGGTAATAGTTTCCTCTAAAATAGCGGTAATAGTTTTCTCTAAAATACCTGTAATAGTTTCCTCTAAAAGACGAGTAATAGTTTCCTCTAAAATAGCGGTAATAGTTTTCTCTAAAATACGGGTTATGGTTTCCTCTAAAATATCAGTAATAGTTTCCTCTAAAATACCGGTAATAGTTTTCTCCAGTAACGGTATTTGTTTCTTCTAAAACATTGGTGTTTGTTTCTTTAACATATCGGTCTTTGATTCATCTGAGATACCGCGATGATTTCCCCAGTTATGTCTTACCAAGGGCATGGGTTCGACTCCTATTTTGATCAGACAGTTTAAGTGAAGCAGTTAGTTATCAAGTTATTAACTGAATATTTAGCATCATTTTAATACCATCGAGGGCTAACAGACGATCAGTTTACCTAACCACTGTTTCCCAGGATCCTGAAAATGTAACCAGTACTCAAGCACATCCCACCTCCGCAAGTAACTGATAACTTGCCCACTTGAATCAGCGGTGAGAGACGAATAATCTTGAGACACATTGTCGTATATCAATCATCACGGAGACTGTTGCCGGGCGGAGATTCGAACTCACGGCTCCTGGATTGATAGTCAGACTCGTAACCGACTGAGCTAACGGGCCCGGCAAGGTTATTCGTCGGAAAATGGTGATTTTACGCCAATTAAAAGCTGCGGTAATATCACATTCCGTAATTCATATAAGTTATAAATGTAAAGGTATGCGAAAACAGTTTGGAATAAACACTGTTCACGTAAAAATGGGTATTGAGTCATTTTCTAAACCAAACGAACACATTTAAACAGTTAAACGTAATCTCTCCAGGATATTTTTTAATGTATAGGATAAAATGGTGACTAAGATAACGCATTGATCCAGCCATTTGTTTGTCTCTTTGTATACTCGTGATTATATCTTTATATTTCATATTTATTTGATCGTTTCTTTGTGCGAATAAAGCACTTTCCGCTCGTTTCTGTTTTTATTCTGTTATGGATTTGTTAGTCGATTGAGAACACATGTTATGTATCCGTTAATAGTACATATACATGTACATTGACAGAACCTTGATACTTGCCATTATAATATCTCTACTGCGTGTACATTTTCAGATACAAGGACAGCAAAGATTGCTAAAAAAAGGAGATGTCCAAAAGGAACTTCATCTATTCCAATCATTAAATGTATTTTTAATATTATGAAACTGAGATGTAAATTAATCGGAGGGACGTGTTACGGGCCTTTGTGCTGCAAGCGACGGTGCCCAATCGGAAAAATACCTTTGTTTCCATGTACCAGTCCAATTAAGAAGATAAGATGCAAAGTTGCAAAAGGGAAATGTTCTAACCGCTGGTGCTGTGGCAGTGAGTTTCTTGTTTTATATTATTCATTTGTATTGTGAGAACAGTCCTTCTAGATCCCCTCTCTAGGGACTGTTACATAGCAGTGCCATATGAGCACGCTGATTGGTCAATTGTTCCTGACGTAAGAACGACCATCGCTCCACCAACTGGCCACGCGGCATTCTTCGTCCGAGTAAATAGTAAGACATCGTTAGCTTGTCTAAGGAAAATGGCGACGTAGCAACCAACATCGATCGTTGATTGGATAATCGACTTGTTTGACTGACAGTCCACGTCAGTTGTTTCAAGGGAAGATGAAGCGCAAAAGTAAATAAAAACTGACTCGTGTGACAATTAGGTAAACGCATAAAAGTGCTGTTAATTGAAAGACATACAGGGAATTCCGTTCCATGCATTTACTGTATAATATAACAGACCTGACTTGGGAGATATCAGATAATGGGACTAGACTTATTATTAATAAATATGTAACCGGATAGCTTATAAGTGATGGCATTTCTTCCCATTAATTTCTGCGTGCATGTCAAACGTTTCTTCTCAAGTATTTTTTTACTATGACACATTTTAAGTTGAAGGTAACCAGGTAAATAACGTCAATAAATGCCAAAATGGTATTGTTGTTAATTTCAGTGTAATTTTTAAGAAATCTAAAATTGGGCGGTATCCTATGGCGGTTTTTTATGGCTGATGTTAAAAAACCCCAACATAAACATAAATAATATTGTTAGATGGTTACCAATTTAAGAACATTCTAATGTGTATGATTACAATGGTTTCAGAGGCGATAACGTTTAAAGTTTCAGAATCTACAAGTTGCAGGACCCTCGTTGCCGTTTTTGATGACCAGTGGGGAAAAAACACGTGTGAAATGGTATACCGCGCAAGATACATTGCGTTAAGATATAGTCATTTGTTCCAGAGAAAATTTGGTTTTTCCCCTATATAAACATGCGTAAAAATGTGTGTAGCCCTGGCAATTATTTTGATTGAAAATTAAAAAAAAATAGAGGGACTTGAATGATGTTTTTGAAGTGCAGACGGACAAAAAGTGATCAGAATACCTCACTTACTCCCTAGACTCATATAATGTAAAATATGGCAGTTAGATCACACGTTTTAATGGACGACAAAAAAGCAAAGATGGCGTCTGACCGTTAACCAGTGCTCTATCTGAACTTTTGTACACACCTTAGCCAAATGTCCAGCTATCTATAATACGTCATTTATGACATCATTTTGACAGCATTAGAAACCAGTTACAACAATACTTTCGTCAATTTTCTATTTCTTTTGATTCAGATTGTCCTTTGTCAAAATACTCGGTTGGAAATAAGATGTGTGCATCGTTTACTGGGAGAAAGAAATGCAAGAAATTGGGCGGAACATGCTATAATAAACGTCACTGCTGTAAGAGGAAGTGTAAACTGGTAAAGCCGTTCAATTGCAGACACGCCTTTGAAAAGATTCAGTGCAAACAGAAGAAAGGGACTTGCATCAAGAAAAAGTGTTGTAAAAAATGTACGTTAAATCCTTGATAATGATTTTGTATTTCACCTCATAACGACACTGCTACAATGACACTGTTTTAATAACACTGCTGTAATGACACTGTTATAATTACACTGTTATAATGACTCTGTTATAATGACACTGTTACAACGACACTGTTAAAATAACACTGCTATAATGACACTGTTATAATTACACTGTTATAATGACATTGTTATAATTACACTGTTACAATGATCCTGTTACAATGACACTGTTATAATGATACTATTATAATGACACTGTTATAATGGCACTGTTATAATGGCACTATTATAATCATGACACTGTTATTATGACACTGCTATCATGACTTTGTAATAATGACATTGTGATAATGACACTGTAATAATGACACTGTTATAATTACACTGCTATTTTGATTCTGTTATAATGACACTGTTATAGTTGCACTGTTTAAATGACACTGTAATAATGAAATTTTTATAATGACACTGCTATAATTACACTGTTAAACTGACACTATTAAACTGACACTGTTATAATTTAACTGTTATAATTACACTGTTCAAATGACACTGTTATACTGACACTGTTGACACTGTTATAATTACACTTTTAAAATGACACTGTTACAATGACAGTGTTATAATTAGACTGCTGTAATGACACGACACTGTAATAATGGCACTGTTATAATGACACTGTTATAACGACGCTGTTAGAATGACACTGTAATAATGGCACTGTTATAATGACACTGTTATAATGACACTGTTATAATGACACTGTTACTATGACACTATTACTATAACACTGTTATAATAGCACTGTTGAGGTAATGGGTTCAAGCCCAACTGAATTCAAACACAACATTGTATTACATTGTATTTAATTGGACAAAAACGTAACGTGACTATTGGGCGGAGTGATAGTCGCTCTTGCGTCAGTCAAATACCACTCGTAACCCTTTTTGTATTAATGTTTGTATTTGTTATCTATTTTATATAAAGGAGATCAACACAAGTTACATTGAACACCCCTGCGTAGAGGATCGCCACCACCAAGGTTAAACTCAGGAGTGACATCAGTATAATATAAACTCTTTGATCGAATGTCCTAAAAATAAAGTGGAAATGACATTGTCCATAATGGATCCAATTCTAACTTATGTCATAAACAGTCGTCTTTTCTTATTGTAGTTTAGTTGATTATAATTACTGTTGATTAACTGTTAAAAATGACAAAAGCGGCAGCAGCAGCCAGATGAAGCATCAGCAACAACGATAAAAACACAATACAAATAACAAAAACAACAAATACGAGGCGATTTATGAACAACTGCAACACAAATGAAGTAGGGGTTCAGTGATTTTCAAGAATTTTACTAGTATATCATCGTGTAATATTATGTATGCTATCTGAATGAACCAATAAAGGAAGGAAAAATCAGTCTCTTGCTCTCATTTTCTTGTATAAATATGTTTTATTGATTGAAACATTCTAAATAAACTATTGTGCTATTTTTCTTATTTTAATGCATGTTTGACCAAATTGAAAGAAGAACGGAAGGGTCTGTAATGGAAAGTAAAATAACTGTTACGGAAGCAGATTTACAAAAGCTTCATAAGCTCTTTTATGTATCCTTTCCGCAAAACATGTAAAATGTATGTAATTATTGCTTCATTGTTAAATGCTAAATATATGTATTCATGTGAATATAATAGTGTTTAAATCAAAGTAATGACTGCATGTATATTTAAAATATATATAAAATTTGAAATGGCATTTCTTAGAAATATACATGTACGTCTCACTTCATAGGTACGCCCCTTTTTGCCACGGTAGCAAGATTCTTATGCTTGAAAAAAGGCATATGTACTTTGGTTATGAAATATTTTATAAATGGTTCATAGTGGTTGTGATTTCTTGCTGCAGATAAGTAGAGCAATAGTTGACTGGTGTTAATAAGTGACTTTTATAGGATTTAAACATATGCATGTATTTAAGGCTTTTTTGGTCCTCTTTTTTCAAAAAAGCTCACGGTGTCACTGCATCTTCTTTAAAAAAACAATGTGAACAACCTTCCAGTTATTGTGCATTTTTGTGTCGGTATACATTCCTCCTATGAAAAACAAATAACTTTTTTACCATTGAAATCCTAGACCTTATTTTACATAGAACAAAGAACAAAGTTCAACTGTATAGTGAGACCTGTAGAACTTCAAAATGATAAATTCTTCTTTCTTATTATCAGCACATCACATGCAAATAATAAGTGAAAGTTTGTCGGTTAATAAACATATAAGTTAGAAATAACATGTAATAAAAAGAGAGTATGTGATGCGTTTCACAATTAGAATAGAACCGTCAAGTATTCAAAATATTTTTATTTATTAATAAAGTTATAAGTAACATGTAACATGCACATTAATTCTTGGCGAATACTTGATCAATTGTGTTTTTTCTTAGGAAAAAACAAACATATTAAATATCGCAAGTATTTAGTAATACGGCACTCGTAAAACATATAATTCTTTGATATGTTCGAGTATCAACTCGGTTTCTAAATTCTGTAAAAGTTTGACATTTAAGCAGTCTTAAAAAGCCAAGCACGTGCATATTTATAACTTAAACGTGATAATATATTCTACAAAGATTTTTACGATTTCAGAGTTTATACAATAATAAACATATATCTTAATTTTTCGTTACTCATACATTTTGTAAACCATATCATCGCCTTCTCTTCCTTTTATCCATTGCTACAAATATTATACAGAACGGTAAACCTTTATTGTGCCGAAACTTTTCTGAACCTTGTTGTCGTATCTTTGTGGCTGTCTTTTTCTGTTGGTCGTTATCCTCTCTATTTCCGCCAGACAAACTGGTGAATCCTACATAAAGCTCGATTTTATTGTTGGTTTTGACACAATTCTCAATGATGCTAACTCAGTTAGGACAGGGTAAGTAGTACGTATATAAATACACATATTGTCGTCGAGTTAAACCAAGCAGACAATTTGGGAAATACAGATTCTTGTATTTTTTGTATGAATCCCATCAGTTGACGTGGTTGCCACATACTTACATGTATAAGACAATTGTGTGAACATTCCTAGAGCATATTTATATATTGAGACATTTAGGAAACAGGAGAAAACACACCAAAGGTAAATACCAAACACTACGGTGTTTCGTATATTTATCTGTTGAGCACAAAACTATGGAAACCAACGGGGTCAAAACTCGTCTTAATAAATGCTTAATTCTAAATTATATATGTTTAATTGAATATGCTTAATGTTTAATTCTTTACATTTGTCTTTCTAAATGATTAGTTCAAAATCCTTATCATCAAATGCTTGATAATAAATGCTTGATTATCATTTGTATACAATTTGAATGGTGTTTTATTCTTAATTTCTATTTCTTAGTTCAAAAGGATAAACTTTTCATGGCAAAACAGTCATTCTATGTTTCTATTTAATTTTGAGCTAATCATTTAGAATTAAGGCATAGGAATAGATAAAGAATGAAACATTAAACGCATTCACCTGAACATTTGTAGTTTAGCTTTAAGCATTTAACAAGAAGAATTTTGATCCCGTTCACTTTACATTCGAAACACCCGTTTACCTCGACCAAGTGCGTATCAACACCAGCCGCTTCTTATGTTCCTACAGGCTTCAACATACACCAGAAACTTGATCTAGGAGTAGAATATCTTTTGGACAGAAATGAGAGCATGGTATTGTATGTAGTCTACCGGATTATATTGTGAGGAATTTACTACAGTGCGTGGACATGATTGAAAGCGAATTTACTGTTAATTGTTCTTTAAATTAAATTTATACACACATTCCATGGGTTGAGTTTAAAATGTTTTAGTTAAAGGCAAACGCATGGAATAATACTACTAATTGTAGCAACGTTTGATTTGAATGACGCCTTTATTAAAACGGCATAACTAAATACCTGGAAAAACATTGTATTTCATAAAGAATGATATTTTTTTTTTGTAATTTTCATGGCCTTCGGTGTATTTATAACGGCTGATACATCTCTTAAGTGTGAATATTTTTTTTTTTTAATCCATATTCACTGAATATAATTTTAGTAATTATATTATGTAAATTAGCTACGCTGACAAAACTTATTGTACAATATCCGATTCAATCGTATTAACGTGACCAATTTCGTCACCCTTCAATATTAGAACGGTCGCTGGATATGTGCAAAGACATATTACATTATAATTGTTTCCATTTTGTTGGAAAGCTTTTGTTTTGGATATGAGAAGCCGTTTATTGAACACTGTAGGAAAAATAGTTCTACTAGTGAAATTAACAAAATAAAATTCTTGTCACGAGATTCGAACCTGGATCGCCATAGTCATTTTTCATAGTTATAACCACTGCTCCATGCAGTATATAACAACAAGATAGAAAACTTCCGAAAATTTACGGATATAACTAAGTGAGATTTTAAATAATAAATCATGTACTCCACAGGTCAGGTCTTTTTCAAATATCGGCATTAATAGCGAGTTGAAATACATGTTTTTGACGATAAGCAACGGTATTTTGCACCAGATTTTATCCAAATAGCTAAAGTTTATGATAAATATTAAACAGATACCAATATATTTTTTATTGAATTAAAGAAAAAAAAATGATAAAGGGAGATAAAGGACCGATGACTTGTTTACAGTGTGTAAGGTACTTGACATGTCAGTTATATTTTACAACTTTTGATGTTTGATGAAAGTGCAAAACCATTGACCTCAAAAATAATGTGTGTAAAGAACGAAGGTAAACAAACACTGTAAGATGACCCTAGCCTATGTACAACACAATAATAACTATGGCGGTCGTTAGATTTCACTTGAGAATGTTCGCTATAACAACTATTTACTTTTTAGCTGTGGTGCTATGAGTCGTTTATGGAGTACCTTAAAATGACTCAGGGTACCACTAGAAATCAAAGATGATTCTAATAGAACACATTACACTTTAGAGTTCTTAGGTTATGCTTAATGGTGCAGCAGCTATTCATAGCAGTCTTCAAAAGTTTAAAGTATATAGGTTAGCGGGTATGAAAGCCTGTAATATCAAATTTTACGACATAGCATATTGTGTAAACACAAAAACCGTCACACAATCTCAGATCAAAAGTACAGATGGTACGACTTCCGCTGGCGGTTATACAGCTAAGACACCTTGATCGCATTGATCGCATCTGGGTATCGTATGTAACGCTGTGGATAGAGTGAAGGGACGAATGCATATAGTGAAAAAAGATGGCAATGATGGCATTGCAGCGGAACAGCAAAAACTGCTAAAGGGGTCTCCTGTATGAATTAAAGTGTGTTATATTAGTGGCAACGTTTTAAATTTGTGACAGAACTCCAAAATTATTACATTTCATCTGAAATATATAGGCAAAATATCGACCTGTCTGACTCCGTATCACATCATTAAACCCTTATCTCAAAGATTTGACAATGCTCCTGTATGTTTTCACAAATACATATCATACATAAGAGATAATACATGCATTTATAACGACAAACTGGATGACTTTTTGAATGACTTGTCTTCATTTTGGACTCTATTATTTAATTTTATTGTATAATTTAATATTAATGTTGTTGGGTTGTAAGCACACCCGTTTATAAACATATTGAATTACCCTCGAACATAGATAAGAAAGGGAGACACCTGAGGAGACACTTTGCCTACTAGTTGTCATTGTTATCTTTCCCTAGACCAAAGGACAGTTACAGCGATTTTCTCTCCTGAGTTTAGTTAATACAAATAATTTCATAATTACTTATTTTAGCTCGGTTGCGAAATAAGCCTGAAGCTGACATGAACCGTTTTCAACTCAGAGATTCAGTAGTGAGTGTTTGTTTCTGAGAATTTATCTGGTAAAGTTGGGGATCGAACCCGCAACCTGAGCGGTTAACACTCTTTCCACGGCATCACCGCCCCGCTTAAAACTGTTACCGAGATATGATGGTTATATAATTACAATAAGTCGGTCAGTCATTCATTAACAGAAGCTCCAGTAATTGTATGCACATAAGCAAAACAAAACAGAAATAATCACACTAACAGAGACACGATGACTGTAATATCAATATCACAATAAACAAAAACATAAACATCATAAGTGATATCGAATAATGGCAATGAAAAACTAATACAACTATTAACAATGCTTTTAAATAGTTTTACACGATCGAATTTCAGGCGTTGTGCACTTACGGCGAGAGTTTCGTAAATATCTTTATTATCCTTATTCAAATACAATACCGTTCTGTCGCATGACCTGTTGCAACGAAACACGCAACATTAATAATAAACAAAACACAAACTGGGATTTCCCTACATTCACTGTCTCTAAAATTAGAATTCAATCGATTAACAAACAACTAGTAATGGGGGGAACATCACAAAATGACGATTACTTATTATTTTCTAATCTATATAAACTAGCATTTTCATAGCAAAAATGTTATTGTATTGTATTAGCCTTATCATATGAACAGTGAGAATCCTAAACACTACCGTGTAATACGTGTACGGCGTAGATATAATAAACACTTATAGGAAAAAAGTGTTTTTACAACTACCCTAGAAATGGTCGACGATAATATGGAGTCTACAGTTAGGCATTTCGATATTGTTGCTACTGTGTATTGTTTACTTCTTCAGTGTGTTAAAAAAAAACATCAGTTACCAAGGACAGCATGTTTACAGTGACGGGGTTTACAATCTAGAATTGCGCTTCGGTGACTCTGCTTGGTTAGTCATAAAAAGATACCGTGATCGTGTTTTATAAATCTATAAATGGCTGTATGCAGTGTGCATGGCTAAGTCAATAAAGAATCTACTATTGCACCCGAGGATCAAAATGACTGCATAGTTATTTATATTCACCATTGCTGTCTGCATTTTTCCAGGTATTGAGTTATCAAATAAGGTAACCGTGGTCTGTTAAGGTCGTTCTTTTATTGATAAATGTGATATTTTATTAAATATTAGTACAAAACTTCTTGAAATTTATATAATTTGTAGAAGTTTTAACACTTCTTGCATAAGTAAGGCAAAATAATACTTAATCGTCATGCTTGTGTATTATATTAAGAAGGGCATGTAATCAATAAGTACAGTGAATTGTATTATTACAATACACCGAGTTTAGTTTTTCATTACAATACATCGAGTTCGTTTTCCATTACAGGACGCCAAGTTTCTGTTGTCTTTACAATACACCGATATGTATCATCACAATACGCAAAGTTTCATTTTACATTACAATGCGCCGAGTTTCGTGTTTCATTACAATACACCGAGTTATTTTTCCATTACAATACACCGAATATCGTAATTATTACAATGCATCGAGTAATTTTTCCATTACAATGAATCGAGTTTCGTTTTTCCATTACAATATACTGAGTATATATATATTTTTTAATAACAAAACACCGAGTTCTTTTTCCATTACAAATACGCAGTTTCTTTTTCCATTCCAATACACCGAATTATTTTTCTATTGCAATACGCCAAATTTCGTTTTTAGTACAATACACCGAGTTCTTTTTCCATTACAATTCACCGAGTTTCTTTTTTCATTACAAGACACTGAGTTATGTTTCCATTGCAATACGCCGAATATAGTTTTTATTACAATACATCGAGTTCTTTTTCTATTAAAATACACCAAGTCTCGCTATTCATTACAATACATCGAGTACTTTTTTCTATTACAATACACCGAGTTATTTTTACATAACAATTCGCCGAATATCGTTTTTTATAACAATACATCGATTTTTTCTTCTATTGCATTACACCAAGTTTTGCTATTCATTACAATACACTGAGTTGTTTTACCATTACAATAAGCCGAGTTTCGTTTTTCATTACAATACACCGAATTATTTTCCATTACAGTACACCATTTTCATTTTTCATTATAATACAGCGAGATTTTTTCCATTACAATACGCTGAGTATCGTTTTTTATTACAAAACACCGATTTCTGTTTCTATTACAATACACCGAGTATCGTTTTTTATTAAATTCATCGATTTTTTTTCATTAAAATACACCAAGTTTCATTTTTCATTACAACACACCGAGTTCTTTTCCAATTACAATGCACCTTATATCGTTTTTTAAATTACAATACACCGAGTTCTTTTTCCATTACAATGCATCGAATTTCGTTTTTTATTACAATACACCGAGTTCTTTTTCCATTACAATGCATCGAATTTCGTTTTATATTACAATACACCGAGTTCTTTTTCTATTACAATACACCAAGTTTTGTTTCTCATTACAATACGTCGAGTGCTTTTTTCATTACAATACACTGAGTGTCGTTTTGTATTACTATACATCGAGTTCTTTTCCCATTACAATACACCGAGTTTCAGTTTTCATTACAATACACCAATTTTTTTCCCCATTACAATACATCAATTTTCCATTTTCATTACAATACACCGAGTTTTTTTCCGTAACAATACACCGAGTTTTGTTTCATTACAAAACACCAAATTCTTTTTCCATTTTCGTTTTTCATTAAACTGCACCGAGTTTGAAATATAAATCTGGATCACGTCATTAAAACATCACAGCAAAACATTTAAACAAAATAAAATCTTCATATACAATTCAATTTTTATGGCTCATGCATAAAAACTTAATGAACAAATTGCTACATAACGAAAATATAACACATATGTTGAATCTGCGTAACATATGCATAACTCTGACAAGTAAACATGTATTCGTATGATAAAATGTATACTAAATAGGATAAAAATATTGTCATATATCGCATATCATACTTTTTTCACCGACGGATATGAAGACGATATATTGGTCACAAAATAGCAAATAACATGAAATCTTATTGACATTCTTTAAACATCCTAAACTTAAATATTTGTTTATGCACATATATACAATGCGAACAATGAAGTATATGTATTATGCAAAACAGAATAATACATGAGAAATGAACGAATGAATGTATTTTGGGTTTTACGGCGTATCGAATGTACATGTTGATGACGCCAACAGGAAGGAATAATCCAGGCTCAATGTCCATAAACAAAACAACAAATTAAAATACATACTGAACGGAAACAAAACTTCAAAACATAAACAGACAAAGTGAGCCTTTAACCTCTATACCTGCGTAACTACAGGATTCGGAAAATAATATACAACGTTCAATGTGTTGCCTCTAGCGACCGACATGCAAAAGTTATCGTGGTCAAAGTCTTGCCGCCATTGTAAAAACACTCGACAATAGAGAATAATTTGTGTTCATCTGACAATACCCCGCCCAATTACCTTTGCTGAAATGAATAGTATTATATATTCCCACTTAGAGATATGAATTGCTCTCTCTCCTTCTCTCTCTCTCTCTCTCTCTCTCTCTCTCTCTCTCTCTCATTCGCAGTCTCTCTCTCGATTACCATTGCTGAAATGCATAGTATATATTCCCACTTAGTGATATGTATTGCTCTCTCTCTCTCTCTCTCTCTCTCTCTCTCTCTCTCTCTCTCTCTCTCTCTCTCTCTCCCGCTTTCTCTCTCTCTCTTTCTCTCTCTCTCTCTCTCTCTCTCTCTTTCTCTCTCTCTCTCTCTCTCTCTCTCTCTCTCGCTTTCTCTCTCATTCTCTCGTTTAATTTTCCCTCCCGTCTTATGAAAGAGGGTAAAACACAATTTGATTGAAAAAATATGTTTATACGTATTTACATGCCGGGTTAAATATAGAATACATTTTATAACAAATGCATTCACTCGTGGCGTGTTCGTATTTACATGTAAAACGATCACAAAAAAACTAAATCTTCCTGCTGACAACCGTTTGTCACAGGTAAATAGATCTATACTGCAATAGTGGGCCTGTCTCACAATTATTGATTTAACTGCATATGCCGTGATGGTGTTTCTAATAAAATGAGAGTATACGTATTTTGACTCGACCCCTCGGTGTACCTGTTGAGAAAATACAGACTACAGTTCGGCATCAATTGTGTCTTCTTGGTGTGTCTTTATGGCCATATCAGATAACCTAATATCCAGACGTATAAATTATACAATGATAAACAACCACATATAGAAGAAAGTGGGGTATTTCATTGATATTGCTGACAGTGTATATTATTACATTCTTAACTAAAATTATAACTTGCGTTAAACCGTTTATGTTTATAATGAATGGATGAATGAATGGTGTTTTACGGCACGTCGACACATAAATTATGTTTATAAGTAGCTACTGCAATCAAAATATATAATTGATTGACTGATTGAATATTTAGTGTCATTTTTATGCCATCGAGGGCTAACAGACGATCAGTTAACCTAACCACTGTTTCCGGGGATTAACCAGTACTCGAGCAAACCCCATCTCCGCAAGTAACTGATAACTTTCCCACTTGAATCAGCGGTGAGAGACGAATGATAATGAGTTACAATGTCGTATATCAATCATCACTGACACTGTTGCCGGGCGGGGATTCGAACTCACGACCCCTGGATTGATAGTCTGACGCGTAACCCACTGAGCTAATCGGGCCCGGCTTCAAAATATATAAGTCTTCCTTATCAAATGGTATAGATGAAAAACAACACAATTATATTAGTTAAAAAATGGGTCATCGATTATCATATATATTTTTATTATAATATGTATTTGATATTTATTTTATACCTATTTCCATGACATATACATATATGCCTCATTATGTAGCATGGATGAGATATACAGCAGTGGTTATGATATTTATTTGATATCTGCAGTCATGACTGTACAATAAGTATGACATATACATGACTGCCTAAATATACAGTATGTTAGAGACATGCAACAGTGGTTATGATATTAATTTGATATCTGTCGTCATGACTGTGACTGTACAATTAGTATGACATATCCATGTAGGCCTAAATATACAGTATGTTAAAGACATGCGGCCATTGTTATTATATTTATTTGATATCTATAACAATGACTGTACAATTAATATGACATATACATGAAGGCCTAAATATACAGTATGTTAGAGACATGCAGCAGTGGTTACGATATTTATTTGATATCTGTAGTCATGACTGTACAATTAGTATGAAATAAACATGTTTGCATAAATATACAGTATGTTAGAGACATGCAGCAGTGGTTATGATATTTATTTGATATCTGTCGTCATGACTGTGACTGTACAATTAGTATGACATATCCATGTAGGCCTAAATATACAGTATGTTAAAGACATGCGGCCATTGTTATTATATTTATTTGATATCTATAACAATGACTGTACAATTAATATGACATATACATGTAGGCCTAAATATACAGTATGTTTGAGCCATGAAGCAGTGGTTATTATATTTATTTGATATCTGTCGTCATTACTGTACAATGAGTATGACATATACATGTAGGCTTAAATATACAGTATGTTAGAGACATGCGGCAGTGGTTATGATATTTATTTGATATATGTAGTTATGACCGTACAATTAGTATCATATATACATGTAGGCCTAAATATACAGTATGTTAGAGACATGCAGCAGTGGTTACGATATTTATGTGATATCTGTAGTCATGACTGTACAATTAGTATGGCATATACATGTAGGCCTAAATATACAGTATGTTAGAGACATGCAGCAGTGGTTATGATATTTATTTGATATCTGTAGTCATCACTGTACAATTAATATGACATATACATGAATGCCTAAATATACAGTATGTTAGAGACATGAAGCAGTGGTTATAATGTTTATTTGATATATGTAGTCATGACTGTAAAATTAGTATGATATATACATGTAGGCCTAAATAGAGAGTATGTTAGAGACATGCAGCAGTGGGTATAATATTTATTTGATATATGTAGTCATGACTGTACAATAAGTATGACATATACATGTAGGCCTAAATATTCAGTATGTTAGAGACATGCAGCAGTTGTTATGGTATTTATTTGATATCTGTAGTCATGACTGTATAATTAGTATGACATATACATGTAGGCCTAAATATACAGTATGTTTGAGACATGCAGCAGTGGTTATTATATTTATTTGATATCTGTAGTCATAATTGTCCAGTTAGTATGACATATACATGAAGGCCTAAATATACAGTATGTTTGAGACATGCCGCAGTGGTTATGATATTTATTTGATACCTGTAGTCATGACTGTACAATTAATAAAATATATTCATGAATGCCTAAATATACAGTATGTTAGAGACATGCAGCAGTGGTATTGATATTAATTTGATATCTGTTATCATGACTGTACAATTAGTATGATATATACATGACTGCCTAAATATACAGTATGTTAGAGACATGCAGCAGTGGTTATGATATTAATTTGATATCTGTTATCATGACTGTACCATTAGTATGATATATACATGAATGCCTAAATATACAGTATGTTTGAGCCATGAAGCAGTGGTTATGGTATTTATTTGATATCTGTAGTCATGACTGTACAATTAGTATGTCATATACATGTAGGCCTAAATATACAGTATGTTAGAGACATGCAGCAGTGGTTATGATATTTATTTGATATCTGTAGTCATGACTGTACAATTAATATGACATATACATGTAGGCCTGAATATAAAGTATGTTAGAGACATGCAGCAGTGGTTATGATATTTATTTGATATCTGTTATCATGACTGTACAATTAGTACAACATATACATGTATGCCTAAATATATAGTATTTTAAAGACATGCAGCAGTGGTTATGATATTTATTTGACATCTGTAGTCATGACTGTACAATAAGTATGCCATATACATGAAGGTCTAAATTTACAGTATGTTAGAGACATGCAGCAGTGGTTAGAATGTTTATTTGGTATCTGTATTCATTACCGTACAATTAGTATGATATATACATGAATGCCTAAATATACAGTATGTTTGAACCATGAAGCAGTGGTTATGATATTTATTTGATATCTGTAGTCATGACTGTACAATTAGTATGACATATACATGTAGGCCTAAATATAAAGTATGTTAGAGACATGCAGCAGTGGTTATGATATTTATTTGATATCTGTTATCATGACTGTACAATTAGTACAACATATACATGTATGCCTAAATATATAGTATTTTAAAGACATGCAGCAGTGGTTATGATATTTATTTGACATCTGTAGTCATGACTGTACAATAAGTATGACATATACATGTATGTCTAAATATACAGTATATTACAGACATGCAGCAGTGGTTATTATATTTATTTGATATCTGTAGTCATGACTGTACAATTAGTATGACATATACATGTAGGCCTAAATATACAGTATGTTTGAGACATGCAGCAGTGGTTATGATATTTATTTGATATCTGTAGTCATGACTGTACAATTAGTATGATATATACATGAATGCCTAAATATACAGTATGTTTGAGCCATGAAGCAGTGGTTATGATATTTATTTGATGTCTGTAGTCATGACTGTACAATTAGTATGACATATACATGTAGGCCTAAATATACAGTATGTTAGAGACATGCAGCAGTGGTTATGGTATTTATTTGATATCTGTAGTCATGACTGTACAATTAGTATGACATAAACATGAAGGCTTAAATATACAGTATGTTAGAGACATGCAGCAGTGGTTATGGTATTTATTTGATATCTGTAGTCATGAGTGTACAATTGGTATGGCATATACATGAAGGCCTAAATATACAGTATGTTAGAGACATGCAGCAATGGTTATGATATTTATTTGATATCCGTAGACATGACTGTACAATTAGTATAACATATACATGTTTGTCTAAATAAACCGTATGTAAGAGACATGCAGCAGTGGTTATGATATTTATTTGATATCTGTAGTCATGGCTATACAAAAAGTATAACATATACATGTATATTTAAATATACAGTATGTTTGAGACATGCAGCAGTGGTTATGCTATTTATTTGATATCTGTAGTCATGACTGTACAATTAGTATGACATATACATGAAGGCCTAAATATACAGTATGTATTTCATACATATGATGCCTATTCTACCGTATGTATGATACATACAGCAGTGGTTTTTCTGTTTATTTGATATGTATAGTCCTTAGAATTCCATGCATATGATGCCTATTCTACCGTATGTATGATACATTCAGCGGTGGTTCTTCTGTTTATTTGATATGTATAGTCCTGAGTACTCCATGCATATGATGCCTATTCTACCGTGTGTATGATACATACAGCAGTGGTTCTTCTGTTTATTTGATATCTATAGTCCTGAGTATTCCATGATTATGATGTCTAACTCTACCGTATGTATGATAAATAAAGCAGTGGTTATTCTGATTATTTGATATGTATAGTCCTGAGTATTCCATGCATATGATGCCTATTCTACCGTATGTATGATACATACAGCAGTGGTTCTTCTGTTAATTTAATATGTATAGTCCTGAGTATTCCACGCATATGATGCTTAACTTTACCGTGTGTATGATACATACAGCAGTGGTTCTTCTGTTTATTTGATATGTATAGTCCTGAGTATTCCATACATATGATGCCTAACTCTACAGTATGTATGATATATACAGCAGTTGATCTTCTGTTTATTTGATATGTATAGTCCTGAGTATTCCATGCATATGATGCCTATTCTACCGTATGTATGATACATACAGCAGTGGTTCTTCTGTTAATTTAATATGTATAGTCCTGAGTATTCCACGCATATGATGCCTAACTCTACCGTATGTATGATACATACAGCAGTGGTTCTTCTGTTTATTTGATATGTATAGTCCTGAGTAATCCATGCATATAATGCTTATTCTACCGTATGCATGGTACATACAGCAGTGGTTCTTCTGTACGTTTGATATGTATAGTCCTTAGTATTCCATACATATGATGCCTAACTCTACCGTATGTATGATACATACAGCAGTGGTTCTTCTGTTTATTTGATATGTATGGTCCTGAATATTCCATGCATATGATGCCTAACTCTATCATATGTATCATACATACAGTAGTGTTTTTTCTGTTTATTTGATATGTATAGTCCTGAGTATTCCATGCATATGATGCCTAACTCTACCGTATGTATGATACATACAGCAGTGGTTCTTCTGTTTATTTGGTATGTAAAGTCCTGAGTATTCCATACATATGATGTCTAACTCTATCATATGTATCATACATACAGTAGTGGTTTTTCTGTTTATTTGATATGTATAGTCCTGAGTATTCCATGCATATGATGCCTAACTCTACCGTATGTATGATACATACAGCAGTGGTTCTTCTGTTTATTTGATATGTATAGTCCTGAGTATTCCATGATTATGATATCTAACTCTACCGTATGTATGATAAATAAAGCAGTGGTTATTCTGATTATTTGATATGTATAGTCCTGAGTATTCCATGCATATGATGCCTATTCTACCGTATGTATGATACATACAGCAGTGGTTCTTCTGTTAATTTAATATGTATAGTCCTGAGTATTCCACGCATATGATGCCTAACTCTACCGTATGTATGATACATACAGCAGTGGTTCTTCTGTTTATTTGATATGTATAGTCCTGATTATTCCATACATATGATGCCTAACTCTACCGTATGTATGATACATACAGCAGTGTTTTTCTGTTTATTTGATATGTATAGTCCTGATTATTACATGCATTTGACGCCTAACTCTACCGTATGATGATACATACAGCAGTGGTTCTTCTGTTTATTTGATATATATAGTCCTGAGTATGCCATGCATATGATGCCTATTCTACTGTATGTATGATACATACAGTAGTGGTTCTTCTGTTTATTTTATATGTATTGTCCTGAGTAATCCATGCATATAATGCTTATTCTACCGTATGCATGGTACATACAGCAGTGGTTCTTCTGTACGTTTGATATGTATAGTCGTGAGTATTCCATGCATATGATGCCTAACTCTACCGTATGTATAATACATACAGCAGTGGTTCTTCTGTTTATTTGATATGTATAGTCCTTAGTATTCCATACATATGATGCCTAACTCTACCGTATGTGTGATACATACAGCAGTGGTTCTTCTGTTTATTTGATATGTATAGTCTTGAGTATTCCATGCATATGATGCCTAACTCTACCGTATGTATAATACATACGGCAGTGGTTCTTCTGTTTGTTTGATATGTATAGTCCTGACTATTCCATCCATAATATGATGCCTATTCTACTGTTTGTATGATACATACAGCAGTGATTTTTATGTTTATTTGATATGTATAGTCTTGAGTATTCCATGCATATGATGCCTGACTCCACCGTATGTATGATACATACTGCAGTGGTTCTTCTGTTTATTTGATATGTATAGTCCTGACTATTCCATACATATGATGCCAAACTCTACCGTATGTATGATACATACAGCAGTGGTTCTTCTGTTTATTTGATATGTATAGTCCTATGTATTCCATACATATGATGTCTAACTCTACCGTATGTATGTTACATACATCAGTGTTTTTCTGTTTATTTGATATCTATAGTCCTGAGTATTCCATGCATATGATGCCTAACTGTACCGTATGTATGATGCATACAGCAGTGGTTCTTCTGTTTATTTGATATGTATAGTCCTGAGTATTCCATGATTATGATGCCTAACTCTATCGTATGTATGCTACATACAGTAGTGGTTCTTCTGTTTGTTTGATATTTATAGTCCTGAGTATTCCATGCATATGATGCCTAACTGTACCGTATGTATGATGCATACAGCAGTGGTTCTTCTGTTTATTTGATATGTATAGTCCTGAGTATTCCATGATTATGATGCCTAACTCTACCGTATGTATGCTACATACAGCAGTGGTTCTTCTGTTTGTTTGATATTTATAGTCCTGAGTATTCCATGCATATGATGCCTAACTCTACCGTATGTATGCTACATACAGCAGTGGTTCTTCTGTTTATTTGATATGTATAGTCTTGAGTATTCCATACATATGATGCCGAACTCTACCGTATATATGATACATACAGCAGTGGTTCTTCTGTTTATTTGATATGTATGGTCCTGAATACTCCATGCATATGATGCCTAACTCTACCGTATGTATGATACATACAGCAGTGGTTCTTCTGTTTATTTGATATGTATAGTCCTGAGTATTCCATGCATATGATGCCTAACTCTAGCGTATGTATGTTACATACAGCAGTGGTTCTTCTGTTTATTTGGTATGTATAGTCCTGAGTATTCCATACATATGATGTCTAACTCTATCATATGTATCATACATACAGTAGTGGTTTTTCTGTTTATTTGAAATGTATAGTCCTGAGTATTCCATCATACATATGATGCCTAACTCTACCGTATGTATGATACATACAGCAGTGGTTCTTCTGTTTATTTGGTATGTATAGTCCTGAGTATTCCATGCATATGATGCCTAACTCTACCTTATGTATGTTACATACAGCAGTGGTTCTTCTGTTTATTTGGTATGTATAGTCCTGAGTATTCCATACATATGATGTCTAACTCTATCATATGTATCATACATACAGTAGTGGTTTTTCTGTTTATTTGATATGTATAGTCCTGAGTATTCCATCATACATATGATGCCTAACTCTACCGTATGTATGATACATACAGCAGTGATTCTTCTGTTTATTTGATATGTATAGTCCTAAGTATTCCATACATATGATGCCTAACTCTACCGTATGTATGATACATACAGCAGTGGTTCTTCTGTTTATTTGATATGTATGGTCCTGAATATTCCATGCATATGATGCCTAACTCTATCATATGTATCATACATACAGTAGTGTTTTTTCTGTTTATTTGATATGTATAGTCCTGAGTATTCCATGCATATGATGCCTAACTCTACCGTTTGTATGATACATACAGCAGTGGTTCTTCTGTTTATTTGGTATGTATAGTCCTGAGTATTCCATACATATGATGCCTAACTGTACCGTATGTATGATGCATACAGCAGTGGTTCTTCTGTTTATTTGATATGTATAGTCCTGAGTATTCCATGCATATGATGCCTATCTCTACCGTATGTATCATACATACAGCAGTGGTTTTTCTGTTTATTTGATATGTATAGTCCTGAGTATTCCATGATTATGATATCTAACTCTACCGTATGTATGATAAATAAAGCAGTGGTTATTCTGATTATTTGATATGTATAGTCCTGAGTATTCCATGCATATGATGCCTATTCTACCGTATGTATGATACATACAGCAGTGGTTCTTCTGTTAATTTGATATGTATAGTCCTGAGTATTCCACGCATATGATGCCTAACTCTACCGTATGTATGATACATACAGCAGTAGTTCTTCTGTTTATTTGATATGTATAGTCCTGATTATTCCATACATATGATGCCTAACTCTACCGTATGTATGATACATACAGCAGTGTTTTTCTGTTTATTTGATATGTATAGTCCTGATTATTACATGCGTTTGACGCCTAACTCTACCGTATGATGATACATACAGCAGTGGTTCTTCTGTTTATTTGATATGTATAGTCCTGAGTATGCCATGCATATGATGCCTATTCTACCGTATGTATGATACATACAGTAGTGGTTCTTCTGTTTATTTTATATGTATAGTCCTGAGTAATCCATGCATATAATGCTTATTCTACCGTATGCATGGTACATACAGCAGTGGTTCTTCTGTACGTTTGATATGTATAGTCGTGAGTATTCCATGCTTATGATGCCTAACTCTACCGTATGTATAATACATACAGCAGTGGTTCTTCTGTTTATTTGATATGTATAGTCCTGAGTATTCCATACATATGATGCCAAACTCTACCGTATGTATGATACATACAGCAGTGGTTCTTCTGTTTATTTGATATGTATAGTCTTGAGTATTCCATGCATAATATGATGCCTATTCTACCGTTTGTATGATACATACAGCAGTGATTTTTATGTTTATTTGATATGTATAGTCTTGAGTATTCCATGCATATGATGCCTAACTCCACCGTATGTATGATACATACTGCAGTGGTTCTTCTGTTTATTTGATATGTATAGTCCTGAGTATTTCATCATACATATGATGCCTAACTCTACCGTATGTATGTTACATACAGCAGTGTTTTTCTGTTTATTTGATATCTATAGTCCTGAGTATTCCATGCATATGATGCCTAACTGTACCGTATGTATGATTCATACAGCAGTGGTTCTTCTGTTTATTTGATATGTATAGTCCTGAGTATTCCATGATTATGATGCCTAACTCTACCGTATGTATGCTACATACAGCAGTGGTTCTTCTGTTTGTTTGATATTTATAGTCCTGAGTATTCCATGCATATGATGCCTAACTGTACCGTATGTATGATGCATACAGCAGTGGTTCTTCTGTTTATTTGATATGTATAGTCCTGAGTATTCCATGATTATGATGCCTAACTCTATCGTATGTATGCTACATACAGCAGTGGTTGTTCTGTTTGTTTGATATTTATAATCCTGAGTATTCCATGCATATGATGCCTAACTCTACCGTATATATGCTACATACAGCAGTGGTTCTTCTGTTTATTTGATATGTATAGTCTTGAGTATTCCATACATATGAAGCCTAACTCTACCGTATGTATGATACATACAGCAGTGGTTGTTCTGTTTATTTGATATGTATAGTCCTGAGTATTCCATACATATGATGCCTATCTCTACCGTATGTATGATACATACAGCAGTGGTTCTTCTGTTTATTTAATATGTATAGTCCTAAGTATTCCATACATATGATGTCTAACTCTACCGTATGTATGATACATACAGCAGTGGTTCTTCTGTTTATTTGATATGTATAGTCCTGAGTATTCCATACATATGATGCCTATTCTGCCGTATGTATGATACATACAGCATTTGTTCTTCTTTTTATTTGATATGTATAGTCCTGATTATTCCATACATATGATGCCTAACTCTACCGTATGAATGATACATACAGCAGTGGTTCTTCTGTTTATTTGATGCGTATAGTCCTGAGTATTCCATGCATATGATGCCTATTTTACCGTATGTATGATACATACAGCAGTGGTTCTTCTGTTTATTTGATATGTATAGTCCTAAGTATTCCATGCATATGATGCCTATTCTACCGTATGTATGACACATCCAACAATGGTTCTTCTGTTTATTTGATATGTATAGTCCTGAGTATTCCATGCATATGATGCCTAACTCTACCGTATGTATGACACATACAGCAGTAGTTCTTCTGTTTATTTGATATGTATAGTCCTGAGTATTCCATGCATATGATGCCTAACTCTATCGTATGTATGATACATACAGCAGTGTTTCTTCTGTTTATTTGATATGTATAGTCCTGAGTAATCCATGCATATGATGTCTAACTCTACCGTATGTATGGTACATACAGCAGTTGTTCTTCTGTTTATTTGATATATATAGTCCTGAGTATTCCATGCATATGATGCCTAACTCTACCGTATGTATGTTACATACAGCAGTGTTTCTTCTGTTTATTTGATATGTATAGTCCTGAGTATTCCATGCATATGATGCCTAACTCCACCGTATGTATGATACATACAGCAGTGGTTCTTCCGTTTATTTGATATGTATAGTGCTGAGTATTCCATGATTATGATGCCTAACTCTAACGTATGTATGATACATACAGCAGTGGTTCTTCTGTTTATTTGATATATATAATCCTGAGTATTCCATGATTATGATGCCTAACTCTACCGTATGTATGATACATACAGCAGTGGTTCTTCTGTTTATTTGATATGTATAGTCCTGAGTATTCCATGATTATGATGCCTAACTCTACCGTATGTATGATACGTACAGCAATGATTCTTCTGTTTATTTGGTATGTATAGTCCTGAGTATTCCATACATATGATGCCTATTCTACCGTATGTATGATACATACAGCAGTGGTTCTTCTGTTTATTTTATATGTATAGTCCTGAATATTCCATGCATATAATGCCTAACTCTACCGCATGTATGGTACATACAGCTGTGTTTCTTCTGTTTATTTGATATGTATAGTCCTGAGTATTCCATACATATGATGCCTAACTCTACCGTATGTATGATACATACAGCAATGGTTCTTCTGTTTATTTGATATGTGTATTCCTTAGTATTCCATGCATATGATGCCTAACTCTACCGTATGTATGATACATACAGCAGTGGTTCTTCTGTTTTTTTGATATGTATAGTCCTGAGTATTCCATACATATGATGCCTATTCTATCGTATGCATGAGACGTACAGCATCGGTTCTTTTGTTTATTTAATATTTGTAATCCTATTTATTTATGCCTGAATATATTGTATACAGAGGACATACAACACTTATTTGATAGATTGTGTCCTACTATAGTATATTACCATATAATATATATTATACTGTATTGATGAAACGTACAGCAGTGAGTATGCTGTTTATTTATTATGTATTGAATTCTGGGTATAAATTATGCATGGTACAGTTGCTGAATATATTGTATGTATGATGCTTAAAACAGACCTTATATTATTGATAAGCAGTGGCTATGGTAAGTATACTGTATACACGATTTACATATAACCTAAATAAAGTGTATGGGTAATATTCGTTGTTGGTAGTGTGCTGTTTTTCTTCGATATACATAGGTTGACTAATCTGCATGGATGATATTATATAATCTTGAATAAATATTCTTTATATGATTGTGCTAAATTATGCCCTGGATGTACTTGATTTTAATGACAGAACAAACCGCTTTTCCTGAATGTGTATGAACCTTTTTTCTTACTTACAATTTATATATTGCATATATGGCAAGAAATATATGTATTTTGTCTACTCTTAAATATATACATGGTATATGAAGTCATGAATGTGCTGTTTAAATAGAGCCCTCCACATGTCATACGTGTGATAAGTGTATAGTCCCAAATATGTACATGTAGATTATTTTCCAACACATGGTTTTACAAGTCTTCAAAGTATTGTTATGCGCACGCAACGTATACATACGAGAGACATGTGTAACGATAAAATACACGTTAACAATACAACATCCGTGTAGAATCCGCTTCCTTCTCTTACCTTAATAATATTAGTCCGCATTTTAAGTATTTAAGATGCTAAATATGAAAACAATACATGAGGTTATATACACGATAACGGTTGGTGAATATAACAGTCAAGCAAAAATACTGAAACGATGATATTGAACGCTTCGTAATTATGATTACCGGACTGCAACTAAACCATACAATGTATGCTTGCATGTGTATGCGCTTGTGTGCGTGTGTGTCATGTTGAACGTTAATGGTGTTACTAATATGCCCATTGGTATATTAGTCTTGAATCTACAACATTTAATTGTGCGTATGTAGCCATTTTCAATATTCTTGTTTTTCGTAGATTGTATAAGGACACTTTACTCATGAATCGCTTTCATTCACGTCATTAACGCAGATTAGGTATGTTCGTTTCCTTAAGCTGTAAAACAATGTTAGAAATGTCGTTATATTTTTAAGTTTTAGAATAATGCTAGAAGTCGTAAAATGATGTTAGGTATGAACTTTACCCTTAAGTTGTCGAACAATAAATGAAGTGTGCATGTTATCCTTAAGGTGTAGAACAATACTATATATATATATATATATATATATATATATATATATATATATATATATATATATATATATATATATATATATATATATATTTATATTTATATATATATATATATATTATCGTTTGGTTGTAGGATATTGTTAGTTATATATCTTTAAGTAAATCTATTGTAAAATAATGTAAGATAAATGCATTATATGATAATATTAGGTATTTACGTTATCATTAGGTTGTAGGATATTATTAGGTATTGCATTATCCTTATGTTGTATGATAATGTTAGGCATGTACGTTATCTTGTGTTGTAGCACAATATTAGGTTTGTGCGTTATCATAAGGTTGTAGGATAATGTTAGGTTAGTGCGTTTTCCTTAGGTTGTAGCATAGTGTTAGGTTTGTATGTTAACCTTAGGTTGAAGGATAATGCTAGGTATGTACGTTTTCCTTAGGTTGTAGTATAATGTTAGGTATGTACGTTAACCTTAGGTTGTAGGATAATGTTAAGTATGTATGTTATCCTTAGGTTGTAGTATAATTTTAGGTATGTATGTTGACCTTAGGTTGTAGAATAATGTTAGGTATGTACGTTAACCTTAGGTAATAGAATAATGTTAGGTATGTACGTTAACCTTAGGTTGTAGGATAATGTTAGGTATGTATGTTACCCTTAGGTTGTAGTATAATGTTAGATATGTATGTTGACCTTAGGTTGTAGAATAATGTTAGGTATGTTTGTTAACCTTAGGTTTAAGAATAATGTTAGGTATGTACGTTAACCTTAGGTTGTAGGATAATGTTAGGTATGTTTGTTAACCTTAGGTTGTAGGATAATGTTAGGTATGTATGTTATCCTTAGGTTGAATATAATGTTAGGTATGTTTGTTAACCTTAGGTTGCAGAATAATGTTAGGTATGTACGTTAACCTTAGGTTGTAGAATAATGTTAGGTATGTATGTTAACCTTAGGTTGTAGGATACTGTTAGGTATGCAATTTAACCTTAGGCTGTAGAATAATGTTAGATATGTACGTTAACCTTAGGTTGTAGGATAATTTTTGATATGTTTGTTAACCTTAGGTTGTAGAATAATGTTAGGTATGTACGTTAACCTTAGGTTGTAGGATAATGTTAGGTATGCATGTTAACCTTAGGTTGTAGAATAATGTAAAGTATGTTTGTTAACCTTAGGTTGTAGGATAATGTTAGGTATGCTTGTTAACCTTAGGTTGTAGGATAATGTTAGGTATGTTTGTTGACCTTAGACTGTAGGATAATGTAAGGTATGTTTGTTAACCTTAGGTTGTAGGATAAATGTTAGGTATGTTTGTTAACCTTAGGTTGTAGGATAATGTTAGGTATGTTTGTTAACCTTAGGTTGTAGGATAATGTTAGGTATGTTTGTTAACCTTAGGTTGTAGGATAATGTTAGGTATGCTTGTTAATCTTAGGTTATAGGATAATGTTAGGTATGTTTGTTAACCTTAGGTTGTAGGATAATGTTAGGTATGTTTGTTAACCTTAGGTTGTAGGATAATGTTAGGTATGTTTGTTATCCTTAGGTTGAAGGATAATGTTTGGTAGGTTTGTTAACCTTAGGTTGTAGTATAATGTTAGGTATGTATGTTAACCTTAGGTTATAGGATAATGTTAGGTATGTTTGTTAACCTTAGGTTGTATAATAATGTTAGGTATGTACGTTAGCCTTAGGTTGTAGTATAATGTTAGGTATTTAAGTTAACCTTAGGTTGTAGGATAAGGTTAGGTATGTTTGCTAACCTTAGGTTGTAAGATAATGTTAGGTATGTAAGTTAACCTTAGGTTGAAGGATAATGTTAGGTATGTACGTTATCCTAAGGTTGAAGTGCACTGTATGTACAATGTGCTTAAGATTTACATTAATGTGAAGCATGTACGTTATCCCTAACGTGTATAATAATATGTTTACTGTGCGGGATCCAGTTTTTAAACATCGGAATCAGGATCTGAGGGTCTTGGGCTCGATCCTTCGTCACGGATATTTGTGGTATCCTTGAGCAAGACACCTTATCCGCATATGCTTAGTACTGGTTTTACGCAGGAAGATTTCGAGAGGGCTTTATCTAAGTTGTAATAACTTGTTTCACAATCGGAGTAAAATATATAAAAATATACTCTTAGATAGGTCTAAACATGATACTTAAGTTGTAGAAGATGGTCAAATCGGTCAAATCTGAGTATCAATGATAACTGAGGAACATATAAACAAGTTTAATAGCCGGTGATTGCAGATACAGTTATGCAATAGTATAGACGGATTGGATTTCTCAAATTACCTTCGTGTTACATTGAATTTGACAAAATAAATATTGGATCAATATTGGATCAAGTTACCGATTCAAAATAAGATACAATATTTATTACTAGTACTATCACAAGAATTTATAATCATATCTGTCATTCATAACAGTGTCGCAACAGAATAAATAAACTGAAAACCGATATAATTACATGTATACTGGTTATGAAATAGAAACTTAACTCCACATACTACGAAGTGTGTTTATTTTGAAATTAACTCAGATTGCAAATATCAAATATAATTCACTGCAAACGATTCATTAATTAAATTTTAAAACATCACAGTTTTACACTAATAAAGGTACACGTTTAACGTATCGTCATGGGTAATTACGAATAAAACATTCCATTGTCAGCATGCAATAAATACATAGTCCATATGTACAGATAATGCAAATATAAAAGATATATCTGTTTACACACAATGTAATTCATACCACACATGCAAGCGATACTATTTAGTTGGTTGTTGAAATAAAGACATTAGCGTTGTTATTCTTCAGAAATGTAAAACGCAGTCAAATATATTACAATCGTACAATAAATGCCTTAAACAGGTATATGAAATTAACAAACAACAAATACATTTTCGCTTGAGAAATATTTATTTAAATGGGGGTTGTAGAATTTGTCATTTGGCAAGTATTATGATTAATTTTATTTTGACTGATTTAATGTTGATAGTCTTAACAAATACATGTTTTAAAGAAAAAATATAACACGCGGGTTGGAAACGCATATGGTTAACTAGTACGAATATAATAAGGAATCGTAAATAAATCTAATAAAATGATATATATGTTTATCAAAATATGAATTATTTCAGACGTATGGCTATATCATAGTTAAAATATGGACAGATCAGATTGAAAGAAAAGTAAATCTTGCAACAGATAACAGATGGTCACTACATGGACGTACACAAAACTAAAGTATACTCCTATATCTGTTGTAACTAACGTGACATAGTCAGGTGGTCACTAAGTATATTTATTATTTAACATAAACCATGCCTGTTTTGATAGTGGAATTTTAAACAACATTAGTATATGCTTAATCTACTGTAAACGCTATAAAAATGACATTCACAGGGGTAAATGAATTACTACTGTTTTTCCGTAACTAATATTTAATACTAAACATACGTTCCACAGTATATGTATGCGATACAAGAATATAGTGTATGTTTACGTATTTAATGATCTTCTTCGAAGCAAGGCATCTTCAATGAAGTAGGTTCATGTTATACAGATTATTGCAACAGGTTTTATTAAAGAAGGAAATTGCATACTACTCGGTTACATTTGCCTCGGTATAATAGTGTTCATGAAAGTTATTGTTTTACATATTATTCTATAAGCTAAACTATAACCTCGCCGTCATATTAAACTATTTCATTTTTCGAAACCCCTATGCAGGAACATCTTAATTTTGCATTGGCAGTTTCATCATCAATGGACATTAACATAAGAAAAGTGTTTGAGTCTCTTAAATCAAAATAATTTTCACCAAACACATATTTTCTTTAAATTACAAATATATTTCTCTGAGAACATATTGGACAAATCTAAAATTTTAACTCAACCCATATGACTTAGAATATGCGTACACGTTCGAAATGATATGTCTAAAGATACATATTTTCAGGATTTAACAATGATTTGAAGTTGCTATATGTATCGGCTTGACTTGTACCATTCATTGATTCCTTCCACTTCTGCAAGAAACAGTCGCACATCCTTTGTTTAAACAAGTCAATGAACGTACTTGCAACATCTTGAGCAATCCAAGCATATCCAAAGCCTAGTGAAAATGATAAATATCGTATATGACTAGCCCAAGTTTTGCGTCAGCCGTCATTAAGAAGTTTTAGCATTTTATGACATTGATATGGATATTTCTTCCGATCCAGATGTACTATTTTGAGCCAGTATTTAATAAACTGTGTCATATACGAGTATATTGTGCAAAGTGGTAGGCGGCCACATTCGCCATAAAAATAACAACTAGTTGTCTGTTTAAGTAGAGCACAATATCGTTTGCAGAATTTTAAATGAAATTTCTCCAGCCTATCAATAAACTGACACCCCATATTTCTGCTCCGTAAAATGGGCTTGGCCATGCTGTCAAATAATTTGAAGATATCCTTTTGGTTAAATTGTATAAATTTATTATACTGATATTTAGAAAGAAATCGATAGATTATGGGCTTGTTTCGAGGCATATTCATGTGTCGTGTCTTAGTCCACACAATTTTTGGCGTCATATAAATGCCTAAATATTTATACATAAAACAACTTCAATAAACGTTTGTTTGTAAAACTATTTTTCATAAAGTACCTCTGTCACTTAATACCATTATTTTAGTTTTATCAAAATTGATTTTCATGTGGACTGAATCACACAAATTAGATAAACAATTGATTTACCATTGTATTGGATAGCTGCTTCCCTAAAATTAGTACACCATCAGCGTAAAAAAGAGCGTGTATGTCGCACATGTCCTTTGTTACATATATTTCTTGACTAAAAGTATTTTTTAAGTAATTTACAAGAACAGGCAAAATATAATAACAGTAATAAACAAAAAAGCCACAAAACAAAATTTTAAACATAAAACAAATGTATTTGCTACACGTTACAATCAATTAATCTTATGCCACATATAACTCTATCTATAACATAAAGATCATTATGTCATACCGAAACTGACATAAAGTATAGATATGTAATTATGTAAGGGAATCATACATCTATTTGCCAAATGTATTAGCAGATTCAGCACGCATTGGACGTGATGTTCAATGTATCAGTATATTTAAATGCTTATTCATTACTTGTTAAGGCTTACTATCAAGTAATACATGTACCACGCAAACGTAAGTTGCCATGGTTATACTAAATGTATTACTCAATGGATGGCATTTTTGTATGTTCACCTTATTACCTTCCACAGCATTGCTGACAAAAAAGCAAAACTAACTGAGAACAACAATATATTCAGAGAAAGTTTAAATGTTGCGTATGCAAGAAACGTGACCAATGTTTACGTTTACGAAGAAACTTGGGTATGAATTCAAAGTAGTAATCTCGCCAATGATGACAATGCCAAGTATCTCATATCTCTTTATTGCCACATGTTTACTCGTCACAATTCTCCATAGAATAATCATTACAAATGACGGGTAAACAATTAATCCTGTCCATATATAGGCCAGGTAATTCCTGCAATAAACAACAATATATTTAACCTACAAACATGAACAAACGCAAATGTATACCAGAAAATTTAAGGCTATATGCATTCATTGAGTGATACTACACAAAACTGATATAGAAGCGTAAAAGTTGTCAGAGTTGTAGCCTATATTGCACTCATTATTAATTTGTGAATTTGAGATGAAGTAGCGTTGGTATTCAGGACGATGTTTTATGCCTCTTTATTGCGATTTACACAGAAAATGCGTTCTATTTTTTTAATTTTTGTGTATAAAATTGTGTTTACACTGTTCAAATCCGCATTGTACAACATTTGCGTTTCCAAATTGTTCCAAATTAAATTTAGACGAATAACCAAGGCTAATTAACATGTTAACACATATTTTAAAAGAAACCATGCCTTATAGCGGCAATACTTTGGCAGTTGTAATATTTTAATAATTAACAGTTACATTCATTCAATATCAAAGTTGCGTTCCTCAATATCAAACAATTATATAAAGGTTGCATTCCTCGATATTGAGCAGTTATATAAAATTTGCGTTCCTTAATATCAAACAATAATATAAAAGTTGCGTTCCTCGATATTGAGCAGTTATATAAAATTTGCGTTCCTCAATATCAAACAATAATATAAAAGTTGCGTTCCTCGATATTAAGCAATTATATAAAATTTGTGCTTCTCAATATCAAACAATAATATAAAAGTTGCGTTCGTCGATATCAACCAATGATATAAACGTGACGTTCCATCGATATTGATCTTCAATGTAAAGTTGCGTTCGTCGATATCAACCAATGATATAAACGTGACGTTCCATCGATATTGATCTATAATGTAAAGGCAACGTTCCTCGCTATCAAACAATGATATAAACGTTACGTTCCTTCGATATTTATCTACAATGTAAAGGTTACGTTACTCAATTTTAAAAAATGACATAAACGTTACGTTCCTTTGATATTAATATATAATGTAAAGGTTACGTTCCTCAAATTCAAACAATGATATAAACGTGACGTTCCATCGATATTAATCTATATATAATGTAAAGGTTACGTTCCTCAATAGCAAACAATGATATAAACGTTACGTTCCTTCGATATTAATCTACAATGTAAAGGTCACGTTACTCAATTTCAAACAATGATATAGACGTTACGTTCCATCGATATTAATCTATAATGTAAAGGTTGCGTTCCTCGATATCAAACATTGATATAAAAGTTACGTTCCATCGATATTAATCTATAATGTAAAGGATACGTTTCTCAATATCAAACATTGATATAAAAGTTACGTTCCATCGATATTGATCTATAATGTAAAGGTTGCGTTCATCGATATCAAACATTGATATAAACGTTACGTTCCATCGATATTAATCTATAATGTAAAGGTTACGTTCCTCAATATCAAACAGTGATATAAACGTGACGTTCAATCGATATTAATCTTAAATGTAAATGTTGCGTTCCTAAATATCAAACAATGATATAAATGTTACTACGTTCTATCGATATTAATCTGTAATGTAAAGGTTACGTTTCTCAATATCAAACAATGATATTGACGTTACGTTCCATCGATATTGATCTTTAATGTAAATGTAACTTACTTCAATATCAAACAATGACATACACGTGACGTTCCATCGTATTAATCTATAATGTAAATGTAACGTTCCTCGATATCAAACAAAGATATAAAAGTAACGTTCAATCGATATTATCTATAATGTAAAGGTTGCATTCCTCAATATCCAACAATGATATAAACGTAACGTTCCATCGATATTAATCTATAATGTAAAGGTTACATTCCTCGATATCAAACAATGATATAAACGTTACGTTCCATCGATATTAATCTATAATGTAAAGGTTGCATTCCTCAATATCAAACAATGATATAAACGTGACGTTTCATCGATATTAATCTATAATGTAAAAGTTGCGTTCCTCCATATCAAACAATGATATAAAGTTACGTTCCATCGATATCCGTCTATAATGTAAATGTTGCATTTCTCAATATCAAACAATGGTGTAAACGTGACGTTCCATCGATATTAGTCTATAATGTAAAGGTTGCGTTCCTCAATATCAAACAATGATATTAAAGTTACGTTCCATCGATATCCGTCTATAATGTAAATGTTGCATTCCTCAATATCAAACAATGATGTAAACGTGACATTCCATCGATTTTAGTCTATAACGTAAAGGTTGCGTTCCTCAATATCAAACAATGATATTAACGTGACGTTCCATCGATATCCGTCTATAATGTAAAGTTGCGTTCGTCGATATCAAACAATGATATAAACGTGACATTCCATCGATATTGATCTATAATGTAAAGGCATCGTTCCTCAATATCAAACAATGATATAAAAGTTACGTTCCTTCGATATCATTCTATAATGTAAAGGTTGAATTCCTCAATATCAAACAATGATATAAACGTTACGTCGCGTTTGTTTGGCATGTGAGTTTGTGTTTAGGCCATAATAGATTAATTGCTGGATTATCATCATGCCACCCCGACCCTTTTTGTTTTCATAAAAAATAATAATAATAATCGAGTACTGGTTAACTTTTAGACTTCGTATCGTAGGTTGATATTAATATTGATAACTCTTCGATAAGTGTCGACCTAGAGCCCGGTGACAAACCCACGTGACGTAGTGCTATGGTGTGGTGTAAACTTTCGGAGGAAAAGTGCAAAATACAGGTAACATTTTTGCAGATATTTTTTTTAGTACTTTATGAATATTCATAAAACGAAAACGAATACCGTATAGAGATGAACAATCGCTGCTATCAAGTGATCATGCAAAACTCTTATAATTTTGCGAAAAGTGCAGCAGCGTATTTTGCTCAGTTGAAAATATTATGATATGGAGTGGCGTAATATACAAAAACATGCCGTTGCATTTTTTTTGCAAAAAATACGAGTGTTGCATGTCCGCTTAATAGCTGCGACTTTGCACGTTGATTGGTCAGTTGCTTCAGGGAAAGTTTGAATGATGTGATAGTTTAGTAAGCGTTTAATTGTTATGCATTGTGGGACAGGCATACAATTCCCTATTTTTTTATCCCCCACCATCGCTCAAAGAGCGGAGCAGGGCGATATAGAAATGGGCTGCGTCCGTGCGTGCATCCGTGCGTCCGTTCGTGCGTTCACAACATATCTCCTTCAGTTGTAATTGGAATTTTAAATAATAATGTTCACTAGGACAAGACGATGTGTCAAGGTCAAGTGTTTGGAAATACAATGTATACACTGTGTTTCTTTTTGCCGGATCGTATCTTCTTTAGTTGTGATTGTAATTTTAAATAACTTGGCACAAATGTTCACTAGGATAAGACAGTGTGTCATGCGATTGACTAGCGTCTGTTCGTCAAAGATTAAGGTCATAACTCAAGGTCAAGTGATTGGAAATCCAGTGTATACACTCTTTTTCCCTCTTGTCCGGACCGTATCTTCTTTAGTTGTGATTGTAATTTTAAATAACTTGGCACAAATGTTCACTAGGATAAGACAATGTGTCATGCGATTGACTAGCGTCTGTTCGTCAAAGATTAAGGTCATAACTCAAGGTCAAGTGATTGGAAATCCAGTGTATACACTCTTTTCCCCTCTTGTCCGGACCGTATCTTCTTTAGTTGTAATTGGAATTTTAATTAACTTGGCACAAATGTTCACTAGGATAAGACAATGTGTCATGCGATTGACTAGCGTCTGTTCGTCAAAGACTAAGGTAATAACTCAAGGTCTAGTGATTGGAAATCCAGTGTATACACTCTTTTTCCCTCTTGTCCGGACCGTATCTTCTTTAGTTGTGATTGGAATTTTAAATAACTTGGCACAAAGGTTCACTACGACAAGACTATGTGTCATGCGAACGACTTGCGTCTGTTCGTCAAAGGTCAAGGTCATAGCTCCGTCCGTCCGTCTGCTTCTGTCCTGGCCTTATCTTCTTAAGTTGTGATTGGAATTTTAAATAGGTTAACACAAACGTTCACTAGGACAAGATGATGTGTCATGCCAATGACTTGGATCTGTTCGTCAAAGGTCTAGGTCATAGCTCAAGGTCAAGTGTTTGGAAATCTAATGTATATCCTCTTGACCGGACAGTATCTCTTTTGTTGTGATTGGAATTTTAAATTACTTGGCACAAATGTTCATTTGGACAAGGAGATGTGTCATGCCAATGACTTGGGTTTGTTCGCCAAAGGTCAAGGTCAAAGTTCAAGGTCAAGTGTTTGAAAATGCAATATATACACTTTGTTTCGTCCTGTCCGGACCGTATCTTCTTTAGTTGTGATCGCATTTTTATATTACACAAATGTTGACTATGACAAGACGAAGTGTCGTGCGACTGACTTCTGTTCGTCAAACTTCAAGGTCATAGCTCCATCCGTTCGTCCGGACCTTATCTTTTTTTAGTTGTTATTGGATTTTTAAATGACTCGGCACAAATGTTTGGCTAGGACAAGATGATGTGTCATGCAAATGACTTGGGACTGTTCTTCAAAGGTCAAGGTCACAGCTCCTTCTGTCCGTCCACTGCTGTTCGGGCTGTATCTTCTTTAGACGTGATTGTATTTTTAGATAAATTGGCACAAATGCTAACCAGCCCAAGGCGATGTGTCATGCGAATGAGTTGGATCTGTTCGTCAAAGATATTTTTTCTTTTGTTTATGGTTAGATTTAGAACATCACACCAGTGCTCACAGTGTGTCATACAACAGTCGCTTATGTATTTCAGTTTGCGGCATTTACATGTGATTTATGAGTTCGGCGACTTTTTCATTTTAATGCCTTTAAAGGTTAATGAGGTGGCGTGGGATATGACCACGTTAGTGTTTATGGGAAGGTGGGTGGGGCGAGGTAATTGACCTGATTCGGGAGATACCAGATACTGATATAGACCCGACGTTAAATATATCTGTTTCATAGTGTAATACAAGTATTCTGGATAAATCACTTACTACATGAAGTTAAATATATAAATATCTGAGATATGTGTAAGCATGAGGAAATAGCCATTTAAATGCACGGTTTATAAAGTTTAGTTCTTTATAACGTGTGATGTGTGATTATTATTCTGTACTGTAATGGTTTCAAAAACATCTTTCTACAATTTGCACTTTCTTGATCAGAAACAATTTTCTGGTTTCTGTTTGAAAGCAAATGTTATTGTTGTTGTTGTACCATTGTTTAATATCGAGGAACGCCACTTTGATATTATTATTCGACCTAACATGTGACAATGAAGTTAGCATCTCACAATAAGATACCTGATATTGTCGTCATTGTTGACCTAACATGTGACAATGAAGTTAGCATCTCACAATAAGATACCTGATATTGTCGTCATTGTTGACCTAACATGTGACAATGAAGTTAGCATCTCACAATAAGATACCTGATATTGTCGTCATTGTTGACCTAACATGTGACAATTAAGTTAGCATCTCACATTATAAGATACCTGATATTGTCGTCATTGTTGAGCTTACTACTATGCATCTGTACCCACGTTTTACCAACAAACAATGGAAACGTAAACATATTCAAAGACTTTAGATTAACAATTAAAAACACACCAAAGGTAAATACAAAACACTACAGTGTGTCATATATTCATGTACTAAACCCGAAACTATGGAAAGCTAACGGGGTAAAAAATCATCGTAAAATGCTTAGTTCTACATTCTAAAACTTCAATAGAATAGGCTTAATGTTGAATTCTTTGTCTGATTATAAATGCTTGGTTTTCATGTATGTACAATTTGAATGGTGGTTTTCTTCTCTATTTCTATTTAATTTTGAACTAATCATTGAGAATTAACAAATGGGCGTTAATAAAGAGTTAAACATTAAGCGTATTCATTTGAACATTTATAATTTAGCAGCAAGCATTTAACAAGAAGAATTTTGATCCCGATGGCTTTTTATACACAACATCCGTTTACCTCGACTATGTGCGTATAGAAACCACCTACAGACCTCAACATACACCCGAAACTCGATCTAGGAACATAATATCTTTGCAATGAATAAAAGCGGCATAACCAAGTATATGAAGATATGTCAATTGTTTATGATGGCATTATTTTTGTAATTCTCATGGTCTTCGGTGTATTTATAACGGCATACATCTCTGAAGCGTGAATAAAAAAATTAAAACCATATTCACTGATCAGTAATCCTAATATGCAAATTAGCCGTTATACTGACGAAACTTATAGTACAATTTTCGATTCAATCGAAATTACGCGACCTCTTCCGTCACTCTTCGGTATTAGGACGGTCACTTTCTATATGCAAAGATATACTACAATGCGTAACACTTTTGACTGATCGATGACTTGTTTACAATATGTACAACTTTTGACTATTTGATGATTTGTTTACAATGTGTACCACATTTGGTTGGTCAATAACTTGTTTACAATGCTTACAACTTTTGACTGACCGATGACTTGTTTACAATGTGTACGACTCTTGCTTGTTCAATGACGTATTTACAATGCGTACATATTTTTACTGATCGATAACTTGTTTACAATGCGTAAAACATTTGACTGATCGATGACTTTTTACAATGTATACCACACTTGCTTGGCCAATGACGTATTTACAATGCGTGCACATTTTTACTGATCGATGACTTGTTTAAATATGTACCACACTTGCTTGGTGAAAGACTTGTTTACAATGCGTACAACTTTTGACTGATCAATGGCTTGTTTATAATGTGTACCGCACTTGCTTGGTCAATGACTTGTTTTCAATGCGTACAAATTTTTAATGATCGATAACTTGTTTAAAAAGCGTACAACTTTTGACTAATCGATGATTTGTTTACAATATGTACCACACTTACTTGGTCAGTGACTTGTTTACAATGCATACAACTTTTGACTGATCGATGACTTGTTTATAATGTGTACCACACTTGCTTGGTCAATGACTTGTTTACCATGCTTACAACTTTTCACTGATCAATGACTTGTTTATAATGTGTACCTTACTTGCTTGGTCAATGACTTGTTTACAATGCGTACAAATTTTGACTGATCGATAACTTGTTTAAAAAGCGTACAACTTTTGACTGATCGATAACTTGTTTACAATGTGTACCACATTTGGTTTGTCAATGCCGTGTTAACAATTAGTACAACTTTTGATTGGCAAATGATTTGTTAATGTGTAAAACATTTGACAGGTCAATTTCATTTAAAAATGTGTACACCTTTTGATGAATGTGTTAAACCGTTGACCGCAAAAATGCTACATGAAAAAAAAAAAAAAAAAAAAAACACTGTAAGGGGACCATAGCCTGTGGAATACATAAATTGTCATAGCGGTCGTTTGATTTCACTTGAGAGTGTTCCAAGTTCGCTGTAACAACTATTTACTTTTTACTCTAGTAAGTTGGCCCGGGAGCATATTTTAAAGATATAACTGTCAAGGAAACCGCAGCGGTGGTCTTGCGGTAGAGCGTTAGCTTCGCATGCGGAAGGTCGTGGGTTCGATCCCCAGACGGATCATACCAAATAGTTGAAAATTGGTACAAGAAGATTCCTCGCTTTGCGCTCAGCGTTAAGAGGATAGTTCTAGGTCTGATTAAACAGACTTAAAATATAACAGTGACAGCTGAACACAATTAATATACATATTTTAAATATAGTATTGAGCTAGATATACTGTAAGTTTTAACTTTGCGACAGTATT
Organism: Panopea generosa; assembly: GCA_029582155.1. Taxonomy (NCBI): domain Eukaryota; kingdom Metazoa; phylum Mollusca; class Bivalvia; order Adapedonta; family Hiatellidae; genus Panopea; species Panopea generosa. The sequence continues at coordinate 46,495,950 of CM055911.1, read as the reverse complement.
TGAGGAATAAATATATTAAAGGTGAAAGTTACAGTGTATCAAGGTAGTGCAGAAACACATCTCTTTTATAAAATAAAAGAAGTCCCCATACACCCATCTGTTAAAATATTATAAGAGTCATTTTAAACAGCGGTGATGTCTTGTTGCAGTATATGCTTTGTCAGCATATGCTCTACTCATCTACAGCCTCTTTGAACCATTTTGAACATATTTCGAACCGAATAACATAAGACTCTTTTTTGTCATCTCTAAAAAGAAGCGCAATTGTAAAGTGGGACGGTATATAGACGGATATTGAACAATCACACCTATTTGCAAAGTACAATGGGGTAGGCTATATGTGCTGGTAATTAATACAACACACCAAACAGTACATATACAATTAGTTTTATTTATATCACACACGTAAATACAGAAATAACTATTGACAAATATTTTAGTAACACTAAAACTATGCATTTTTTTGCCAGTGATTGTAATACAAACAATGGCTTTTGTGTGTATTGTATGCAATATGATATTGTCTTAATCAAGTAATATAAAATTATATATATACACAATGTCCTATCAAAAATATGAAAAAAAAATCAAAGTATCGAACAATATTTTTTTTAGATTAAAAAGATATTCAGCTTATTATATAATAACCGTACACACTCTTATACTGTTACTATAATTTCTACATCTGTTGCAGTTAATACTGATTTATAAAGGCCCCATTGCTGTCATTTTTAGTCTAATCCTGTTTAATTGTTAACTGATTAATACAAGCCTCGCTGCTGTTATCTTATACTCTATATCTGATACAGTATAACTGATTTTAGTACTTTTACTGATTGATAAAACCGTAATGCTTTACTTTATACTCTCCATGTGTTACAGTATTACTGATTGATGAAGCCCTAATCATTTACTTTATATTCTACTCTTGTAATGATGTTATTGTTTTATCAAGCCCTAATGCTTGACTTTATATTCTCCATGTGTTACAGTATTACTTACTGATAAAATGAACAACTGTGAAATTATGGGATAATGAGCAATTGTAGGCCCTGAAGAGCAGAAAGAAATATCAGAGTGACATCTAGAAGAACAACGGAGGGGACAATGGATGCAGGGATGGTGGGAAGCGAAAATGGCTGGGAATCTTAGGAAAGAGAGGATAAACTCCCCCTTCCAAACCCCTGTCAACAATATTACTGATTTATGCAAGCCCTAGTATTGTTACTTTATATTATATCTAATACAACATTACTGAATTATAAAGGTCCTGATAAAGTTACCTCATGAAAACTTTGGTGCTGCTGCATTATATATCTATTAAATATTTTTCTTTGTTGGTGTTGTTACCCTATATTCTATATACATGTAAGTAACACTATTTCATGATTCATAAAAGAACCACAGTCTTAACTTATGTTCATATACTGATATAATGTCACACGCAGATTCAACTTGTTCGTATCAGTTATTTCGTGATTTTCGATTCTTAATACGTGTATTATTAATGATGATCAAATATTTCATTACCTTAGAAAGGTAAACAAATTAAAGTGTGCCTATTCCTTTTGGCAAGCTGATACATGTCAGATTTCAATATAATAACATTAATATTGACAATGTTCTACAAAATAAATTTAACGTATTCTATACCCTTGATGTTAAACGTGATGAGCAGATGTACGTGTAAGCCTTAAATTATACGTGATCTTAATTAATTCAACAAGGTAATCACAAAGCTATTCCGCAGCATTCAAGTATAAAAAAATATGTTATGTAACGCTGTATGAGAGTTCTACCAACATAACTAGTTGCTTTTGTATCTACCTGTCTTTAACATTCGGATTGTAGTCCTGCATCTTCATCAGCAGTGCAATTATCATTATCCGCCATCTTCATTAAACTAGGTAAATTGTCACAAAGATAGTTCACAACTTCAAAATGTCCGTAATATGATGCTTTATGCAATACAGTTTTACCAACGGAAATTCTTGCCAACGAATCTACTCCTTGTAATATAAAATGATTGCCACTCACTTATGTATGGTGAGCAGCAGCGCAGTTATTATTATCCGTCATCTTGATTAAACTAGAGTATTTTTCACAAAAATATTTCATAACTTCCAAATGTCCATTATAAGACTATATGTAATACAGTTTTACCAACGAAAATTATTACTATCGAATTTACCCCCTTGATTTATAAGAAAAATTACACATTTTAATTGCCGTTCCCTTGCAGCATAATGAGCAGCCGTGTTGTTATCATTATCCGCTTTCTCAATTAAACAAGGATATTTGTCACAAAGATATTTCACAGTTTCAAAATGTCCGTAATATGACGCTATATGTAATACAGTTTTACCACAGGAAATTCTTGCCAACGGATCTACCCCTTTTCTATAAGATAAACTAAACAGTTTAATTGTCCTCCCACTGCAGCACTATCAGCAGTCGTGTAATTATTATTATCTGTAATCTTGATTAAACTTGTGTATGTTGTACAAAGATATTTCACAACTTCAAGATGTTCGTAATATGACGCTAAATGTAATACAGTTTAACCAACGGAAATTCTTGCAAACGGATCTACCCCTTGTTCTTAGAGATAAACTAAACATTTTAATTGTCCTCCCGCTGCAACATCAGGAACAGCCGTGAAGTTATCATTATCTGTAATCCTGATTAAACTTGTGTATGTTGTACAAAGATAATTCACAACTTCAAAATGTCCGTTATATGACGCTAAATGTAATACAGTTTAACCAACGGAAATTCTTGCAAACGAATCTACCCCTTGTTCTTTGAGATAAACTTAACATTTTAATTGTCCTCCCGCTGCAGCATCATGAACAGCCGTGAAGTTATCATTATCTGTAATCTTGATTAAACTTGTGTATGTTGTACAAAGATAGTTCACTACTTCAAAATGTCCGTAATATGACGCTAAATGTAATACAGTTTAACCAACGGAAATTCTTGCAAACGGATCTACCCCTTGTTCTTTGAGATAAACTAAACATTTTAATTGTCCTCCCGCTGCAGCATCATGAACAGCCGTGAAGTAATCATTATCTGTAATCTTTATTAAATTTGTGTATGTTGTACAAAGATATTTCACAACTTCAAAATGTCCGTTATATGACGCTATATGTAATACAGTTTTACCACAGGAAATTCTTGCCAACGGATCTACCCTTTTTCTATCAGATAAACTAAACAGTCTAAGTGTCCTTCCGCTGCAGCATCATGAACAGCCGTGTAATTATCATATCTTTAATCATGATTAAACTTGTGTATGTTGTACAAATTTATTTCACAACTTCAAAATGTCCGTTATATGACGCTATATGTAATACAGTTTTACCACAGGAAATTCTTGCCAATGAATCTACCCCTTTTTTTATAAGATAAACTAAACAGTCTAAGTATCCTTCCGCTGTAGCATCATAAACAGCCGTGTAATTATCATTATTTGTAATATTGATTAAACAGTTTAAGTGTCCTCCCGTTGCAGCATCATGAGCAGCCGTTAAGTTATAATTATCAGTAATCTTGATTAAACTTGTGTATGTTGTACAAAGATATTTTACAACTTTAAAATATCCGTTATATGACGCTATATGTAATAATGTTTTACCACAGGAAATTCTTGCCAACGGATCTACCCCTTGTTCTTTGAGATAAACCAAACATTTTAATTGTCCTCCCGCTGCAGCATCATGAGCAGCTGTTAAGTTATTATTATCTGTAATCTTGATTAAACTTGTGTATGTTGTACAAAGATATTTCACAACTTAAAAATGTCCGTTATATGACGCTAAATGTAATACAGTTTTACCAAAGGAACTTCTTGCCAACGGATCTACCCCTTGTTTTATAAGATAAACTAAACATTTTAATTGTCCTCCCACTGCAGCATCATGAGCAGCCGTGTAATTATCATTATCTGTAATCTTGATTTAACTTGTGTATGTTGTACAAAGATATTTCACAACTTCAAAATGTCCGTAATATGACACTAAATGTAATAATGTTTTACCGCAGGAAATTCTTGCCAACGGATCTACCCCTTTTTCTATAAGATAAACTAAACAGTTTAATTGTCCTCCCACTGCAGCATCATGAGTAGCCGTTAAGTTATCATTATCTGTAATCTTGATTAAACTTGTGAATGCTGTACAAAAATACTTCACAACTTCAAAATGTCCGTAATATGACGCTAAATGTAATAATGTTTTACCATAGGAAATTCTTGCCAACGGATCTACCCCTTTTTCTATAAGATAAACTATACAGTTTAAGTGTCCTCCCGTTGCAGCATCATGAGCAGCCGTTAAGTTATCATTATCTGTAATCTTGATTAAACTTGTGTATGTTGTACAAAGATACTTCACAACTTCAAAATGTCCGTAACATGACGCTAAATGTAATAATGTTTTACCACAGGAAATTCTTGCCAACGGATCTACCCCTTTTTCTATAAGATAAACTAAACAGTTTAAGTGTCCTCCCGTTGCAGCATCATGAGCAGCCGTTAAGTTATCATTATCTGTAATCTTGATTAAACTTGTGTATGTTGTACACAGATATTTCACAACTTCAAAATGTCCGTTATCTGACGCTAAATGTAATACAGTTTTACCACAGGAAATTCTTGCAAACGGATCTTCCCTTTGTTATATAAGATAAACTATACAGTTTAAGTGTCCCCCCTCTGCAGCATAATGAACAGCCGTGAAGTTATCATTATCTGTAATCTTGATTAAACTTGTGTATGTTGTACAAAGATATTTCACAACTTCAAAATGTCCGTAATATGACGCTATATGTAATACAGTTTTACCAACGGAAATTCTTGCCAACGGATCTACCCCTTTTTCTATCAGATAAACTAAACATTTTAATTGTCCTCTCACTGCAGCATCATGAGCAGCCGTGAAGTTATCATTATCTGTAATCTTGATTAAACTTGTGTATGTTGTACACAGATATTTCACAACTTCAAAATGTCCGAAATATGACGCTAAATGTAATAAAGTTTCACCAACGGAAGTTCTTGCCAACGGATCTACCCCTTTTTCTATCAGATAAACTAAACATTTTAAGTGTCCTCCCGCTGCAGCTAAATGAGCAGCCGTGTAATTATCATTATCTGTAATCTTGATTAAACTTGTGTATGTTGTACACAGATATTTCACAACTTCAAAATGTCCTTTTTGTGACGATAAATGTAATAAAGTTTTACCACAGGAAATTCTTGCCAACGGATCTACCCCTTTTTCTATCAGATAAACTAAACATTTTAATTGTCCTCTCTCTGCAGCACTATGAACAGTCGTGTAATAATTATTATCTGTAATCTTGATTAAACTTGTGTATGTTGTACAAAGATATTTCACAACTTCAAAATGTCCATTATATGACGCTAAATGTAATACAGAATGCCCGAGCGGATCATTTGCCAACAGATCTACCCCTTTTTCTTTGAGATAAACTAAACAATTTAATTGTCCTCCTGCTGCAGCATAATGAGCAGCCGTGAAGTTGCTTTTGTCCGTCATCATAAATAAACTAGGGTATTTGTTACAAAGATATTCCACAACACCTAAATGTCCGTTAAATGACGCTATGTGTAATGTTGTTCTATTATCAATATCGGTTACCTTTGGGTCTAACCCTTTGCCTACAAGATAGGTAACGACTTGTAGCAAGTCAGTTGTTTTATAACTGGCATTGTATGCAGCCAGATGGAGACAACCTTGACTATCTTTATCTTTATTCATTACATCAGAACCCGAGTCCACCATCAGTATCAACATCTCAGTAGTGGAATATAACGCTGCATACAGAATCGGTGTCTGCTTTGCATTAATTGTTTCTGACGCAAGAAGATCTAATTTCAGAGATTTTTCACATTTTCCTAGTATGTATTGAGCCATTGAAAGATTACCATGGCGACACACCTCATGGAGCAAATTTTCACCTGTGTCATTTCTCTGAGCTCTGATATTACCACCTGCATCCAGAAGCTGTTCCATAACCTGAACGTTCCCTCCCTTTACAGCGGCAAACATACTTTCTTCGGTTATTGCAGTGCCATGAATTAACAAATACTTAATTATTTCACTTTCCCCACGAAGACACGCTTCTTGCATTGCTTTCTCTTTTTGTGTTTTCTTGTTGTTTATTTTTATTAATGGTTGCTTTTCATTTATTTCAATATCTATTTCTTCAATAATGTCAATGTATCCATATCCAGCAAAATATACTATGAACGAATTGATGCTGTCGTCTTCCTGATACCACATTTCCGGTGATATCACTTGAATAGCAACTTTAATAAATTCTGACTCTTTCCAGAGTGACAATCCTGCAATGATTTTTATTTCTGGTGCTAACTTGTCTAAAGTCATTTTAAAACGTTCAAGTAACATTTTATATTGCATACGATATTTCATGTTTGTTCCATCTTCTGTAAACGCATTACTAAATGTAACAATAGTTTTTAAGGGACAATATTGTATGAGAATATCTGGTAGTTTAGCAACCGCTGCTTTAAAAGTAGCTTCAAGGATCGTATCATGAACAAATGTGAAACAGCCATCTTCCTTGATTCGAAGATATGTCTGCAATAGAGAATGTGCTGCCGTCCTCATCATATACTGATTCAGAGTTTTTGCTCCAAAGTATGTTTTTATTTGCTCAAAGCATTTTGTCTCATGATCACCAAGTAGTTCTGATTCAAACGTTTTGTCATAGAACATTGTCATTAGTAAACTAACAAAACTTGCATTATCTTTTTCCGGCATACACAGTATGTCCTCTTTCAATACTTCCACAGGTCTCGTAAATAAATTAAGAACATTTTTACCTTTCATGACTCGGCAAAGTAAAGGAAACCCGACACCATAAATCGGCTCATTGATAACTTTATCAATATCTAATTCTGAAGTGTCAACATCAAAGTGTTCAGCATAGTTGTTAAGCATGTTTCTTTTTTCTTCCACGTTCATCGTAAACTCATCTAAATCTAACGTCCAAACCTTATCGAAAATGGTGTTAACACTTTCATTTAAACATTTGTTTCGTATTATCGTTCTAACAGTGATAACAACAAACATCTTGCCACATTTAATGTAAGGTAGCAATGAGGTAATGTATCGATGCCAATCTGACAATTTTGACTTTTCTATGTTTATTCTGCCTAAAAAATCTTTAAATAGCAGTAGATATTTGTTTGATGTATCTATCATTTCTTCAACTTCATTTACGGACGGATCACAAAATACCAACGTTTTCAAATTTGATACAGAGTCAGTCATCTCCTTTAAAACGTTCCATGCATTGTGTGTTTTACCAACCCCGGGCTTTCCTTGAATCACCACGATGTTATTACTCTGAAGTAGATTTACTGCTATCTGAGTAAGTCTTGTTTTATGACCAATATCTAGCTTCCGTAATTCGTCCATGTGCGCCTCAATTTGAACTTCAGCATTAGCTGAAATATATGAAACAAGGTTTGTTATTAATAATAACCAACGATTACTGAATATTCAGTACAATTTATATACAATGTACTTTCTTTGCGATGATTAATGTGTGTTTTGTACCATTTACATTAATAGTTAATGTTATTACTGTATAAATTGTATTTTGCATAATTGTTATCAATATTTTGTATAATTTGTATCGTTATTAAATATAAACGAGTAGTTTTTTTTAATATTTTTTGTCATGAAATCATTGTTTTTTTATATTTGATACTATTTGTAACATTATTCATTTTGTTTATAATATGGGCCATTCATATCATAAGTTGATAATAACCATACTCTGTATCATTCATATAATTGGTATGTGACGTATGTTCATGCTATATCCTTTTTGATTATAGTTACTGATTAATGCATACTCTGAACCGTTTATATCACTAATCGTACGTGATACTAACATAACTTTTGATATATATGCTTTTAGGATAAGTTAAAAATGAATAAAGATAAATTCTAAATATTTAGTTTTCAATGTATCGATTTTTCCTTTCTTCGCCTAGGATGAAAGGATGTAACTATCACTTCCATTCAAGTTTTTAATTGTAATTAATAATGTCATATTTAACTATTTTAAGTTATTATCAAGACTATTATAGTAAACAGACAAACAGTGTCCTTCGGTGTTGTTAACCGATATTTCGATAAAGTATAATCACAGTGACTTACCAAGTTTTCTGTTCAGTTTCATTTGATCAACACTCTGATTGTGTTGGTTTTTCAGTGTACTAATATTTCGCTCCATTAAGTTAAACCTATTCCCAACGTCACCTGTGTATATAGATATATATGATATAATACGTACATTATGTATTTCCAACTGTTTGTAAGCATCAAAATTAACCGCGGCGTAGTAATTTGTTAACTGGATCCTAACAAACTTAGTAACCAAGGTTAATCAAGAATAGAAATCTGCTTCTTACTGTAAGAATTTGGTTTCATGTAAAGTTTTGACACCTGTATAACAGACAGGTGACACATTAGGTAACATATACTTTCTCTCCTTAATTATGACCACCAATATGATGGGCTTCGTTTGAGGCGAACATACATAAAATACAGTTTCATAGTGTAAAAATGGTATCAACAAAATATAACTATTTTTGAAATAATTAAGTGTTAACATTTATACGTTGATAGGGAAGTGACGTCACGTTGGGATATCGTCATATTTATTTTTATTGTAAGCATCAAAATTAACTACAGCGTTATAATTTGTTAAAGTCAAAGACCGAAGATTTGATAAAGAAAATAATAAAATATTTATTTGATAAATAGGGAGCAATATTTGTTTTAAATGACTGAATGGTATATTGTTAGTAGGACAAAATACAAAATACAAAAATGAATATACTTGATACAATGTATAACTATAAGATATATAATGATATATGGCAGATAGGATAAATTTATTAAAGTTTTTATTTAAAAGAAAGTGCAATATCAAAATGTCAGGCAAAAGACAAACTTTAAAAGAAGATGGAAATTACATATTGATATTATAAAAATAGTATGTCACACCTGTGTTAATATTCATAAATATTGTAATTGAAATAAGGAAAATAATTTTATATTTGTAGAAATTCAAATTTATTAAAGTGTAAGTTATGTAGTAAACATAAATATATGATGAAACTGATACAAATGACTGTTTTAAACATTACTATTCGACATTTTCTCAGATTTTAAATAATATGCTGGTTATTACGGTTTTATTATCCCCTAGAATGAAATTACAAAAAATCATACCTTCTATATTTTTTACCATCTGCTTAACTGACGTAATTTGCTCTCCCAGCTCTCCTAACATTTCTTCCACCTTCTTATCTGATTCATACCATTCCTTCATTGTTTGCACAGCTTTGTCTGATGACAATACCTCGTGTTCTATTGAAGCAATCATATCTTTTATAACAGTCTGGCATTGTTGATCTGTCAACAATGGAGATATGCGTGTAAGTGTGGAGAAAATATCTGCCCAGGTTGTCTTGAATATCGTCTCAGTCATAGCCAGGTGTACAGTATGGCCATGGACGATGTTTCTCAACCTTCGTACGTCTTGAATGGCGTCCTTATGTCCCTGATTTAAGGTGGCATAGTTTGTTAGTATTAAGGTAACTAGAGTTATGTCCCATTGTTCCAAATTTGTAGGAGTGCCGTTTTTAGGAAACATGAGTAAGTACTGTGTATCCGTAATCTTTTTTCTGGCTTTCAGAATTTTGATATTTGTTTTCTTATTTGCAAGGAATGCATCTAAGTTGTTGAATGACTCATTGTTAACAGTTTCCTGCAGGAGCAGCTGCTTAGAAAAATATCCTCCGCCATCTAAAGTCAACTTACAACAACGGAAGCAGTTGTCTTGTTCCTGCCATGCAGGTGACCCCGACATTTTTATGTCTTGGTTTCCTCACTGAAATGTTAAAATACATAAATAATAGTTATATGATAAAGCTGTTATATTGCCGTAAAACTGTCAGAGCTGGTAAAACTATGACGACATGAGTATTAGATACACAGTATAAATACAACAAAATAAAAAGTTGATATGTTTATAGGACATGTGAATAATATATACTATTGTCACATGTTGATTTTTGTCTGTTACAAACTGTTGTTTCGGTATTCAATATAACATGGCTTTCTATTAATCAAATAAAACTAGCAAACATGTTTGATCAACTAGCAAAAATATTTGATTTACTAGCAATAATGTCTGATAAAATGACCATTTGGAAGCACAGATAGCAGACTTGATTGGTCAAAACGAAATACAGTATCATATAGAGACATATTATATATTAAAGTTTTACATACAATGGGTGATATAGAGATTTGTACAAACTGACTATAAAAACTAAATTTGCAATTGCTGCATCCATAATGGTAGGAAATATTACACCAGATTTTTTTATTATACGATTAAATTTGCGCGACGTTTAACTGCGTCATACATTCTAAAGTGCCATATAGACACATGTGGCATGTTAAAAAATACTCCATGTATAAAGTTTTAATTAAATTAAACTAATTCAATAGAATACGTTCGTCAAATTTAAGATTTTAGATTATTAGAGTAGAACAATCTGTAAAACAAAGAAACACCTTAGGTCTAAATGAAGCGATCATTATTATGTGCACAGTAAGAAATATGATATAATAGTTTTGTGAATGTCACACGATACACACGATTGTATCTTAACAAAACAATTCAATAGTTCGTCCGTGGAAACAAACAATGAAGCAATATCAGGATATGTTTATATGTTTTTGTTGAACTAAACAATTAGATATTTGGACGCTGTTTAAGCCGAACTATCACAGTTTTTAATTAGGTGTAGGTTTGTATTGATGAAAGACAATTTATTTATTTTTTGGGGGGGGGGGGGGGGGGGGGGGGATTGAGATGTGCCTTAATTGGCATACGCCATTCCACAACCTATACACGATTTGCTGTTAATGTTTGAGCGGATTGGGGATTGAGACGTGCCGTAATTGGCGTACGGCCTCCACACACTATACACGATTTGCTGTTAATGCTTGAGCGGATTGGGGATTGAGACGTGTCGTAATTGGCATACATCCTCCGCACCCTATACACGATTTGCTGTTAATGCTTGAGTGTATTGGGAATTGAGACTTGTCGTAATTGGCATACGCCCTCCGCACCCTATACACGATTTGCTGTTAATGCTTAAGTGGGTTGGGAATTGAGACGTGTTGTAATTGGCATACACCCTCCGCACCCTATACACTATAAGATATACATAACGCATGTTAGTTTATTTATTACGTCTAGGCCAGCCTATTCCATCTGCATGAGAAGTGAAAACAAATCCGACGCCATGAATCCGAGTTAAGAACTAATCGGTTACCTATGGAAATTAATCCATTGCATCTCCGACATGACAAAATGACTATATAAAGAAATCATCTACTATACTTTTTCATATTGCCTATTATGTTCGTTAATTAAATATTTGTTTACTCATTCATGTAAATAAGTATTTATTTTCTAACTATTTTAAAGCATAATCTATTCTGTTGAATATTGCAACCAATTTCCAAGTATCCGGTGCCAAATGTTTTACTAGTCTGTCGCATTGCAGCGAACAAATTACTTCACGCTGTGACATACTATACACTCTTTGGGTCTGGAAACACGCAACACATATTTAAGACAAACGTTATTTAATCTAGAAACCTGTTTAGAGATACTTCTTCAGGATGAAGTTACGTTGCGTTTATTATTAGTATTGTACTACGATTCCATTGTGTTGCTTATAATAATGCATTAGAATGACACCTGTTACTGTTAAAATCGATTTTACCATTGTTTACTCAACAAATCAATCTTTACACACATAAGCGTTTAAAAACGGTGATTTAAGTATCCTAGTGTGACAATCTGAAACTCCATATTTTGGACTTTACTAGCTTGTTTATAAAGCAATTTATGCTAATTTGGTTTTGGAAATATGCGTAAACAACCTTTCAAATTACATATTATCTACATTTAGCATTTATTGTCTCAATCAACATTAAATCCACGAAAATATTGTTTGTTGCAATGATTTTATATAGTTATTGAATTTAGGAATAGAGGCACATATATTGCCGTTAACTAGGGTATGTCGTTTTCATGTCGGTTTGATGTTGGCAGATAACTGACAGAAAGGCAGTCCACTGAAAATTTACCCTAATAGCCGTATAAATGGTAATTTTAATATTCTAATATTACAATATGGAACTCCACATTTAGGAATGTATTAGCATGTTTATGTTGCAAGTTATACCAATTTAGTTTTGAAAATATGCGTAAACATCATTTAAACATACAAATTATCTACATTTAGCATTTATTGTCTCAATTAATCTTCAACCCACGAAAATATTGTTGATGCAATGATTTAAAATAGTTATTACACTTAGATATAAGAAGAGAAATTAACGGTTCTTACATATTATACTGCTACTAATTGGTATAATGTTGAAAGATAATTGTTAGAAAAATAGTTAAGTTAAATTCACACTTAAAGCCGTATATATGTTTGCATTACAGTCCATTTATAATGCAGATATCGACGTAGATTATAAAATTTTTGGAACGAACCTTATACACAATGATTGTGCGCAAATTATATTTTTTAAAAAAAAGAATATCTCCAATGAGAGTGGGTACTCTTATACACCAGCCGAGATCACGAATAAAAGAATCAATGTGCTGGCAATGAACAGAACAAATTTGTAGGACATACATTTTGTCAACTATCTTATTTTTTGTCTAATTTTCAAGTGTTAAGGCAGTTATGCAGGGTTCAAATTATGCTATTATATCATACCTCACAAGGGGTTTATCATTGTGAAAGACTGTCTCCAGATCTGATGGAGGTAGTAATCCTCTCCAACAGCGTGATCGAATATAAAAAAAATCAATGGACTAAGAACAGATCTGCCAAAAGATTGATTTTGAAAACCAAAACAAATATGTGAGATATACGTTCTACATATTAACTCTACTTCGTTGTTCGTCAAAATATATAAATATTTGACAATGTTTTAAAGCGGTATAATAACCATTGTCTGAAGATATTTCTTTTATGAAGAAAGAAACAACTTATTTATCAATGAAAAACTTTTCCGTAAATTTTCATGACCTCCGATGCATTTATAAAGACCAAATCTTTTAAACGTGAATAAACCGTGTTACAAATCTATATTTACTAACCAGTAATTTAATATGCAAACAAGTTGTTCGGCTGATGGAAATTATCGTAAAATTTCCGATTCAATCGAAACCACTCTGCCAATTCTGTCATCCGTGCGTGCTAGAACGGTCGCTAGATATTTGCAAATACATGATGGATATATAGAACGTATAAATTTTTAGATTTTTGTTGGAATATATTTATAGGGCACCGTAGTAAAATAGTGCTGAAAGGAAAATTAACAAAACAAATTATTCTTGCCACGGGATTGGAACCCAGATGGCCCGTGTCACACTCCATAAATATGCCAACTGTGCCATGCAGTAATATAACAAGATCGGTCGTATGAAACTAAGTTTCAACTTAAACGCTTACTCGGGTTTAATCGATGATGCCCGGAAATTTTCGAATGTTTACGGATAAAATCGTACTCAATTCTTTAGACGTTATTCCACGAGTCAGTTCTAATTCAAATATTGGTGATAATAGTGAGTTTTCATACATATTTTTAACGATAAACAGCGGTATTTTGCACCAGATATCATTCAGACAGTCACGATTTATCCTATATATTACAATTATATCAGTTTTTATTGAATTAAAAGGGAATACTTTACTATTTAAGGCAGTAACACATCAACAAAATTATATAAAGGGTTACTTTATATCGCGAATAGTCTTATGTGAGCCATTGTTTGTATATATCAAAACATTCTAATGTGAGGTAATTCATAGTTTTGTTAACATTCGACAATTATTGACATGAAAAAGCGGGCTTGACAAACATATCGCCTAATGTGCCTACCATAGAATAATATAAGTCTCATGAAATAGGGTAATTTGCATACTTGAGGCTGGAATGTCGTATGTCAGTGGTTAGTCGAACATTATGCTAAACACTAGTTTAAGTTATTTGGCGTTTATTAAGTAAAATAAATATTGATAAAATATACCTTGCATATGTATTTCCTACCATTACTACAATGTCGATCATACCAATTCATATTTCACTAAATGATCGTTATTATTTCATTTACTGCCACAATTAAACATTAAACTACCGAGAAAATAATATTTTTGTTGTTGTCGTATGTCAAATTTGTCTTTATTTCTCACTATAATGGCTTATCCTGCTTTAACACCCACGGAGACGACGCCTGTCGACAATTGGGGCGACACAAATATCTGCAAACTCACTGTCCGATAAAATTTGTACCATACGGGCATCAATAAATTGATCTTGAAAGCATTGGAATGCTGTTTAAAGCTCAATACCTTCAAGAGTTATTTTCAATTTATTGTTTAATATTCTTCTACAGATATTTCCCCTACTGGAAGAAGTAGTCTTCATAAAGAAAGTATTGCATCATATAACAACAGTACAGTTGCACATAATAAATGCATAACATCATATAACTAAACTACGGTTTCACAAAAAAACGCACAGCATCATATTGCTAAACTACAGCTTAACGTAATAAATGCACAGCATCATATAAATAAAGTATGGCATCATACAACAACACTACTATTTCACAAAATAAATGCATAGCATCTTATAACAACAGTACAGTTTCACATAATAAATGCTAAGTATCACATAACAAAAACTACCGCATCACATAACAATTCTACAGCTTTACATAACAAAACTACTGCATCACATAACATAGCTATCACATAACAATACAACCGCATCACATAATACAATTTAAAACTACTGCATCGTAAAACAAAATTAGTGAATCACATAACAATACTTAGCAAAACTACAGTTTCACATAACAAAACCACAGCATCAAATAACGAAACTAGAGCTTCAAATAAAAGACTACCACAGTACCAAAACACCCGCTTCACATATCAAAACTTACGCATCATATAACAAAACTACATAATTGCTTAACAAATCTACAGATCACATTCAAAAACTACCGCGCCACATAACAAAAACAACGCATTACACAATAAAACTAGTGCATCACATACCTTTTCAATTCTACAAAATGACATAGCATCTTAAAATGAAACTTCAGCTTCATACAGCAAAACTAACACATCACATAACACAACAACCACAGAACATAACAAAACTTCAGAATCACATAAAATAACCACGTCAAATAAAAAAGTTACATCATCACACAACAAAATACAGCAAATTATAACTCAAATACCACGTCAAATAACAAAACTGCCGCATCACATAACAAACTTCCACATTTCATAACAAAATTTCACATCAGGTAACAAACTACAGCATCAAATAACAAAACTTCTGTATCACAAAACAAAACTACATCAACCTAGAACAAAACTATAGCATCATATCACATAGCAAAATTTTTGCATCACAAAACAAAACAATCGAATCACATAACAAAACTACCGAATCATATAACAAAACAACAGCATACACCCCCCCCCCCCCCCCCCCAAAAAAAAAAAAAAAAAAAAGAAAAAAAAGAATGCACAACAACGTATAACACTTCATCAATAAGGAAAACTACAGAACCACGTAATTAATTCAGTAAAATAAATCTACTTATTGTAATAACGCATCAACGTTATATAATTAATTGCTCACCATGTCTTTTATCTACGTTCTGTTTTATTGTTGTCAGAATGCCGGTATTACTAAGCGCAATGTTATACTGTTTCTAGCATGCTTTTCCAGCATGCTGTTATACTGTGGCCAGCATGCTGTTATACTGTTTCTAGCATATTGTTATATTGTTTGCAGCGTTATTTATACTGTTTCCAGCATCTTGTTATACTGTTTCCAGCACAATGTTGTACAGTTTCTAGCATACACTTATCACCTTGCAGTTATACTGTTTTCATCATGCTGTTATATTGTTTCTAGCATTCTGTTCTACTGTTCCCGGCATACTGTTATACTGTTATAATCAAGCTGTTTTACTGTTCCAGCATGCTGTTATACTATACTGCACACTGTTGTACTGTTTCTAGATTACTGTAATACTGTTATAATCATGCTGTTATACTGTTCCTAGCATGCTGTTATATAGTTTTCATTATTCTGTTATACTGTTCCAAGCATGCCGTAATAATGTTTCCGACATGGTATTGTATTGTTTCCAACATGCTGTTATACTGTTTCCAGCATGCTGTTTTACTATTTCTAGCCTGCTGTTATACTTTTTTCAGCATGCTATTATGCTGTTCTATCATATTGTTATACTGTTACCAGCATACTGTTATACAATTTTCAGCGCATGCTGTTATACTATTTCCAGCATGCTATTAATATATTTCCAGCATTTATGCTATTATACTATTTCAAGCATACTGTTATATTTTTTCCAGCCTACTGTTATAATATTTCCAGCATGCTGCTATACTCTTTCCAGTATACTGTTGTACTGTTTATTCATTTCACTGTACTGTTATACTGTTATCATCATGATGTTATGCTGTTCCCAGCATGATGTTATACTGTTACCAGCGTGCTGTTATACTGTTTACAGCATACTGGTATACTGTTTTGTAGCACCCTGTTATACTGTTGGCAGCATGCTGTTATACTTTTCCAATCAGGCTGTTTTACTCTTTCAAGCATGACGTTATACTTTTTGCAGCATGCTGTTATACTGTTATCATTATGCAGTTATATTATTATCATCATGCTGTTATACTGTCCCAGTATGCTGTTATACTGTTTTAATTAGACTGTTAAACTGTTCCCAGATCGTAAACCTCTTCGATGATTTGATTGTTTAGACACTTTTATTAATTGTAGAGTTAATCATATTCACAAGCACAAACTCTAAGCAGGAGACAGATGCTGGGTGCAATTTTGTAATCTAATTACTCAATTAAATCAAAGAATTATATTAATATATCACTTGCAAAATTCCTCAAAGATTTTGTATTGAGCTGGACTCGAACCCATGACATCAACTCACCTACATGAAATACCTTTATCAATATACAAGTAACTTGCAAACCTTCCCAAAGTTTTTGTATTGAGCTGGACTCGAACCCATGACCTCAGCTCACCTGAATGAAATACCTTTATCAATATACAAGTAACTTGCAAACATTCCTAAAGGTTTTGTTTTGAGCTGGAATGGAACCCATGACCTCAGCTCACCTGAATGAAATACCTTTATCAATATACAAGTAACTTGCAAACATTCCTAAAGGTTTTGTTTTGAGCTGGACTCGAACCCATGACCTCAGCTGACATGAATAAAATACCTTTATAAATATACAAGTAACTTGCAAACTTTCCTGAAGTTTTTGTTTTGAGCTGGACTGGAAGCCATGACCTCAGCTCACCTAAATGAAATACCTTTATCAATATACAAGTAACTGACAAACTTTCCTAAAGTTTTTGTTTTGAGCTGGACTCGAACCCATGACCTCAGCTTACCTAAATGAAATTACTTTATCAATAAACGAGTAACTTGCAAACTTTCCCAAAGTTTTTGTATTGAGCTGGACTCGAACCCATGACCTCAGCTCACCTAATGATGTACCTTTATCAATATACATGTAACTTGCAAACTTTCCTTAAGTTTTTGTTTTGAGCTGGACTCGAACCCATGACCTCAGCTCATCTAAATGATGTACCTTTATCAATATACAAGTAACTTCCAAACTTTCCTAAAGTTTATGTTTTGAACTGGACTCGAACCCACGACCTCAGCTCACCTAAATGAAATACGTTTATCAATATACAAGTAACTTGCAAACTTTCCAAAAGTTTTTGTTTTGAGCTGGACTCGAACCCATGACCTCAGCTGACCTAAATGATATACCTTTATCAATATACAAATAACTTGCAAACTTTCCAAAAGTTTTTGTTTTGAGCTGGACTCGAACCCACGACCTCAGCTCACCTAAATGAAAAACATTTATCAATATTCAAGTCAATTACAAACTGTCCTTATGTATTTGTTTTGAGTTTGACTCGAACCCATGACCTCAGCTCAACTAAATGATATACCTTTATCAATATACAAGTAACTTGCAAACTTTCCTTAAGTTTTTGTTTTGAGCTGGACTCGAATCCACGACCTCAGCTCACCTAAATGAAATACCTTTATCAATATACAAGTAATTTGCAAACTTTCCTAATGTAATTGTTTTGAGCTGGACACGAAGACATGACCTCAGCTCACCTAAATGAAATACATTTATCAATATACAAGTAACTTGCAAACTTTCCCAAAGTTTTTGATTCGCGCTGGACTGGTACCCATGAACTCAGCTCACCTAGATGATATACCTTTATCAATATACAAGTAACTTGCAAACTTTCCTTAAGTTTTTGTTTTGAGCTGGACTTGAACCCATGACCTCAGCTCACCTAAATGAAATACCTTTATCAATATACATGGAACTTCCAAACTTTCTGAAAGTTTTTGTTTTGAGCTGGACTCGAATCCACGACCTCAGCTCACCTAAATTAAATACCTCTATCAATATACAAGTAACTTCCAAACTTTCTTAAAGTTTTTGATTCGCGCTGGACTGGTACCCATGACCTCAGCTCACATCAATGAAATACCTTTATCAATAAACAAGTAACTTGGAAACATTCCTAAAGATTTTGTTTTGAGATGGACTCGAACTCACGACCTCAACTAACCTAAATGCAATACCTTTATCAATATACAAGTAACTTGCAAACTCTCCTAAAGTTTGTGCTTTGAGCTAGACTCGAATACATGACCTCAGCTCATCTAAACTAAATACTTTGATCAATAAACATGTAACTTGCTAACTTTCAAAAAGTTTTTGTTTTGACCTGGACTCAAACCCACGACATCAGCTCACCTAAATGATATACTTTTATCAATATACACGTAACTTGCAAACTTTCCTAAAGTTTTTGGTATGAGCTGGACTCGAACCCACGACCTCAGCTCACCTAAATGAAATACCTTTATCAATATACAAGTAACTTGCAAATTTTTCCAAAGTTGTTTTTGTTTTGATCTGGACTTAAACCCATGACCTCAGCTCACCTTAATGATATACCTTTATCAATATACATGTAACTTGCAACCTTTCCTTAAGTTTTTGTTTTAAGCTGGACTCGAACCCACGACCTCATCTCACCTAAATGATATACCTTTATCAATATACAAGTAACTTGCAAACTTTCCCAAAGTTTTTGTTTAGAGCTGGACTCGAACCCATGACCTCAGCTCACCTAAATGATATACCTTAATCAATATACAAGTAACTTGCAAACTTTCCTAAAGTTCTTGTTTTGGGCTGGAATCGAACATATAAAGACCAATGCCATGTTATATAGAGACATGTCATGATACTGGCGCATACAGAAATATATGACATGTTAAAAGTATTATATAAAGATATATGCCATGTTATATAGAGACATGTCATGATTCTTGGGCATACAGAAATAAATGACATGTTAAAAGTATTATATCAAGACATATGTCATGTTATATAGAGACATGTCATGATACTTGGACATACAGAAACATATGACATGTTAAAAGTATTATATAAAGACAAATGCCATGTAATATAGTTACATGTCATGATACTGGCATATACAGAAACATATGACATGTTAAAAGTATTATATAAAGACATATGCCATGTTATATAGAGACATATGGCATGATACTGGCACATACAGAAACATATGACATGTTAAAAGTATTATTTAAAGACATATGCCATGTTATTTAGAGACATGTTATGAAACTGGAACATACAGAAACATATGACATCTTAAAAATATTATATAAAGACACATGCCATGTTATATAGAGACATGTCATGATACTTGGACATACAGAAACATATGACATGTTAAAAGAATTATATAAAGACATATGCCATGTTATATAGAGACATATGGCATGATACTGGCACATACAGAAACATATGACATGTTAAATGTATTATATAAACACATATGCCATGTTATGTAGAGACATGTCATGATACTTGGACATACAGAAATATATGACATCTTAAAAGTATTATATAAAGACATATGCCATGTTATATAGAGACGTATTGCATGATTCTGGGACATACAGAAACATATGATATGTTAAAAGTATTGTATTAAGAGATATGCCATGTTATATAGAGACATATGGCATGATACTGGAACATACCGAAACATATGACATGTTAAAAGAATTATATAAAGACATATGCCATGTTGTAAAGAGACATATGACATGATGCTGGCACATACAGAAACATATGACATGTTAAAAGTATTATATAAAGACATATGACATGTTATATAGAGACATGTCATGATACTGGCACATACAGAAACATATGACATGTTTAAAGTATTATATAAAGACATATGCCATGTTATATAGAGACATGTCATGATACTTGGACATACAGAAACATATGACATGTTAAAAGTATTATATAAAGACATATGCCATGTTATATAGAGACATATGGCATTATACAGGCACATACAGAAACATATGACATGTTAAAAGTATTATATAAAGACATATGCCATGTTATGAAATGACATGTCATGATACTTGGACATACAGAAACATATGACATCTTAAAAGTATTATATAAAGACATATGCCATGTTATATAGAGACATCTGGCATGATACTGGGACAAACAGAAACATATGACATGTTAAAAGTATTATATAAAGACATATGCCATGTTATATAGAGACATATGGCATGATACTGGAACATACAGAAACATATGACATGTTATAAGAATTATATAAAGACACATGCCATGTTATATAGAGACATATGGCATGATACTGGCACATACAGAAACATATGACATGTGAAAAGAATTATATAAAGACATATGCCATGTTATGTAGAGACATGTCATGATACTTGGACATGTTAAATGTATTATATAAAGACATATGCCATGTTATATAAAGACATATGACATAATACTAAGATATAGTATGACATATGACAGTGCTGCAGACAATTCTTTTCATTTTGAAAAACAATCAGTTTTATCATTTACTGGGATTTCAAGTAGTGTGAAAAATTAAACGAAAATAGGTAAATGATTCTGTCATTGTACAATACAGAATAAGTTCACGATGATTTTTATCTGTGTTCCAAGTTTGGTTGGATTTCCTTCATATTTTTAAAGATATGATCCAGACAAGGCATATAAATGAAAATAAAATACAAAAGTTATAGCTATGGTTATTTCGCTCTGCGCTCCCACACATTTATCTGTATTTATGTTCCAAGTGTTGTTTATTTTCTTCATTATTACTGGGGTTATTCTCTACGGACGCACAGACATCCGGACAGACTCACGCACGGACTAACATAAAAAACGGCAGCTATATCTCACCCTTCGTGGAGAATGAAAAGGAATTCCGATAAGTGGGATTTCAATTAAAAAGTGACCCGTCATTTCCTCACCCCACAAAAAAATAATAAAAACACAAAAAAATCATGTTAAACAGTGTTATATTTGCATGTCATACTGTTCTTTATTATTGGTAATTATCTGACAGACATACCACCTCTATTTAGTATTTAAATTTACAGTCTAGCGTTCAACTCTCATCCATTGATCTACACACGTACGTTCATACCGCTGTCAGCGTTTTGTTTCAAAGACGAAATTCCTGTGTGTACTTTTTTATTTTACCGTAGTTGAATGCAATGTAATACGATTTGATAGACGATCATACACTATGGTCCATATTTATTCTCTCGTTACCTATTGAGGTCTGGATACACGCAATAAATATTTCAGATAATCGTTATTTCAATCTATAATTACTTGTTTACCGATAGTTGTTCAGAGTGAAGTAGCGTATCATTATACTACGATTCAATGGTGTAGCTTGAAATAATACATTAAAATGACACTTTGTTAAAATCGATTTTACAATTGTTCACTCAACAAATCAATCTTAACACATAGAGTATAATTATTACAATCTGGACCTCCATATTTAGGAATTTATTAGCATGTTTATGATGCAAACTTTGCCAATTTGGTTATTAAAATATGCGTAAACAACCTTTAAAATACAAATTATCTACATTTAGCATTATTGTCTCAATTAAACTCAAATGCACGAAAATACTGCGTGTTGCAATGATTTAAAATAGTTAATACACTTAGAAATAGAGGTAAAATAATGGTTCTCACATAACTGCCGTTAACTAAGGTCCTTTGATTTTATATCGGTATATTGTTGATGGATAATTGTCAGAAAGGAAGATGAGGAAAATTAACTCTGATAGCCTGACATAAATTTAAACTAAAGTCCATTTAAAATTGCAGATATCAGCGTAGATTATAAAGTTTGGGAAATAACCTAAAACATAATGATTGTGCACAAATTATATTTTTAACAAAAGAATCGCTCCAGTCAGAGGGTGTTATCTTATACATCTGCCGTGATCAAGTATAAATTATTCAATGGACTGCCAATGAACTTAACAATTGTCTTAAACATAAATTTCGTCAATTATCCCTTCTTTGTCGAATTTTCAATATGATACACTATATCAATATTTGATAATTTAAGTTTTAAAGCAGATATGTAGGGGTTTAAATTATGCTATTATATCATACTTCGCAAGATGTATTTATATTTTATGATTATAAAAGACCGTCTTCAGGTATATTGATTCTATTCACACGAATGTTGTAATCCTATATAACAGCCTTGATCGAATATAATGAAATCAATAGACTGTCAACGGATCAGCCAGTCGATTGATATAACATTTTGAAAACAAGAACAAATATGTAAGATATACGTTTTACCTATTAATATCACTTCTTTTTTTCGTCAAAAAAAATGAATATTTGACATTTTCTTAAAGTGGTATAATAAATCATATTTTATGATGAAAGAAACAACTTGTTTATAAATGACAAACATCTTCGTGAATTCTCATGGCTTTCGACCGCATCTCTTGAACGTGAATAAACCTACAAATCTATATTTACTAATCAGCAATTTTAATATCCAAAACAAGCTGCTCGGCTGACGTAAAATTTCCGATTTATATCATATATTCACATATTCATATTCGATCGTATACACTACGCCAATTCTGTCTGACATCCTTAAGAACAAGAACGGTCGCTACCTATGTACACAGATATAATGCATATATAGAACGTATATTTTTGTTAATTTTGTTGGAACATGTTTTCTTTTGGATATCAGAAGCTGTTTATAGAGCACTGTAGTAAAATAGTGTTGCTAGGGAAATTAGCATATATAAATCTTGTCACGAGATTCGAACCCGGATCGCCTGGGTCATAATCCATAGCTATGACTAATGTGCCATGCAGTAATAGTACAATATTGGTACTATGAATCTAAATTTAAACATAACAGTTTACTCAGGTTTAATCGATGATGCCCGGAAATTTTTGAACGTTTACAGATATAATTCAAATTATCGTACAAAACTATTTAAACGTATTTGTATGGGTCAGATCTAATTTAAATATCGGAGGTAATATCGAGTTTTAATACACATTATTGACGATAAACAACAGCATTTTGCATCAGATATCATCCAGACGAAAACAATTTATCCTAAATATTACAATTATACCATTTTATTTGTATTGAATTAAAAGGAACAAATTGATCAGTTAAGGCAGTGATGGCATATAAATTATTCATCGCGAAAGTAGCACAATCATAACACCTAGCATTGAATGGAAGAAGTCTCGTGAAATAATTTATTTGCATACTTTATTCCGGAATGTCGTATGTCAGTTGTTAGTCAAACATTATGCTTAACACTAGTTTAAGTTATTTTGGGTTTATAAGGTAAAATAAATGTTAATATTATAGATCTTTCATATTCATTTCCTACCATTACTACAATACCGGCCATAAAATGATCAATTCACCTTTCACTAAATGTGCGTTATTACTTCATTTACTGCTCTAGTTAAACACATCTTACAATAGCAATAAAATACCAATGTTGTTGTTGTCCAATGTTTTTGTTTATCTCACTTTAACGGCTTATCCTGTTTTAACTCTCATGGAGACGATGCCTGTCGACAATTGGTGCAACACAAATATCTGCAATTTCACTGTCCGACAAGAGTTGTACCATACGGGCATCAATAAATTGATCTTGAAAGCATTGTACTGTTGTTTAAAGCTCCATTCCTTCAAGAGGTATTTTCAAGTTATTGTTCAATATTCTTCTACATATATTTCCCCTACTAAAAGAAGTCTTGATAAGGAAAGTATTGCATCATACAACAACACTTCAGTTTCACATAATATATTCACAGCGTCATAGAACAACAGTACAATTTCACATAATAAATGCATAGCATCATATAGCTCAACTACAGTTTCACGTAATAAATGCATAGCATCATATAGCTAAACTACAGTTTCGCGTAATTAATGCACAGTATCATATAAATAAAGTATTGCATCATACTACACTACAATTTCACAAAATAAACGCACAGCATCTTATAACAACAGTACAGTTTCACCTAATAAATGCATAGCATCACATAACAAAAACTGCTGTATCACATAACAATTCTACAGCTTTACATAACAAAACTACTGCATCACATAACATAGCTACCACATCACATAACAGTACAACCGCATCACATAATACAATGTAAAACTACTGCATTGTAAAACAAAACTAGTGAATCACATAACAAAACCACAGCATCAAATAACGAAACCAGAGCTTCAAATAAAAAGACTACCACAGTACAAAACACCCGCTTCACACATCAAAACTAACGCATCCTATAACAAAACTATATAAATGCTTAAAAAATCTACAGATCACATTCCAAAACTACCTCGCCACATAACAAAAATAACGCATTACTCAACAAAACTAGTGCATCACATAACATTTCAATTCTACAAAATGACATAGCATCTTAAAATGAAACTTCTGCTTCATAGAGCAAAACTAACACATCACATAACACAACAACCACAGAACATAACAAAACTTCAGAATCACATAAAACTACCTCCTCAAAAAAGTTACATCTTCACACAACAAAATACAGCAAATTATAACTCAAATACCACGTCACATAACAAAACTTCTGCATCATAAAACAAAAAACGGCATCACATAACAACCTACCGTATCATATAATAAATTACAGTATCAAATAACACAACTATCACGTCACATAACAAAACTGCCGCATCACATAACAAACTACCACATCGCATAACAAAACTACACATCAGGTAACACACTACATCATCAAATAACAAAACTTCTTTATCACAAAACAAAACTACAGCATCCTAGAACAAAACTTCTGCATCATATCACATAGCAAAACTTTCGCATCACAAAACAAAACTATCGAATCACATAACAAAACTACCGAATCATAAAACAAAACAACAACATACACTCCCCACCAAAAAAAATGCACACCAACTTATAACACTTCATCAATAAGGAAAACTACAGAACCAATAAAATAAATCTACGTATTGTAATAACGCATCTACGTTATATAATTAAGAAATCACAGAACGTAACAAAACAATCGCATACTATAATGATGAGTATACGTGATGACGTTAATAAAGCAGATATGTTTTAGCATATCCCGATACTGGACAATGAGTGACTTTATCGCGGGCCGCGGTTTATTATTTGCGCAACACATTTAAAGAATTGTACACTAGAGACAATATGAAATATAAATTATTGAATACAATATCTATAATAATACATGTATGATGTTTTATATAAATATGCAATTTTACTACCAAGACCTAAAACATATCGGCGATATAGGTGACATTTCTTTTAAGTATTTATAAGAGACGTTAAAACACGAAATAGGAAAATGGTAAAACTTACAAATATCCTTGATTAGGCACATGTATATAAACACACAACAGTAATGTGTCTGTTTCTTTTGTTCCTTCTGAATTAATGTCAACATCGGCAGCCATTTTCACAGATATAAAAATATTCGTATGTCTTAAACTTTTAACTTTTCTGATTGTATTGTGTGCACAGTCCCGAAAGAAGTTATACTTTGAGCAACCAGTGCGCTTTATTATAACAAGAATATTGACTTCGTCGATCGTCCAATAACTCCGCCCCTTTTTTCAAAAGTTATGTAAAAATAATGTAATATCAAATACAATATAAACAGGTATACAGTTAAAGTCTCATATAACTCCGCCTTGTGGCGAAGGTATTGCGAATATATAGTTTTACAAATGTACTATAAGTTTAACAGTCATATAGCTCTGCGTTGTGACAAAGGTCTTGCGAAGACATAGTGATATGAAATACAATTAACGTATATGGCAGCTTTACTCCGCCTTGTGTCAAAGGTGTCGTCGGGTGGGTTTTGTCCGATAAGTTAAATGTAGAGTTGGCTTTAATACTGATTCGTATTTGTTAATTGATTGCTCACCATGCCTTTTATTCTGTGTTCTGTTTAATTGTTGTCAGAATGCCGGTATTACTAAGTACAATGTTATACTGTTTCTAGCATGCTTTTCCAGCATGTTGTTATACTGTGATCAGCATGCTGTTATACTGTTTCTAGCATATTGTTATATTATTTGCAGCATGATGTTATACTGTTTCCAGCATCTTGTTATACTGTTTCCAGCACAATGTTGTACAGTTTTTAGCATACACTTATCACCTTGCTGTTATACTGTTTTCATCATGCTGTTATACGGTCTTCATCATGCTGTTATATTGTTTCTAGCATACTGTTATATTATTTGCAGCATGATGTTATACTGTTTCCAGCATCTTGTTATACTGTTTCAAGCACAATGTTGTACAGATTCTAGCATACACTTATCACCTTGCTGTTATACTGTTATCATCATGCTGTTATACGGTCTTCATCATGCTGTTATATTGTTTCTAGCATACTGTTATATTATTTGCAGCATGATGTTATACTGTTTCCAGCATCTTGTTATACTGTTTCCAGCACAATGTTGTACAGTTTTTAGCATACCCTTATCACCTTGCTGTTATACTGTTTTCATCATGCTGTTATACGGTCTTCATCATGCTGTTATATTGTTTCTAGCATACTGTTATATTATTTGCAGCATGATGTAATACTGTTTCCAGCATCTTGTTATACTGTTTCCAGCACAATGTTGTACAGTTTCTAGCATACACTTATCACCTTGCTGTTATACTGTTTTCATCATGCTGTTATACGGTCTTCATCATGCTGTTATATTGTTTCTAGCATACTGTTCTACTGTTTCCAGCATGCATGTAATATCAAATACAATTTAAACAGATAGACAGTTTAACGTCTCATATAACTTCGCCTTGTGTCGAAGGTTTTGAGAATATACACTAATATAATTCTTTTTTATGTACATTTGTTAATAACTAAGCACTTTTGAAGTGTGTCACGAGAATTACCTATTTAGAGTTAGTTTTTCAGGGTGATTATTTGATTATTTGCTTATTACTATTATACTTCATTACAGTGTGTTACTTTAAACAATGCATTAAATGGCGCATGACAATGTTAAAATCGATGTTACAGTTGTTTACTCAACAAATCAAACTTCGCACATATAAACGTTTAACGAAATGGTGAATTTTATATTCTAGTACATTGTATTACAATCTGAAACTCCGTATTGAGAAATTTATTAGCTTGTTTATGACGCAAGTTGTGCCAATTTGGTTTTGAAAATATGCGTAAATAAACTTTTGAAAATACAAATTTTCTACATTTAGCATGTATTGTCTCAATTAACCTCAAATTCACGAAAATATTGTGTGTTGCAATGATTTGAAATAGTTTTACACTTAGATATAAGAAGTGAAATTAACGTTGATAGATAATTGATAGAAAGGTAGTTAAGGTAAGTTCACCCTTATAGCCGTATATATGTTTAAACTACAGTCCATTTAAAATTGCAGATATCAGCGTAGATTATAAGTTTTTGGAACGAACCTTATACAAAATGATTGTGCACGAACCAAATGTGAAATACCGTCTCCAGATATGTTGATTCTATTCACATGGTCCGTGATCATAAATAAAGAAATCTGTCAATGGATCTGCAAACCGATTGATATAACATTTTGAAATTTAGAATAAATTTGTAAGATATACATTCTACCTGTTAACACCATTTCTTTGTTCGTCAAAATATATGAATATTTGACAATGTTTAATGACCATTATCTGAATATCAATATTAATTTTTCAGGTGCATAGCACATCATATTGCACAGCTTAAAGTCAATAAGTGTATAATACACAACCAGACGATAAAAAGACGAGGCTTTTCCGCAAACAGTAAAACATTATCACTAGGTTCAAATTCCGAAATGTCATATAATGTTTGACAGTCAATGAATAAGATAATTAAGCAGACGAAAGATAATTTAGCAGACGAATCACTTCACACTTTACTCGATAAGGTTTACTTTTTCATCGGGTTTAAGTTTTAAATTTTACTACATTTTACATTTGTCTACCTTTGCCTTACCTTTAGATTAAAACCCTAGATAAGATTAATTAAATGAAGTTTATTTGTCGTTCACTAAATGTTTACAACGAACTATTTTAACGTCTCACTGAATGTCTAATAACTTGCTGGTTAGCGTAAATCAGATGTGAGAAAACATTTTTACTGTGGTATGAACAAAAACAACAACAATCCATTCAGATTACAAGAGGAACGAGTTCGGTATTGTATATCAGGGAGATCAGGGGTGGTATTCACCAACCATTTTTAAGAAAGTTCTTAGACTTGAACTCAAGAATGGATTTTGAAAAAGACACTTAGAGACCCGGGTTTTTTTTTCAGACCAAAACTTGCAAGCACGTAGGGACACCTGATATAAAGTCAAAACAACTCTCACAATTACCCTATATGTCATGGTAAACTAGATATCTAGGGTTGAAATTTAAATTTTCAAGCTTAAGTCTAAGAAAATTCTCAAGAATAGTTGGTGAATATGACCCAAGATGTAAGGTTTTACCATCAAAGGGACTGCACATACCGGTTCTACCCGCCAAATGTAACGGTAAGCTAGTGTTTGGTCTTTGTAAAACTTGTACAGAGCATTGTCAACAGAGCGTATGTGAGCATCGGGATGATGAAAGCGCCTGTCTAGGTACTTGGGTGACCGATGAAATTAAAACAGCAATTGCAGAAGGATACACGATTTTGACAATTTACGAAATTTGGCACTTTCTGACGATCTCACAGTATGACCCACAGACAAAATCTGGTGGTATATTTACCATGTTAACAATTTCTTGAAAGTAAAGCAAGAGGCCAGTGGTTGGTCAGACTGATGCCGCACAGAAGAAGATAAACGAAAATACATTGATCAGTACTACAAACAAGTTAGACTATGACAATATAAAGCAAAACTCTGGTCTACTATCCCTGGCATAAATGCTTAATAGCTTTTATTTCAGTAGGACGCAACATGTTTATAAACTGTTAAATACGTTTTTAATAACCGTTTGTTCAAATATTATGTCAGTTTTTCTATTAAACATGATATTTTATGACTGTAGTCTAAACTGTAACTATTGTGAAAAAAAAAAATAAAATGAATCTTGTTTTGTCACTTCATTGTATAACCTGAACGTCAATATCTGGTAACAATGTGCCAAAGACAGGTGTCATATAATTAGTTATAACTGGGTATATTGTGCAGCTAAGCGTTATACGGGCATAAAATAAACCTGTTTAAGAATAGTGATTTTTCGTCTGCTAGTTTTCTCGTTGAACTGTCTGACATACCTGAGGCGCTGCATACCATACACGCGCAATCTGTGATATTTACATAAAAGTGAAATGAGACGGCGTTGTCGGACGTAATTCAAATATTAAGCATCTGACTAATTTGTATTTCAAGATAGTGTAAAACAATCTAAAAAATGAACCTACAATCATTTTCAGACTAAAATGTCGCCTGCTTCGATCATCACGGTATGAGCTGCACGATTATAAATAGACACGGAATGCTTTATTAGGCGCGTTACGTCCGATTGGGTCTGGAAATTCCCGTATTCAAGATCATGGATCTATTGCACCATCGATATAGAATAAATAAGGGTCCATTAGGTGCTTTACTCCCTGAAGTGACATATTAAGACTACTGTCATAATACATCACTAAAGCACTGGATCATATAACACAACTACTGCATCACATAACAAAACTACAACATCACGCCAAACTATAACACCACAAAACAAAACTACACCATCATATAACAAAATTATCACATCACAATACAAACTACAACATCATATAACAAAAATACCGCATCATATTACACAATTAACGCATTACATAACATAACAACTGCAGCACATAACGAAGCTACCGCGTCACATAACAAAACTACCACATCACATAGCAAAACTATCGCATAACGTGACAAATTGAAGCATCATATAACAAAACTTCTGCCTCGCATAACAAATATACGTCTTCACAAAATAAAACTGCCGCATCACATAAAAAACTACATCATCACATAACAAAACTATCGCATTATATAACAAATTGACGCATCATATAACAGAACTACTGCATAACATAACAAAACTGCGTCTTCACGTAATAAAACTACCGCATCATAAAACAAAAGTACCACATTACATAACAAATTTACCGCATAACCTTCACCCTCACCACCCCCACCCACAAAAAAGCACAACAAAAAAACAAACGCAAACACTACATCAATAAGAAAAAACTGGAGAACCACGCAATTAATTCAATATTAACATAAGACAATTAGAAAAGCACATACAGGCACTCACATACTTTAATGATGAGTGTACGCGATATAATAAAGAAAGCACATATTACATGTATTAATAAAATGGACCACATAAGACAGTTATGGCCTTCCATAAAACTGTAATCATTTTCTATCCAAAATGTAGCTTAAAAATTCGTGCCAAGTTTAAAATGTGAATGATCTGTTTCTTGAGAGAAAAAAACAGTGTTTATATAATATTTTATTGATTATACAAACTTACAACGCCAATGTAATATACATAATTGGTTAGGTCGAATGAGCAAACGGCCAGTTAAGAAATTGACTCTGGGCGCTGCCATATTGAAACGTCACGATCACGTGTTAAAAACAAGGCATTCGCCACATGGAGGTCGCCATTGTTTTTCTAAACAGTGCATCATGGGAATGTACATAGTACGACATAGTTTCACAATAGCGTATTGCGTTTATATCCATACCTGAGAACCGTTGTAAACATAAACAGGTTTTATTTATTGATTTTGGGGTTTGCAAGTTTAAATGCATATGTTAAAATTTGATCAAACCATAGTATTTACCAATATCAAAATGCAGTGACCGTATTTCATTTACATTCAAGGTTGAATCGACTGTAAATATTATTATTCATATAGAGTTGGTTTTAATATTGATTCCAAATTGATCAGGGTTTTTTCTGTTTTCTGTTTTATTGTTGTCAGATTACCGGTATTACTAACTCCAATGTTATACCGTTTCCAGCATGATGTTGTACTGTTATAATGTTTCCAGCATACTGTTTCTAACATGCTGTTAACTGTTTCCAGCATGCTGTTTTACTGTTTCTAGCATGCTGTTATGCTGTTTCCAGCATGCCGTTAAACTGTTTCCATCACGATATTGTACGGAACATAGCATGTTGTTATACTGTTTCCATCATGATGTTGAACTGTTTCTAGCATGCTGTTATACTGTTTCCAGCATAATGTTGAACTGTTTCTACTATACTATTATACTGTTATCGTCATACTGTTATAATGTTATCAGCATGCTGTTGTACTGTTTCTATCATACTGTTATACTGTTTCCAGCATGCTGTTAAACTGTTTCCAGCATGCTGTTATACTGTTTCTAGCATGCTGTTTTACTGTTTGTAGCATACTACCGTACTGTTTCTAGCATGCTGTTATACTGTTTCTAGCATGCTGTTTTACTGTTTGTAGCATACTACTGTACTGTTTCTAGCATGCTGTTATACTGTTTTAGTATGCTGTTATACTGCTTTCATCATACTGTTATTCTATTTCCAGCATGCTATTATACTGTTTCCAGCGTGCTGTTATACTGTTTCCAGCGTGCTATAATACTGTTTCCAGCGTGTTATTATACTGTTTTCATCATACTGTTATACTGTTTCCAGCATGCTATTATAGAATTTCCAGCATGCTGTTATACTGTTTCCAGCCTGCTGTTATACTGTTTTCATCAAACTGTTATAGTGTTTTTATCATACTGTTTCCAGCATGCTGTTATATTGTTTTCATCATACTGTTATACTGCTTCCACATGCTATTATCATGTTCTCATAATAATTTTATTCAGTTTTCGTCATACTGTTATACTGTTTTTGTCATACTGTTATACTGTTTCCGACATGCTGTTATACTGTTTTCATCATACTGTTATACTGTTTCCATCATGCTGTTATACTGCTGGCAGCATGCTGTTATACTGTTTCCGGCATGCTGTTTTACTGTTTTCATCATAATGTTATACCGTTTTCATCATACTGTTATACAGTTTTTATCATACTGTTATACTGTTTCCGGCATGCTGTTATGTTGTTTTCATCATACTGTTATGCTCTTTCCAGCATGCTGTTATAGCATGCTGTTAAACTGTTTTCATCATACTGTTATACTGTTTCCAGGAGCGGAGTATCCAACTTACGACCATTCGATCATGGTTTCGGTACTCTACCACTAGAATACGCGATCCACACCAAGGTGTAAACAGATTAAATCATGGAAGAAATAATATAGTATTCTATCCTAGAAACAATATTTCATTATTGTGACAGTATAACAGTATTACTGGAAATAATATTAGATAAGGGGAGAAAACCAATCAGACATAACGGGATAAACTTAGTATGAGTGGTGTCCCTTTCTTATAACTGAATTTTGACTGGGGTCCTCCGATCATCGGCTTATTAGGATATTTCACTGCAATGAGCTAAATTGATACCAATAAATCTTTTTAGTAATATATTTTCTTTAAACCAACCGTTGCAGCCCAGTTTGTTTGTGAGAAAACAATGTGGGGAGTATGGGAGGTGGGTGAGGGAGGGTGGTAGGCGTTGGGTGGAGTCTTGGTGAGTTAACATTATACATACCACCAGGGACATGTATACTAGTCACAATTTGATGAAGATCATTGATTGATTGGTTAAATATTTATCGTAATTGTTATGCCAGCAAGGGCTAACAGACGACCAGGTAACCTAACCACTGTTTCCAGCATTATGTTGAACTGTTTCCAGCATGCTGTTATACTGTTTTCATTATGCTGTTATACTGTTTTCAACATGCTGTTATACTGTTTACAGCATGCTTCTATACTGTTTTCAGCATGCTATTATACTGTTTTCATCATACTGTTATAGAATTTCCGGCATGCTGTTATACTGTGTCCAGTCTGCTGTTATACTGTTTTCATCATACTGTTTCCAGCATGCTGTTATTCTGTTTTCATCATACTGTTATGCTATATCCGGCATGCTGTTATGCTGTTTTCATCATACTGTTATACTCTTTCAAGCATTCTGTTATAATGTTTGCAGTATGCTGTTATACTGTTTCCAGCGTGCTTTTATACAGTTTTTATCATACTGTTATACTGTTTTCATCATACTGTTTATACTGTTTTCAGCATGCTGTTATGCTGTTTTCAGCATGTTGTTATACTGTTTTCATCATACTGTTATACTGTTTCCAGCATGCTATTATAGAATTTCCGGCATGCCGTTATACTGTTTCCAGTCTGCTGATATACTGTTTTCATCATACTGTTTACAGCATGCTGTTATACTATTTTCATCATACTGTTATGCTGTTTCCGACATGCTGTTATGCTGTTTTCATCATACGATATACTCTTTCAAGCATGCTGTTATACTGTTTGCAGCATGTTGTTATACTGTTTCCAGCGTGCTGTTATACTGTTTTTATCATACTGTTATACTGTTTTCATCATACTGTTTCCAGCATGCTGTTATACGGTTTTCATCATACTGTTATACTGGTTTCGTCATACTGTTATACTGTTTCCGACATGCTGTTATACTGGTTTCATCATACTGTTATACTGTTTCCATCATGCAGTTATACTGTTTCAGCATGCTATTATACTGTTTCCAGCATGCTGTTATACTGTTTTCATCAAACTGTAATAGTCTTTCCAGCATGCTGTTATACTGTTTCCGGCTTGCTGTTTTAACTGTTTTCATCATACTGTTATACCATTTTCATCATACTGTTATACTGTTTTCATCACACTGTTATACTTTTTCCGTCATGCTGTTATGCTGTTTTCATCATACTGTTATACTGTTTCCAGCATGCTGTTATACTGTTTTCATCATACTGTAGTACTGTTTCCAGGGGCGGAGTATCGAACTTACGACCATTCGATCATGGTTTCGGTACTCTACCACTAGAACACGCGATCCACACCAAGGTGTAAACAGATTACATCATGGAAGAAATAATATATAATTCTATCCTAGAAACAATATTACATTATTTTGACAGTATAACAGTATTACTGGAAATAATATTAGATAAGGGGAGAAAACCAATCAGACATAACGGAATAAACTTAGTATGAGTGGTGTCCCTTTCTTATTATTGAATTTTGGCTTGGGTACTCCGATCATCGGCTTATTAGAATATTTCACTGCAATTAATTAAATTTATACCAATAAATCTTTTAAGTAATATGTTTTCTTTAAACCAACCGTTGCAGCCCAGTTTGTTTGTAAGAAAACAATGTGGGGAGTATGGGAGGGGGTGGGGGGAATTGGGTGGAGTCTTGGTGAATTAACATTATACATACCACCAGGGACATGTATACTAGTCACAATTTTATGAAGATCATTGATTGATTTGTTGAATATTTAGCGTTATTGTTATGCCCTCAAAGGCTAACAGACGACCAGTTAACCTAACCACTGTTTCCAGCATGATGTTGAACTGTTTCTAGCATGCTTTTATACTGTTTCTACCATACTATTATACTGTTATCGTCATACTGTTATACTTTTTTCAGCATGATGATATACTGTTTTCATAATGCTGTTATACTGTTTTCACCATGCTGTTATACTGTTTCCAACATACTGTTATACTGTTTCCAGCATGCTTTTATACTGTTTTCATCATATTGTTATATTGGCTTATCATGCTGTTATACTGCTTTCATCATGCTGTTATTCTGTTTCCAGCATGCTGTTATGCTGTATCCAGCATGCTGTTATACTGTTTCCAGCGTGCTGTTATACTGTTTTCATCATACTGTTATACTGTTTTCATCATACTGTTATACTGTTTTCATCATACTGTTATACTGTTTTCACCATGCTATTATACTGTTTCCAGCATGATGTTATACTGTTTCGAGCGTGCTGTTATACTGTTTTCATCATACTGTTATTCTGTTTCCAGCATGCTATTATAGAATTTCCAGCATGCTGTTATACTATTTTCCAGCCTGCTGTTATACTGTTTTCAACATACTGTTTCCAGCATGCTGTTATACTGTTTTCATCATACTGTTATACTGCTTCCAGCATGCTGTTATACTGTTTTCATCATAACTTTATACGGTTTTCATCATACTGTTATACTGTTTCCGGCATGCTCTTTTACTGTTTTCATTATAATGTTATACCGTTTTCATCATACTGTTATACTGTTTTCATCATACTGTTATACTGTTTCCGGAATACTGTTATGCTGTTTTCATTATACTGTTATACTCTTTCCAGCATGCTGTTATACTCTTTGCAGCATGCTGTTATAATATTTTCATCATACTGATATACTTTTTCCATCATGCTGTTATACTGTTTTCATAATACTGTTATACTGTTTCCAGGGGCGGAGTATCGAACTTACGACCATTCGATCATGGTTTCGGTACTCTAGCATTAAAACACGCGATCCACACCAAGGTGTAAACAGATTACATCATGGAAGAAAGAATATAATACTATGATAGAAACAATATTACATTATTGTGACAGAATAACAGTATTACTGGAAATAATATTAGATCAGGGGAGAAAACCAATCAGACATAACGAAATAAACTTAGTATGAGTGGTGTCCCTTCCTTATTATTGAATTTCGGCTGGGGTCCTCCGATTATCGGCTTATTAGAATATTTCACTGAAATTTATAAAATCTATACCATTAAATCTTTTTAGTAATATATTTTCTTTAAACCAACCGTTACAGCCCAGTTTGTTTGTAAGAAAACGATGTGGGGGTATGGGAGGGGGAGGGGGAGTTGGGTGGAGTCTTGGTGAGTTAATATTATACATACCACCAGGGACATGTATACTAGACACAATTTGATGAAGATTATTGATTGATTGGTTGAATATTTAACGTAATTGTTATGCCATAAAGGGAATACAGACGACAAGTTAACCTAACCACTGTTTCCAGCATGATGTTGAACTGTTTCTAGCATGCTGTTATACTGTTTCTACCATACTATTATACTGTTATCGTCATACTGTTATACTGTTTTCAACATGCTGTTTTACTGTTTTCATCATGCTTTTATACTGTTTTCAGCTTGCTGTTATACTGTTTCCAGCATACTGTTATACTGTTTCCAGCATGCTATTATACTGTTTTCAGCATGCTGTTATACTGTTTCCAGCATACTGCTATACTGTTTTCATCATACTCTTATATTGGATTATCATGATGTTATACTGCTTTCATCATGCTGTTATTTTGTTTCCAGCATGCTGTTATACCGTTTCCAGCGTGCTGTTACACTGTTTTCATAATACTGTTTCCAGCATGCTGTTTTACTGTTTTCATCATACTGTTATACTGCTTCCAGCATGCTGTTAAACTGTTTTCATCATAATTTTATACGGTTTTCATCATACTGTTATACTGTTTTTGTCATACTGTTATACTTTTTCCGACATGCTTTTATACTGTTTTCATCATACTGTTATACTGTTTCCATCATGCTGTTATACTGTTTGCAGCATGCCGTTATACTGTTTTCATCATACTGTTATACTCTTTCCAGCATGCTGTTATACTGTTTCCGGCATGATGTTTTACTGTTTGCATCATAATGTTATACTGTTTTCTTCATACTGTTATATTGTTTCCGGCATGCTGTTATGCTGTTTTCATAATACTGTTTGCAGCATGCTGTCATACTGTTTTCAAAATACTGTTATACTGTTTCCAGCATGCTGTTATACTGTTTTCATAATACTGTTATACTGTTTCCAGGGGCGGAGTATCCAACTTACGACCATTCGATCATGGTTTCGGTACTCTTCCACTAGAACACGCGATCCACACCAAGGTGTAAACAGATTACATCATGGAAGAAAGAATATAATACTATGCTAGAAACAATATTACATTATTGTGACTGTATTACAGTATTACTGGAAATAATATTAGATCAGGGGAGAAAACCAATCAGACATAACGGAATAAACTTAGTATGAGTGGTGTCCCTTTCTTATTATTGAATGTTGACTGGGGTCTTCCGATCATCGGCTTATTAGAATATTTCACTGAAATTAATTACATCTATACCAATAAATCTTTTAAGTTATATATTTTCTTTAAACCAACCGTTGCAGCCCAGTTTGTTTGTGAGAAAACAATGTGGGGAGTATGGGAGGGGGGGAGTCTTGGTGAGTTAACATTATACATACCACCATGGACATGTATACTAGACACAATTTGATGCAGATCATTGATTGATTGGTTGAATATTTAGCGTAATTGTTATGCCATCAAAGACTATCAGACGACCAGTTAACCTAACCACTGTTTTAAGCATGATGTTGAACTGTTTCTAGCATGCTGTTATACTGTTTCTACCATACTATTATTCTGTTATCGTCATACTGTTATACTGTTTTCAGCATGCTGTTATACTTTTTTCATCATGCTATTATACTGTTTCCAGCATGCTGTTATACTGTTTCCAGTATACTGCTATACTCTTTCCAGCATGCTATTATACTGTTTTTATCATACTGTTATATTGGTTAATCATGCTGTTATACTGCTTTCATCATGCTGTTATTCTATTTCCAGCATGCTGTTATACTGTTTTCGTCATGCTGTTATACTGTTTCCAGCATGCTGTTATACTGTTTTCATCATGCTGTTATACTGTTTTAAGCATGCTATTATACTGTTTTCATCATGCTGTTATACTGTTTTCAGCATGCTGTTATACTGCTTTCATCATGCTGTTATTCTGTTTCGATCATGCAATTATACTGTTTCCATCATGCTGTTATACTGTTTTCATAATACTGTTATACTGTTTCCAGCATGTTATTGTAGAATTTCCAGCATACTCTTATACTGTTTTCATCATACTGTTTCCAGCATGCTGTTTTATTGTTTTCATCATACTGTTTAACTGCTTCCAGCATGCTATTATACTGTTTTCGGCATGCTCTTTTACTGCTTTCATCATACTGTTATACTCTTTCCAGCATGCTGTTATACTGGTTTCAGCAGGCTGTTATACTGTTTTCATCATAGTTTTATACGGTTTTCATCATATTGTTATACTGTTTTCGTCATACTGTTATACTGTTTCCGACATGCGGTTATACTGTTTTCATCATACTGTTTCCATCATGCTGTTAAACTGTTTGCAACATGCTGTTATACTGTTTCCAGTATGCTGTTATACTGTTTTCATCATACTGTTATACTCTTTCCAGCATGCTGTTATACTGTTTCCGGCATGTTGTTTTACTGTTTTCATCATAATGTTATACCGTTTTCATCATACTATTATACTGTTTCCATCATGCTGTTATACTGTTTGCAACATGCTGTTATACTGTTTTCATCATACTGTTATACTGTTTCCAGCATGCTGTTATACTGTTTTCATCATACTGTTATACTGTTTGCAGCACATGCTGTTATACTGTTTTCATCATACTGGTTTGCTGTTTCCAGGGGCGGAGTATCCAACTTACGACCATTCGATCATGGTTTCGGTACTCTACCATTAGAACACGCGATCCACACCAAGGTGTAAACAGATTACATCATGGAAGAAAGAATATAATACTATGCTAGAAACAATATTACATTATTGTGACAGTATAACAGTATTACTGGAAATAATATTAGATCAGGGGAGAAAACCAATCAGACATAACGGAATAAACTTAGTATGAGTGGTGTCCCTTCCTTATTATTGAATGTTAACTGGGGTCTTCCGATCATCAGCTTATTAGAATATTTCACTGAAATTAATTACATCTATACCAATAAATCTTTTAAGTAATATATTTTTTTTAAACCAACCGTTGCAGACCAGTTTGTTTGTGAGAAAACAATGTGGGGAGTATGGGAGGGGGGGAGTCTTGGTGAGTTAACATTATACATACCACCAGGGACATGTATACTAGACACAATTTGATGAAGATCATTGATTGATTGGTTGAATATTTAGCGTAATTGTTATGCCATCAAAGACTTACAGACGACCAGTTAACCTAACCACTGTTTTAAGCATGATGTTGAAATGATTCTAGCATGCTGTTATACTGTTTCTACCATACTATTATTATGTTATCGTCATACTGTTATACTGTTTTCAGCATGCTGTTATACTTTTTTCATCATGCTATTATACTGTTTCCAGCATGCTATTATACTGTTTCCAGTATACTGCTATACTGTTTCCAGCATGCTATTATACTGTTTTCATCATACTGTTATATTGGTTTATCATGCTGTTATACTGCTTTCATCAGGCTGTTATTCTGTTTCCAGCATGCTGTAATACTGTTTTCATCATGCTGTGTTACTGTTTTCAGCATGCTGTTATACTGCTTTCATCATGCTGTTATTCTGTTTCCATCATGCTATTATACTGTTTCCATCATGCTGTTATACTGTTTTCATAATACTGTTATACTGTTTCCAGTCTGCTATTGTAGAATTTCCTGCATACTGTTATACTGTTTTCATCATACTGTTTCCAGCATGCTGTTTTATTTTTTTCATCATACTGTTTTACTGCTTCCAGCATGCTATTATACTGTTTTCGGCATGCTTTTTTACTGTTTTCATCATACTGTTATACTCTTTCCAGCATGCTGTTATACTGTTTTCATCATAGTTTTATACGGTTTTCATCATATTGTTATACTGTTTTCGTCATACTGTTATACTTTTTCCGACATGCTGTTATACTGTTTTCATCATACTGTTTCCATCATGCTGTTATACTGTTTGCAACATGCTGTTATACTGTTTTCGGCATGCTGTTATACTGTTTTCATCATACTGTTATACCCTATCCAGCATGCTGTTATACTGTTTCCGGCATGCTGTTTTACTGTTTTCATCATAATGTTATACTATTTTCATCATACTGTTATACTGTTTCCAGCATGCTGTTATACTATTTTTATCATACTGTAATACTGTTTCCAGTGGCGGAGTATCGAACTTACGACCATTAGATCATGGTTTCGGTACTCTACCACTAGAACACGCGATCCACACCAAGGTGTTAACAGATAACATCATGGAAGAAATAATATATAATTCTATGCTAGAAACAATATAACATTATTGTGACAGTATAACAGTATTACTGGAAATATTATTAGATCAGGACAGAAATCAATCAGACATAACGGAATAAACTTATTATGAGTGGTGTCCTTTTCTTATTATTAAATTTTGGCTGGGGTCCTCCGATCATCGGCCTATTAGAATATTTCACTGCAATTAATTAAATTTATATCAATAAATCTTTTAAGTAATATATTTTCTTTAAACGAAGCGTTGCAGCCCAGTTTGTTTGTGAGAAAATAATGTGGAGAGTATGGGAGAGGGTGGGAGGGGGTGGGAATGGCGGGTGGAGTCTTGGTGAGTTAACATTATACATACCACCAGGGACATGTATACTAGTCACAATTTGATGAAGATCATTGATTGATTGGTTGAATATTTAGCGTAATTGTTATGCCATCAAGGTCTAACAGACGACCAGTTAACCTAACCCGTGTTTCAAGCATGATGTTGAACTGTTTTTTAGCATGCTGTTATACTGTTTCTACCATACTATTATACTGTTATCGTCATACTGTTATACTGTTTTCAACATGCTGTTATACTGTTTTCATCATGCTGTTATACTGTTTTCAGCATGCTGTTATACTGTTTCCATTATACTGCTATACTGTTTTCATCATACTCTTATATTGGCTTATCATGCTGTTATTCTGCTTTCATCATGCTGTTATTTTGTTTCCAGCATGCTGTTATACCGTTTCCAGCGTGCTGTTATACTGTTTTCATAATACTGCTTCCAGCATGCTGTTGTACTGTTTTCATCATAATTTTATACGGTTTTCATCATACTGTTATACTGTTTTCATCATACTGTAATACTGTTTTTGTCATACTGTTATAATTTTTCCGACATGCTTTTATACTGTTTTCATCATACTGTTATACTGTTTCCATCATACTATTATACTGTTTCCATCATGCCGTTATACTGTTTTCATCATACTGTTATACTCTTTCCAGCATTCTGTTATACTGTTTCCGGCATGATGTTTTACTGTTTGCATCATAATGTTATACTGTTTTCTTCATACTGTTATAATGTTTCCGGCATGCTGTTATGCTGTTTTCATCATACTGTTTGCAGCATGCTGTTATACTGTTTTCAAAATACTGTTATACTGTTTCCAGCATGCTGTTATACAGTTTTCATCATACTGTTATACTGTTTCCAGGGGCGGAGTATCCAACTTACGACCATTCAATCATGGTTTCGGTACTCTAGCACTAGAACACGCGATCCACACCAAGGTGTAAACAGATTACATCATGGAAGAAAGAATATAATACTATGCTACAAACAATATGACATTATTGTGAGAGTATAACAGTATTACTGGAAATAATATTAGATCAGGGGAGAAAACCAATCAGACATAACGGAATAAACTTAGTATGAGTGGTGTCCCTTTCTTATTATTGAATTTTGGCTGGGGTCCTCCGATCATCGGCTTATTAGAATATTTCACTGCAATTAATTAAATTTATACCAATAAATCTTTTAAGTAATATATTTTCTTTAAACCAACCGTTGCAGCCCAGTTTGTTTGTAAGAAAACAATGTGGGGAGTATGGGAGGGTGAGTTGGTGGGAGTCAGTGGATTCTTGGTGAGTTAACGTTATACATACCACCATGGACATGTATACTAGTCACAATTTGATGAAGATCATTGATTGATTGGTTGAATATTTAGCGTAAGTGTTATGCCATCAAGGGCTACCAGACGACCAGTTAACCTAACCACTGTTTCCTGGGATCCTGAAAGGTTAACCAGTACTCGAGCACACCCCATCTCCGCAAGTAAATGATAACTTTCTCACTTGAATCAGCGGTGAGAGACGAATGATAATGAGACACAATGTCGTATATCAATCATCACGGAGAATGTTGCCGGGCGGGGATTTGAACTCACGACCCGTGGATTGATAGTCAGACGCGTAACCGATTGAGTTAATCGGGCCCTGCATGAATATCATACCATATATAAATTCTAATGAGCTAAACATTCAAATTATTCTGTAGACAACCCGAGAAGAAATAATTGAACTTGTTTTTCTTAGCTCCAGAAAATTCTTTACAAAAAATCTTTTGAAAAATATTGAATTTTAAAATTGGTTAAAACATTTATAACCCAAAAATTTATCACTAAAAGCATCGTCCAGATAAGTAACGTGTCCATTTCTCTTTTTCAGTAAATTCTCGTGGCACATTGCTGTCGATCTCTGCAGAGTGTCGTGTCTATTTCTCTATTTCAGTTAACTCTCATGCAATCACACCGCAGTCGATCTTTGCAGATGTGTAGATATCGTCCAGACAAGTGTCGTGTCTATTTCTCTATTTCAGTTAAATCTCATGCCATCACATCGATGTCGATCACTGCAGAGATGTAGACATCGTCCAGACAAGTGTCATGTCTATTTCTCTATTTCAGTTAAATCTCGTGGTATCACACCGTTGTTGATCTCTGTAGAGATGTAGGCATCGTCAAGATAAGTGTCATATCTATTTCTCTATTTCAGTTAACTCTCGTGGCATCATACCGCTGTCGGTCTCTGCAGAGGTGTAGACATCGCCCAGGTAAGTGTCATGTTTATTTCTCTATTTCAGTTTACTCTCATGGCATCACACCGCTGTCGATCTCTGCAGAGGTGTAGACACAGTTCAGATAAGTGTTGTGTCTATTTCTCTATTTCAGTAAACTCTCGTGGCATCACACTGCTGTCAGTCACTGCAGAGATGTAGACATCGTCCAGATAAGTGTCATGTCTTTTTTAATCATTTATGTTTAATCATGTAGACATCGTCCAGATAAGTGTCATGTCTATTTTATCACTTGTGTTTCATCATGTAGACATCGTCCAGATAAGTGTCATGTTTATTTTAATCACTTGTGTTTTATCATGTAAACATCGTCCAGATAAATGTCATGTCTATTATATGACTTGTGTGTGATCATGTAGACACCGTCCAGATAAGTACCATGCTTATTCTATCACTTATGTTTAATCATGTAGACATTGTCCAGATAAGTGTCATGTCTTTTTAATCACTTGTGTTTAATCATGTAGACATTGTCCAGATAAGTGTCATGTCTATTTTATCACTTGTGTTTAATCATGTAAACATCATCCAGATAAGTGTCATGTCTATTTTATCATTTGTGTTTCATCATGTAGACATCGTCTAGATAAGTGTCATGTCCTTTTGAATCATTTGTGTTTAATCATATAGACATCGTCCAGATAAGTGTCATGTCTATTTTATCATTTGTGTTTAATCATGAAGACATCGTCCAGATAAGTGTCATGTCCCTTTTGATCACTTGTGTTTAATCATGTAGACATCGGCCAGATAAGTGCCATGTCTTTTTTAAACACTTGTGTTTAATCATGTTCATTGTGTAACATTAGGTCGCTAGATGAATAATTGCTAGGAAAAGAACACTGAATGTTGTGTACATTGTGTCGTGGGAGACAACAAATACAATATTAAACATAATTT
This sequence comes from Panopea generosa, assembly GCA_029582155.1. Classification (NCBI taxonomy): domain Eukaryota; kingdom Metazoa; phylum Mollusca; class Bivalvia; order Adapedonta; family Hiatellidae; genus Panopea; species Panopea generosa. The sequence continues at coordinate 46,451,514 of CM055911.1, read as the reverse complement.
GCTGAAACTTCTACAAGCAACCTCCAAAAGTATTATTACTTTTTCTGCTTCGTGACTGTTTTTCTGATTTTGATGGTAAAAGACTTTTGAGAGAAGGAGAAAGGCATGTTTTCAACTAATGAGACGCGAATTTACTTTTTTATTAGACCTGCGCTGCTTTTGTTTTTGTGTTTATTGATCTTTGTGACGACTCAAAACACGATCTTATATCTTAGTACGATACAACCGTTAGGAAACGTAAACATTCATAACATAATGGATTTCTATACCAAACAATGGAACTTCAGCTTTACCTATAGCTTTATGTTCTTTGTTTCCAGCTCCTACACTATAGCATGTATTTGAATGTTTTAGTTTGGAACAAGCTTTGTTTTGACGAAAAACACTTATGAAACATGATATATTGACATCCCTGTCCCTGTCATCGCTCATTCTTTATAGTGTTAAATAAAGGTAGATAACTGCTGTTATTTACTGTTATATTGATTTCCATGCTATAAACACCATTTTATATAAAGCATTTGTGTTGAATCGCTTCTCATTTTATTCTGACTTTCATGAAAATAAACTGTAGACATTTCAAAAACACTTATCAACATTTAATTCTTTCATATTATATTACGTATATAATTAATAATTGAGTTATCGTACTTGTTTTGTTTTTTTACTTTGTCTATGTCAGAACCTAGAATTGCAATTGAATAGAATAGAATATTTTGTCACATGTGGGTAATCTCCATGGTGAATATCACGCGAATCTAAATAAATGAACCATTTTTAAGCCTTAACCAGGGTACCATCTTCTTTCTTTGTTTTGTTTTTTTTTTCGTTTCAAATTAAGCATATCCACCCAGTAATGTGTCCCATGTTAATAAAAGTCACTAGAATTAGTCTAAGTAGGCAGGTTTAACAACAAATTACATAAACTCAGATTTGTAAAGCTTAGATTGCGCCAGCTTTTTTTTTGTCATATTTTGAATTTATAAATAATCTAAAATAAACATCTGAATCGCATTTTTATATGTTATTAGTATATATCTTTTAATAAAGACATATATTTTGAAGAAAAAATATTAACAAAAGTATTTTAACATAGTTTGCGTCTTCTTACAAACCAAAAACAAAATAAAAACACACACACAAACAACAACAAAACTAACAACAAAACTAACAAACATAAACAAAACAAACGACAATAAAAATAATTAAATACAAATTTTGAAATTCGACAGCTAAACTCTTAAAAGACTTAAAACAAATTGCATAAATAACTCTTGAAATTCTATATTCGGATGGTAAAAAGTAAAACATATGTTCGATTCTTCCCCGTCCTGTACCGTTCTGTATGATTAGCTACGAAGTACAGTTTCCTATGAGCCCTTCTCCACTGCAATTGAGTCTGGTGTCTGGATATAAGGCAATACAATTTTGACTCCGTGTAATTTTTAACTAACCAGACTTATTTGCAATCATAATTTCTATTCTCATTTCTCATATTCGCGCCTTTTCATACGTTTAAAGCCCTTGTGGTTCCAGCTAAGAATAGAATTACTGTCGATCTCTGCAGAGTGGTAGGAATCCTCCGAATGGGTGTCATGCTCATTTTATCGTTTTTTTGTCATTTTCACTATTGTGGTTAAATTATATACCCCTGTGTGGTTCCAAGGAGCCATGAGTAATGGCAAGAATAGGATCACTGTGGCTTATGCATTTAGTAAGAAGCGACAATTTGAGTAATATGGTAGAATTTGCTGAAACTCTGCAGTTCTGCAGGGATCAAGGTTCTAGGTTCATTCTTCATATTCATTTGTTGGTGTATTTTTTTTTTAATCTGTATGTTTATTTGTTGTTTTTGTACATGTAGAGTGAACCTGGAATCTTCCTTCCTGTTGGCGTCGAATAAACTATAATGTGTTGGTACGCCGTAATACCCTATCCATTCATTCATACGTTTAATATTCCCTTAATAGTGCAAATAAGCCTGAATGAGTCAAATGCGATCTTTGGTCACAAGCTATTGTCCAAGGTTATAAAATCTAGTTCCATGCTCAACTCAGAAAGAATGAATCGCCTCATTGCAACAAAATATATGTGAATACTTCTTATCTTAAATCAGCATTAATACTTCAAAAATCGTGGCTAAGTTCAGTGTTAGAGCTGTAATTAGTGTTTTATTTGAATTTGGTAATTGTACGAAGTTGAGTAAGAATGAAAAGAACTTTATATCATTAGCACCTGGGCTTGATTCCAAGACTGAAATGAAAGGTTTGTGGTCTGAAAACAACAACTTTGACAACACTGACTATGGATTTAAAACATATATCAAAACTAGTCTGTAGAACGGACACAACTCTCCTGATTGGTTCTGCTAAATAGCAATCTTGGAAAAGCCATATTTGAGCATGTTAATTGGTCAGTTTCTTCACTGAAAGTTTTAATGACGTCACACTTTAGTAAGCGTTCAATTGCTATGAGTTATGGGAAAAACATAGAAATCCCTGGGTTTTTTTCATTGAGGTTTGATAGATCTGATTCGGGCGATATCAGGTTCTGGGATAGACTATATCCACGCAATGAAACAAAACATACAGTTTTCTTCTTCAAAGCTCAAACGATTACCTCTTCGTCATCATTCGATTGTAAAAATATAAACGGTTAGTTTATTTCATCCCATTCCGTTCATTCCATTCCTTTCATTTCTATTCCGTTTTGTTATGATACGCTACTGGAGTTTTCCTTGAACCCCTCTCGATCGTAATCAAATTTGCATGTCTGGATGGTGGGTAATACAAGTTTGTCTCTGTGTAAAGTGTAACCAATCACTGTAATATTATTTGATTCATGGCAATCATAATTTGTGTATTGATTTCTCACATTCGCGCCTTTTTAGACGTTTATTATTCCCTCAGAGCAAACTGTAGCAATGCTAATAGGCTCGAAAACCGATTATGTATACATAAATCTGAGTATTTTTTCACACATGACCTTTAGACCGAGCTACACTGGTTTCCACAAGACAAGTGAAAATTTCGTGATCTTGACCACGTTGAGCGCGTGATCCAGTGGTAGAACATTGTATTGAGAGTCGTGTTGTTCGATCCTCTCCCACGGATGTGTAGTGTGTCCTTGAGCAAGACACTTTTTTCCGCATATGCTACCCCTAAAGAATTCGAGCCTGATTTGTTTAAGTTACAATAACTTATTTCACAATCGAAGTAAAATAAATAAGTTGTATCACTCTGTCCCCACAATATGTTTAAATCATAGATTGAATAATGCATGGAGTTTTCTAATTTTTTCTTCTTTAAAATAACTAAAAACGTAAGATTGTTTTTTTCTTTGACACAATTCGATAATAACGCAAATAGATTAACACACAAATTACTAAACCAAACATTTTCAAATAAACACTTTGAACTAATGTATTTGATTGTAAAAAAATAAACAAATGTTTACATGTGTATGCTGCCGTACTTGCAAGATGATGTATGACAAGGAATGTATTTGCACTATAATGTTTTATGTTAGGACGATGGGGGTAGAGCGAGGTCTGTTGCGCCCTTTAACCAAATAAAACCTTCATATTGGGGACTTTTGCTTCTGACTGCTCTACGGTCATGTTTGGTGACTAGTTGACACTTAGTATTTTTGTATCATGGACTTTGAAAGTGGTGCGTTAGTGGTGCCTGAGTGTACAATTTATGATCATATAAGTATATGCATGCACCGTTGGTGTCAGTGATGTCCTTTGAATGCTTAATCTCCTGTTACTACTAGTATTTGTTTGTTTTGTCTGTTTAACTTTTTCCTTTTATATTGATTGTAAAACAATTTCTTATAATTTATACTACATATTTCCTGAAGTATTCTTAGGTTGAACTATAACTAACTATATGCATATAAAGTGTCATGCTCAAGGACACCACATATAGCCGTAGTGGTTGCTCGAATAAACTACCCTCAGATCATGGGTCAAATGCTCTACCACTGAACCACATGCTTCTCTCAGTAGTAGATGTTCTTATTTGTGTGTGGTTGCATACTGGGTAATACATTTTTTTCTCTGAGTAAATTGTAACTAATCACAGTAACATTACATATAGTTGATTCATGGAAATCATAATTTGTGTACTGGTTTCTCATATTTACGCCTTTTCAGACGTTAACTATTCCCTCAGTAATGCAGAGCAAAACAGCCTAAATAGGGATGATCGCATGGTTAGTTTTCTTTATCTTATTGATTTTATATTGTATATTTTATATTGCACTTTATGAAAGTACAAAATACCATTTATTCTATTGTGTTCATACAATACCAATGCAGCATATCCAGGGTTGGGATTCTTATACATTATTATTAATTTTGTGCCGGGTTGGAATTCTTATAATAAATATTGACCTTGTCACGGGTTAGAATTCTTATAATTATCATAAATTCTATTGCTAGGTAAGGAATTCTCATCATCTATGGTTGACACATGAAATGTGCCCTTATACCCCAACCAAGTCTTTGCAACAGGTGCATTTACATTTCTGTCAAATTGCATTTCTTTCAACAAATAATTGTTTTATAATAGGTTATGCAGTGCGTTTGTTAGAAGTGTGTTTACATGTAAGACCATATGTGACCTGGTTGCCAAGATTGTATTGAAATATCGATATGTATATTGTCAGAACTTGCTACCCGACCCTCTGACTTAAAATGTTTGGATCTATAATACATTTAAACCTCTCTAGTATACACGACGGCAAAATGAGCCCAATCGGGTATTCATACAACCTTATATCAGGATTATGTGTAGATATACTAGCAGACTATAATTATTTAAAACAAAACAGGTGCCTAGCCTAATTTAAGTATACGTCTCACAGTTACGCCCCTTGTTTCCACAGTAACATGATTCTTACGCTTAAAAATAGTTTTAATTTGGTTTTGAAATATTTTCATAATTTTTCATAGTGGTTGTGAATTCTTGCTGCAGTTCAATAGAGCAAAACCGACAAAGCATATACTGCAATAAGACATCACTCGTGTTGAAAAAGTGACTTTTATAGGATTCCAACATATGCATGTATTTATGGGGATTTAGGACTTCTTTTTTAAAATAAACCTAAGGGTATCACTACACTCTCTTTTTTTAAAAAACAACAACAATCTGATCAACCTACCAGTTATTGTGCATTTTAATCTGGGGATACATTCCTGCTATGAAAAAAAGTACTATGTGGATTTTTTTACCGTGGAAATTCTATACCTTATTTTATATAGAACAAAGAACAAAAGTCAACTGTGTAATGAGACCTTATTTTATATATAGAACAAAGAACAATATTCAACTGTGTAATATCTTATTTTATATAGAATAAGGAACAAATTTCAATTGTATAGTGAGACCTTATTTTATACAGAACAAGGAAAAAATTCAACTGTCTAATGAGACCTTATTTTATATAAAACAAAGAACAAAATCGTACTGTGTAATGAGATCTTTTTTTATATAGAACAAAGAACAAAATTCAACCGTGTTTTGAGAACTTACTTCATATAGAACAAAGAACAATATTCAACTGTGTAATATCTTATTTTATATAGAACAAAGAACAAATTTCAACTGTGCAATGAGACCTTATTTCATATAGAACAAAGAACAATATACAACTGTGTAATATCTTATTTAATAAAGAACAAGGAACAAATTTCAATTGTTAAGTGAGACCTTATTTTATACAGAACAAGAAACAAAATTCAACTGTGTAATGAGACCGTGTTTATATACAACACAGAACAAAACTCAACTTTGTAATGAGACCTTATTTTATACAGAACAAAGAACATAAGTCAACTGTGTAATGAGACCTTATTTTATATAGAACAAAGAACAAAATTCAACTGTGTAATGAGACCGTTTTTATATACAACAAAGAACAAAACTCAACTGTGTAATGAGACCTTATTTTATATAGAACAAAGAACAAAATTCAACTGTGTAATGAGACCTAATTTTATATAGAACAAAGAAAAAAACTCAACTGAGTAGTGAGACCTTATTTTATATAGAACAAAGAACAAAATTCAACTGTGTAATGAAACCTCATTTCATATAGAACAAGGAACAAAATTCAACTGTGTAATGAGACCTTATTTTATATAGAACAAAGAACAAAATTCAACTGTGTAATGAGACCTAATTTTATATAGAACAAAGAAAAAAACTCAACTGAGTAGTGAGACCTTATTTTATATAGAACAAAGAAAAAACTCAACTGAGTAGTGAGACCTTATTTTATAAATAACAAAGAACAAAATTCAACTGTGTTATGAGACCTTATTTTATATAGAACAAAGAACAAAATTCAACTGTGTAATGAGACCGTTTTTATATACAACAAAGAACAAAACTCAACTGTGTAATGAGACCTTATTTTATATAGAACAAAGAACAAAATTCAACTGTGTAATGAGACCTAATTTTATATAGAACAAAGAAAAAAACTCAACTGAGTAGTGAGACCTTATTTTATATAGAACAAAGAACAAAATTCATCTGTGTAATGAAACCTCATTTCATATAGAACAAGGAACAAAATTCAACTGTGTAATGAGATCTTATTTCATATAGAACAAAGAACAAATTCAACTGTGTAATGAGACCTTATTTCTTATAGAACAAAGAACAAAAGTCAACTCTGTAGAGAGACATTATTTTATATAAAACAAAGAACAAAAATCAACTGTGTAATGAAAGCTTATTTTATATAGAACAAAGAACAAAATTCAACTGTGTAGTGAGAACTTATTTTATATAGAACAAAGAACAATATTCAACTGTGTAATATCTTATTTCATATAGAACAAAGAACAAGTTACAACTGTGTAATGAGACCTTATTTCATATTGAACAAAGAACAAAAGTCAACTGTGTAATGAGACCTTATTTCTTATAGAACAATAAACAAAAGTCAACTCTGTAGTGAGACATTATTTTATATAAAACAAAGAATAAAAATCAACTGTGTAATGAAACCTTATTTTATAAAGAACAAAGAACAAAAATCAACTGTGTAATGAAACCCATCTTTTATATAGAACAAAGAACAAAAATCAACCGTGTAGTGAGAACTAATTTCATATAGAACAAAGAGTAATATTCAACTGTGTAATATCTTATTTCATATAAAACAAAGAACAAAAATCAACTGTGAAATGAAACCTCATTTTATATAGAACAAAGAACAAAAATCAAATGTGTAATGAAATCTTCTTTTATATAGAACAAAGAACAAAATTAAACCGTGTAGTGAAAACTTATTTCATATAGAACAAAGAACAATGTTCAACTGTGTAATATCTTATTTCATATAGAACAAAGAACAAGTTTCAACTGTGTAATGAAACCTTATTTTATATAGAACAAAGAAAAAAAATCAACTGTGTAATGAAACCTTCTTTTATATAGAACAAAGAACAAAATTCAACCGTGTAGTGAGAACTTGTTTCATATAGAACAAAGAACAATATTCAACTGTGTAATATCTTATTTCATATAGAACAAAGAACAAGTTTCAACTGTGTAATGAGACCTTATTTCATATTGAACAAAGAACAAAAGTCAACTATGTAATGAGACCTTATTTCTTATAGAACAATGGACAAAAGTCAACTCTATAGTGAGACATTATTTTATATAGAACAAAGAACAAAAATCAACTGTGTAATGAAACCTTATTCCATATAGAACAAAGAACAAAACTAAACTGTGTAATGAGATCTTCTTTCATATTGAACAAAGAACACAAGTCAACTGTGTAATGAAACCTTATTTCATAAGCCAACTGTGTAATGAGACCGTATTTTATACAGAACAAAGAACAAAATTCAACTGTGTTATGAAACCTTATTTCATATAGAACAAAGAACAAAAGTCAACTGTGTAATGAGACCTTATTTCATACCGAACAAAGAACAAAAGTCAACTGTGTAATGAAACCTTATTTTATATAGAACAAAGTACATAAGTTAACTGTGTAATGAAACTTTATTTCATATAGAACAAAGAATATAATTCAACTGTGTAATGAGACCTTATTTTATATAGAACAAAGAACAAAATTCAACTGTATAATGAAACCTTATTTTATATAGAACATAGAACAAAATTCAACTGGGTAATGAGATCTTATTTCATATAGAACAAAGAATAAAATTCACCTGTGTAATGAGACCTTATTTGATACAGAACAAAGAACAAAGGTCAACTGTGTAATGAAACCTTACTGTATATAGAACAAAGAACATAAGTCAACTGTGTAATGAAACCTTATTTTATACAGAACAAAGAACAAAATTCGACTGTGTATTGAAACCTTATTTCATATAGAACAAATAACAAAAGTCAACTGTGTAATGAAACCTTATTTCATATAAAACAAAGAACAAAAGTCAAATGTGTAATGAGACCTTATTTGATATAGAACAAAGAACACAATTCAACTGTGTAATGAGACCTTAATTCATATAGAACAAAGAACAAAATTCAACTGTGTAATGAGACATTATTTCATATAGAACAAAGAACAAAAGTCAACTGTGTAATGAAACCTTATTTGATACAGAACAAAGAACAAAAGTCAACTGTGTAATGAAACCTTATTTTCTGTAGAACAAAGAACAAGACTCAACTGTGTAATGCGATCTTATTTCATATAGAACAAAGAACAAAAGTCAACTGTGTAATGAAACCTTATTTCATAAACCAACTGTGTAATGAGACCGTATTTTATACAGAACAAAGAACAACATTCAACTGTGTAATGAAACCTTATTTCGTATAGAACAAAGAACAAAAGTCAACTGTGTAATGAAACCTTATTTTATATAGAACAAAGAACAAAATTCAACCGTGAAGTGAGAACTTATTTCATATAGAACAAAGAACAATATTCAACTGTGTAATATCTTATTTCATATAAAACAAAGAACAAGTTTCAACTGTGTAATGAGACCTTATTTCATATTGAAAAAAGAACAAAAGTCAACTGTGTAATGAGACCTTATTTCTGATAGAACAATGAACAAAAGTCAACTCTATAGTGAGACATTATTTCATATAGAACAAAGAACAAAAGTCAACTGTGTAATGAGACCTTATTTCATACAGAACAAAGAACAATATTCAACTGTGTAATATCTTATTTCATATAGAACAAAGAACAAGTTTCAACTGTGTAATGAGACCTTATTTCATATTGAACAAAGAACAAAAGTCAACTGTGTAATGAGACCTTATTTCTTATAGAACAATGAACAAAAGTCAACTCTATAGTGAGACATTATTTGATATAGAACAAAGAACAAAAATCAACTGTGTATTGAAACCTTATTTCATATAGAACAAAGAACAAAACTCAACTGTGTAATGAGATCTTATTTCATATTGAACAAAGAACAAAAGTCAACTGTGTAATGAAACCTTATTTCATAAGCCAACTGTGTAATGAGACCGTATTTTATACAGAACAAAGAACAAAATTTAACTGTGTAATGAAACCTTATTTCATATAGAACAAAGAACAAAAGTCAACTGTGTAATGAGACCTTATTTCATACAAAACAAAGAACAAAAGTCAACTGTGTAATGAAACCTTATTTTATATAGAACAAAGAACATAATTCAACTGTGTAATGAGACCTTATTTTACATAGAACAAAGAACAAAATTCAACTGTGTAATGAAACCTTATTTTATATAGAGCAAAGAACAAAATTCAATTGTGTTATGAGATCTTATTTCATATAGAACAAAGAATAAAATTCAACTGTGTAGTGAGACATTATTTGATACAGAACAAAGAACAAAAGTCAACTGTGTAATGAAACCTTACTGTATATAGAACAAAGAACATAAGTCAACTGTGTAATGAAACCTTATTTTATACAGAACAAAGAACAAAATTCAACTGTGTAATGAAACCTTATTTTATATAGAACAAAGAACAAAAGTCAACTGTGTAATGAAACCTTATTTCATATAGAACAAAGAACAAAAGTCAACTGTGTAATGAAACCTTATTTCATATAGAACAAAGAACAAAATTCAACTGTGTAATGAAACCTTATTTCATATAGAACAAAGAACAAAAGTCAACTGTGTAATGAAACCTTATTTCATATAGAACAAAGAACAAAAGTCAACTGTGTAATGAGACCTTATTTCATATAGAACAAAGAACACAATTCAACTGTGTAATGAGACCTTATTTCATAGAGAACAAAGAACAAAATTCAACTGTGTAGTGAGACATTATTTCATATAGAACAAAGAACAAAAGTCAACTGTGTAATGAAACCTTATTTCATAAACCAACTGTGTAATGAGACCGTATTTTATACAGAACAAAGAACAAAATTCAACTGTGTAATGAAACCTTATTTTATATAGAACAAAGAACAAAAGTCAACTGTGTAATGAAACCTTATTTTATATAGAACAAAGAACAAAATTCAACCGTGTAATATCTTATTTCATATAGAGCAAAGAACAAAAGTCAACCGTGTAATGAGACCTTATTTCTTATAGAACAATGAACAAAAGTCAACTCTATAGTGAGACATTATTTTATATAGAACAAAGAACAAAAGTCAACTGTGTGATGAAACTTTATTTTATATAGAACAAAGAACATAAGTCAACTGTGTAATGAGATCTTATTTCATATAGAACAAAGAATAATATTCACCTGTGTAATGAGACCTTATTTGATATTGAACAAAGAACAAAGGTCAACTGTGTAATAAAACCTTACTGTATGTAGAACAAAGAACATAAGTCAACTGTGTAATGAAACCTTATTTTATACAGAACAAAGAACAAAATTCAACTGTGTAATGAAACCTTATTTCATATAGTACAAAGAACAAAAGTCAACTGTGTAATGAAACCTTATTTCATATAGAACAAAGAACCAAAGTCAACTGTGTAATGAGACCTTATTTGATATAGAACAAAGAACACAATTCAACTTTGTAATGAGACCTTATTTCATATAGAACAAAGAACAAAATTCAACTGTGTAGTGAGACGTTATTTCATATTGAACAAAAAACAAAAGTCAACTGTGTAATGAAACCGTATTTTATATAGAACAAGGAACAAAACTCAACTGTGTAATGAGATCTTATTTCATATAGAACAAAGAACAAAACTCAACTGTGTAATGAAACCTTATTTCATAAACCAACTGTGTAATGAGACCGTATTTTGTACAGAACAAAGAACAAAGTTCAACTGTGTAATGAAACCTTATTTCATATAGAACAAAGAACAAAAGTCAACTTTGTAATGAAACCTTATTTCATAAGCCAACTGTGTAATGAGACCGTATTTCATATAGAACAAAGAACAAAAGTCAACTGTGTAATGAAATCTTATTTGATACAGAACAAAGAACAAAAGTCAACTGTGTAATGAAACTTTATTTCATATAGAACAAAGAACATATTTCAACTGTGTAATGAGACCTTATTTCATATAGAACAAAGAACATAAGTCATGTGTGTAATGAGATCTTATTTGATATAGAACAAAGAACAAAAGCAAACTGTGTAATGAGACCTTATTTGATATAGAATAAAGAACAAAAGCCAACTGTGTAATGAGACCTTATTTGATATAGAACAAAGAAGCCAACTGTGTTATGAGACCTTATTTGATATAGAACAAAGAACAAAAGCTAACTGTGTAATGAGACCTTATTTGATATAGAACAAAGAACAAAAGCCAACTGTGTAGTGAGACCTTATTTGATATAGAACAAAGAACAAAAGCCAACTGTGTAGTGAGATCTTATTTGATATAGAACAAAGAGCAAAAGCCAACTGTGTAGTGAGACCTTATTTGATATAGAACAAAGAACAAAAGCCAACTGTGTAGTGAGACCTTTTTTGATATAGAACAAAGAACAAAAGTAAACTGTGCAATAAGACCTTATTTGATATAGAACAAAGAACAAAAGTAAACTGTGTAATGAGACCTTATTTGATATAGAACAAAGAACAAAAGTCAACTGGGTAGTGAAATTTTATTTGATATAGAACAAAGAACAAAAGCCAACTGTGTAATGAGACTTTATTTGATATAGAACAAAGAACAAAAGCTAGCTGTGTGGTGAGATCTTATTTGATATAGAACAAAGAACAAAAGTCAACTGTGTAATGAGACCTTATTTGATATAGAACAAAGAACAAAAGTCAACTGTGTAGTGAGATCTATAGTTAACATATCTAAGTACATGTAGAGACAACCTGACAATATGTCAGTCGTCGGTCATCAATACGGAAATCAACAGTAATTTAACCATTCATATTTAGACTAAGTAAATGGATAAAAATTTACTTAGCATGTCGAATTCACAAACCGGAATATAAGGGCAGACTAAGTAAATGGATAACCATTTACATAGCATGTCGAATTCACATACCGAAATATAGGGACAGGCTATGTAAATGGATAACCATTTACATAGCATGTCGAATTCACATACCGGAATATATGGGCAGACTAAGTAAATGGATAACCATTTACTTAGCATTTCGAATTCACAAACCGGAATATAAGGGCAGACTAAGTAAATGGATAACCATTTACATAGCATGTCGAATGCACATACCGGAATATAGGGACAGACTAAGTAAATGGATAACCATTTACATAGCATGTCGAATTCACATACTGGAATATAGGGACAGACTAAGTAAATTGATAACCATTTACATAGCATGTCGAATTCACATACCGGAGTATATGGGCAGACTAAGTAAATGGATAACCATTTACATAGCATGTCGAATTCACATACCGGAATATAGGGGCAGACCTAAGAAAATGGATAACCATTTACATAGCATGTCGAATTCACATACCGGAATTTAGGGGCAGACTAAGTAAAGTTTCATATCATTTTTATCATAGAAAATACTTTTTTTTCTTAAAATCTGATATTTTAAAAAAAGAGTGGAAGAGATCTCAATTTGACCACTTACATATAAAAAAAATGAAATGATACCACGTTAAAAATCCAAAGAGGGTTTTGAATTTCTATATAACTGGAAAGAAAAACACACCATTCAATTCAATCAAGTTATACTTGAAATAAAAATATTTTGTTGTTGTTGTTGTTAGGTAATTTTAATTTTTTTTTTTGCCAATTGGAGGGTATCCGACATTTAATGAAACTATATATACAATGAACTGATCCAAACGTTATTATATTATATTATGTAACTTTCATCATATTAGAAGAACTCAACGACGTTATTGAATGCCAGCTGTCAGGTATGTTCTTATCTATTTCTTAACCAAAAAAAACAACAAATATATCAAATGAATACCACACGGATTTCTTTGATAAATTGACACAATTTTCAGTATTTTATAATATTTGTTGTTTTTATGTCCATTACTTTATCATAATTTTTAGTATTGTGTCTAATGTCTTTTTTCTCTTAAAAGACGCTTTCTACTAGAGCAAAAGTATTGGCACTCAAATAAACAATGATATTAATCACCAACGCTAGAATCTCACAATAGCAGTTTATGCATATGTATTTTGGTACAGTGGAACACACCTTTTGGTACTCTGTGGACAATAATATAAGGCCATTTTATGATACGTAACGTGGTGGAAACCATATTGGACGAGACGCCCACTACGGCATATCGTCCAATATGGTTTTAACCACAATACGTACTCGTATAATATATTCCCATATTATACAAATGTACTATTTTTATTCTATACCTCAATCTGAATTAATTTATCACTGACCTTTAACAGTCAATAAGCTTTAGAAAAAAGGTGAAAAAAAATTAAATTTATTAGTGGACTTGAGATGTAAAAAACGTAAAAAAAACAACAACATTAACAACAATAATAAATAATAATAATAATTATAACAGTAATAATAACAATGATAATAACAAAAACGATCAAATAACGTTTCAATATCTATTGACTTAAGTCAATGAATAATTTATCGACAGATAAACAATCACACTACGTTTATCTATATGGGATACATGATGCCCAATCACACTACGTTTATCTATATGGGATATATGATGCCCAATCACACTACGTTTATCTATATGGGATATATGATGCCAAATTACACTACGTTTATCTATATGGGATATATGATGACCATTATCTAAAAAAATCTTTAGATTTGTCACGGTTACGTTTTGCGAAAGAGATAATAAAATGAAATACCAGCGTTCTCTAGTCTTTCTAAAAAGTAGAATAACAGCGTTTTCTAATCTTTGGAAAAAATGAATAAACTGAAAAAGCAATGTTCTCTAGTCTTTGGGAAAAGGTTTTAATATCTTTGGGAAAGTGTTGAAAATGAAATATAAACGTTTTCTAATATTTGGATAAAGTTTAAAATACGTTCTCTAATCTTTGAACAAAAAGTGAAATTATTAAAAAGCAAACGTTTTCTACTCGTTGGAAAAAAAGTTAGAGACTGCTATTAGTCAGCATAAATCCTGAAAACGCTATATTAATATATAGGTAAAACATGTGAAAAAGACATTAATTGTGGCTTTACATCCCCTTGATATCGGGGTTGATGAGTTTGTAGTGTGATAATTCAATAATGCGCATTCTTGAGATTGCTCTTATATTGTTCATTATTGTAATTGCTCTATTTATACTATATATTCCTTAATTGGAAAAAGTAATCAGATTATGAAAATACAAGAACGCTGACAGAATGTCATCGTTCAATTTGAAAATAGTTCGATCTTATGTTTTTGGAAGGAAATGATGAAATATGTCTTTGAAGAAAAGTATTTGAGTATACTATGATAACACATAGGCTTTAAGACCTTGGTTGCATTTCATAAAAAAAAACTTACGATAAAAATTGGTCTTAAACGTAAAGTAAGTCTTGTTCATAATATTTTAAATATTAATCAAGATTAAGCTAACTTCAGATTGAACATTTCATAAAACGCTTTATTTCTATCTTAATTTTTTTTGTGAAAAGCAACCCTTATGAATATATTGAAAGTGATATTTTACTTGTCAACGTCAATGACTCAATAAATTTCAGTATGATATATATTTTATAATGTATTTGACATTTAATTATTACTACAGTAAGATACAAATGACCATAATTTTAAAGCAGACACTATAACATCACAGCTGCAACCTCAATCACTGTCACGCTCGTTTTGGGTACATGTAGACAAAAAGGTAAGACTATTGTATTGTGATAGTGTTGCAATTTTAGATATTGGTGTGTATTAACTAAAAGACGATATTAAAAGAAATGTTTCCAATGCCATGAAGCACTAATTGTTCATCAAATGTTATATGCCCACCCCCACGTATTAAGAAACAGTCGAAAAGCATGACTCCTTATTACACTTTTTTATTTCGACTGTAAAACAAGTTCTTACAAATCACACTCGAAGTCTTTCTGGGTCGAACCAATACTAAGTATAAGCGGAAAATGTGTCTTGCTCAAGGACACAACACATAGCCGTGGCAGAGGATCGAAACTATGACCGTTATAAGATCACAAGATTCAGGCTCGGTAGGTATCTATCTGTCCATGCTAATTCTGAATTAAAACGGACCCAATCAAGGGTTGTATTCTGTTTTTATATTGCCATTTGTTTATACATGGATTTCGATATGTATATTCACATATGATATTCAAACATATATATATATATATATATATATATATATATGTCTTTGCTTTATATAACGTGTGAGTAATAATGATTCTTTAACCGGGTCCTACACATATATAATATGTCCCTACAGTCAAGAGATTGATATATAACCTATGTTTGAAATAATTTATATTGAAATGGGGTTGGTATGTATATTTTTGTCTGGTTGTTCACAGAAAATATTCACTCATATATTTGTATATATGTATGTGTGTGTTTGTGCACACTGAGAGAAATGTGCAATAAAACGTTGTTCAAATTTGATTAGAGCATATCGTTTTCTATTCACCGACACCATTCGGCAATAAACTCTTGAACGAATTTAAACGTACAAAAAATTATTCATTTTAACACTTGGAAAAAATGTATTTAATTGTAAAACTAATATATATATATAATTGTCTATGAAACTTTCTCGATCGTAATCAAATTTGTATCTCTGGATAATGGGTAATATAATTTTGTCTCTGTAACTTTTGTGAACTGAACTAATCACACTAACATTACATGTAGTTATTCATGGAAATCATTAATTGCATATTGATTTTATCACATTTACGCCTTTTCAGACGTTTAGAGCAAACTTTAGAAGATCTAATGCTCCTTAACGATGCATCACCTATAAATTTCTGTTCAATAAATTATGGAAAGTTTATTGAATCACAAAGAGGAACGTCCCGTTCGAAAGTAATAGTTGATTCCGTCCTTGTGGTTAATGTTATTTATCAGAAATTCGATAATACACAGGTCGGAATTTGCCGTTATATTCGTCAATGTTTTAGCATAACCCCGATACTTGGCCATTGAATGAATTTATCGCGAGTCGCTATTCAGTATTTTATAAACAAAATTAAAGAATTTTACATTACAGAGACAAAATACAAAACAAGTTATTGGACAAAATAGCCATAATATATGTTGTTTGATATAAATAAAGACATTTTTACTGCGAAGATTGAAAAGATACCGGCGATACAGGTGATGTCTCTTTAACCCTTTACTTCATATAGACGCATTTGGACACCTCTAATATTGAAAGCATTAATTCACCACATATCAGCAATGGGTGAATCATGTTTATATTAACTAACAGAGTGGAAAACAGTGCAGGAAGTGTTCAGATTGCTCGTTACGAGCAATCTGAACTCTTCCTGCACTGTTTTCAATAGTCTTCTGTGATTGGTGCGGCAAAACGCCTATCTATGGAGTAAAGTGTTAAAGGTAACGTCCGCTCTCAAAGGACGATAAGACACGAAATAGGAAAATGGTAGTTCGAAAAAAATATCGGCAATATAGGTGATGATGATAACGATGTTCTCAGGCTGATACTTTTGTGTTGTTGTTTTTAGCTTTATTATATTGATTGTATATTGCTTATCATAGTGTACTTAATATCAGAACAATATACCTTGTGTTCTTACTATGTTCTGATCACACCATATCAATGCAGCCAATATGTCATGGATTGGAATTCCTATATCGACAATTTGATTGAGTAAAGTGGTCATTTGTCTAAATCATTTACCAATTTGTTGCTCGGTGAGTTCATCATTGACGAGTCATTTGCTGATTCACGTATAAAACGACAAGCATGCTTATGCCAATACCGCGCAGTAGTTACACGAGCCCCGTATTAGCACTATAAATATGAAAGGACATACAATTCTTCACATAACATTCACACATATAAAAGCATACTTCTTTTACTTTATGTGTTTTATTTATATAATTTTAATTATAGTTAAAGGACAGTATTAATGTTGCAATACCTTGTGATCCGATCATAATTTAAATAGTTGCAAATGAAATTTGTTTAAACTTTTTTAACTGGGAAGTAGCTTAATAAAGTATTTATTTGTATACCGTCTTATATCACGTAGGGATATTAGTAAGTTCGTATTTATTGTAGAACGAAAACAGGTGCCAGTCTGATGTTTTAGTAACAGTTTATGCTTTGGTTATATTGTAGGTAACATGTTAAGTAAAACCAACTTGACAACCTGTTGGCAGCCGTTGGTCATCAGTACGGAAATCATCATGTACTTAATAATACATATTTAGGTCAATTAAGTAGATGGATATATACTTCACCTAGTCGCATTCATATACCGAAATAAAAGCTTGCCATAGTAATCAAATAAAATATTGTCAATTCTGATTTTCACTTTTAATGACATCATTGGCAGAATATGGTGCCATCAGCGAAAATTTAGAGCACTTCCGGCTTTGACCACAATCTAGAAAGTTCCGCGTTTTGGTTAAGCCTATTGAATGTTGTATCATTGATTGATTGATTGATTGATTGATTTATTGAATATTTAGCGTCATTTTTATGCCATCGAGGGCTAACAGACGATCAGTTAACCTAACCACTGTTTCCTGGGATTAACCAGTACTCGAGCACACCCCATCTCCGCAAGTAACTGATAACTTTCCCACTTGAATCAGCGGTGAGAGACGAATGATAATGAGACACAATGTCGTATATCAATCATCACGGAGACTGTTGCCGGGTGGGGATTCGAACTCACGACTCCTGGATTGATAGTCAGACGAGTAACCGACTGAGCTAATCGGGCCCGGCTAAATGGATATATAGTTCGTTTGTAATTGGGAATAAATGAGCTTGAAAATGTATAACAATCGTTATTTCAGGTCTTAGTTAGACTTATTTTAAGGATATTATGCCCAATAATAACTTGTGTCTAATTTACATAAGTGTGAGGGATATTGGTGTAAGAAGAAAATTAAAACACATCTTACTTCTTTAGTTCCATTAATAAAATATGAGTATTTTTCATTAACATTGATCTGAAATCACTATTCATAACTACTGAAAGCAATACAAATGGCATAAATGAATTTATAAATGTAACTGTAAGCTGATATTGGTGAACAAATATGGAACACCCGTGTGTGCTTCGCTTGAGATTTTAATGATTTAATGTTACATTTTAGTATTAATCATTAAACTATGTTGTACGTTTCATAATGTTTTGCAGAAGCAAGCATCCTGACATAACAGCTCTGCTACGGAAGTATCAACATGTCATGTCTGGGTTAATGTTTTCAAGCGTTTGTCCCGGAGATAATCTTCATTAAGAAAATAAGAAAGTGACTTCCGGTTTAAAGGAACGCTGTTTTCACATTTAAATTCAGGTTCAGATACAAGCGTTCTGGGAACAGCCAGGGGCGTAGCTTGACTGAAAACGATGTGTGGGCACAGTTGCAGTGGGGGCGGCCGAGGCATGCTCCCCCGATTTTTTTTTTCATCCAGACTGTCGTAAATACATTTCGGCGTATATTTCTTATCTTTTTAGAGGTCTGGTTATCCTTAATATTAACATTGATTTCAGTGTTTTATAACCAAATAAATTGATAAAATGATGTTAAATATCTGGATCATGTTCAATGTTTTTTTGTTTCGAACTAATAGTTTATCTCCCTGCCTCCTTAGAGGATCGATTTTTTGACATTCTTATTTTTTCGATTTCTCAGAAGAAAAAAAGTGTAAGCAACTGATAGCCTTAAATAATAAAATTGCCTTAAGATGTAACGTTGCATCCCAACTTTATCATCGATCAATAGTATGGACTGGACACAATATCCACAACCACTCACGCCACTGTGAGGCGCTGGATACAGTCTGTTGTACGTAAATCGTCACCGGTAGTTGTTACGCTGTCGACCCATCCATATTCATGTTAGTAAATAGAATTAATGTCTAACGGATGACTTTATTGTCCGTTATATAGCAAGTTATGAGTGATAGACAATGTGTTAGATATATTTTCTGATATTATAAGCGTCCTGGAGATGCGTAGTACAATTAACTTATCGTCTGAAGAAACATGGATAATATAACTGCAGCAGACGGTGAATTAATCTCCGGACGCTATTGACTAAGGTGGAAGCTGAGAACTTATATTTTTATTATTTATTTTAGATTGATTGAATATTTAGCGTCATTTTTATACCATCGAGGGCTAACAGACGATCAGTTAACCTAACCACTGTTTCCTGGGATCCTGAAATGTTAACCAGTACTCGAGCACACTCCCATCTCCGCAAGTTACTGAAAACTTTCCCACTTAAATCAGTGGCGAGAAACAAATGATATATTAATTTTAGTTTAAAATATATGGATTACTTATAGTAAAACAGTTGCAATCATAATAAGCGGAACAAATGAATCTGTCAATTTTTATAGCCGTTATTGGCCCAGTATTATTAAATATTATTGTTATTAAACATTTATGGAGCACGTGATTCAGTTGTAGAGCTCCGAACCCATGATCGGAGGGTCTTGGGTTCGATCCTCCGCCACGGCTATGTGTGGTGTTCTTGAGCAAGACACATTTTCCACATATGCTTAGTACTGGTTATATCCAGGAAGACTAAGAGCGTGATGTGTCTAAGTCGAAAGAATGTGTTTACAATTGAAGTAAAATATTAAGTTTAAATTTAATAGTATTGTTATTAGATATTGCACATAGCAACAGATTCCGTACACGAAAAAGAATCGTAATAGCAACGTCAATATGGTTGCCGAGTGCACAAGGCATAGAACCACCACTGGAAAAAAGGAAGTGCTTCCGTGGGGTAGTCGCATAATGGCGGTTATAAATCATCCTTGTTTCTTCTTCTTTAAAAATGAATTTCCTTTATTTTCATGCTCAATTTTTTAATTGAATGGCATTATTGATGTATTTTGAACATTTTGAAAGCATTGTCATGTTTGAATTGTGAATTTAGAAAAAAAATTGATGCTTTGAAATTGGGGTATGAATACATGATTTCAGAAGTCTACTTTCACTTTGTCAACAGCGAACACACTGAGCAGAAAAAAATCTTATATGACACATGACCCCTACTTTTCTCATCTTATATTGGTAGTGCAGAAGTTGACAAACAGTAAAATGTAAGTTTCACTTCTTTCGTTTTGGTCTCTCTATGAATGACAAGCGTTCAACCTTGAATTATTTACCATATAATAAAGAATAAAAACTAATAATGGGGTTTTACCAGAATACAAACATTGCGACTGGCCTCTCTTGATTTAGATTATCGAATCACAGGTCAATAAATTAACAAACACATTTCATTTGGAACGTCAACAACCCGCGTTGGAATATTTCGCCCCATTGGTGCAAAAAGGTACCAAGTGACGTCTTATTTCATATACACTTGGTACCTTATTGCACCAATAAGACGATTTATCAAGTAACAGTCATGCACAAAAAAAGTATGATCAACTATATTGTTGTATTGTTAAATACATGCATAAACGATCACATAACAAACCAAAAGGTGTCAGCTAATTTCAAGAAAACATTTATTGGCATCTTTTATATAGCGGCTTTAATTCTGTGATTTTTATCAAATTGTGTCATTAAATGCTGCTTAGTGGATATATATCAATCTTGGGGAGAAATGTTGTCCAATCACCTCTATGTTGAAAGAAAATTGAAAGTACAAAGTTCCGTGACTTAGAGACTTGAAATCGTCATACTTTAATATTTAGTTATGCATGTGGAATGATCCCCACTCGCTGAACAGCAAGCAATTTCGCAGCAGAGTTCAAGCATAGACTTACATGTATCTACACAGTTGTACAAAACTGGTGATCAGATATAGAAACAAAATTAATTGTGTTTTAACTTTATACAAATTAGTAAAGTTTTGTTTTCAAAACGAAAACTATCTAAACGTTATACGTACTTAATCTGTGACGTATTTAATGACGCGTTTGCGAAATGTTGTTCGATAACTTAGAACCTAAAGGGGAAGGTATTTGAACGGCACGAGCGTATATGCCATTTTAGTAATAATGGCATTGAAGATGAAAACCATTAAGTTTTAATATGTCAAACAGAGAGAGAAATATGAAGCAATTGTATAAAATGACTTTATACACAGAGATGTAGTTTTTTATTTCTCCTCTTCAATCAGTAAACAATAAGGAAATTATAAATTTTAATAAATCTCTTTCTATTCCTCCATATGTTATACATAATAATCACTTGCCTACAAACCAATAAAATCACTCAAACGTGATAGCAAATTCAAGGCTGAATTGCTCAAATAAACTTGAAAGAACAGTCAAACATAACTCCTCCAGAACTAGCCTGTATATTTTCGTTATCACAAGAAGGGGTTGATGTTCAATAAAAAAAACATAATTGCGTGCGTGCGTGCGTGCAACATTCATTCATTCATTCATTCATTCATTCATTCATTCATTCATTCATTCATTCATTCATTCATTCATTCATTCATTCAATCAATCAATCAGTATGTTTGAATACGTGAGAAAGTATCAGTTTCTTGTGGCGATGACTGTGCTGGAGTACTGGTTAACCTTCCATGATCCCAGGCAAGAGTGGTTAGGTTAATTGTTAGCCGTTGATGGCATAAAATGAAACTTAATATCCCAACAAACAAAACAAATTAATAAACAAACAGACACTATGGTCTGAATGGGCCGGGATCGCACCTTTCTACATTAAACCGTTTTGGAACCAATATCCCGTCACATAAATATGATCTATTCCTCCACATGTTATCGAATGAATACATAATCATCACTTGCGTACAAACCTATTAAATCACTCAAACTTGATTGCAAATTCAATGCTGAATTGCTCAAAGAAACTTAAAAGAACAGTCAACATTTCTTAATTTACAATAACAAATAAAACAATGAAAACAAAGGAAGAAGGGGTGCGAGATGCATCTTAACATCTCTGTTACTAACCAATCGGTGATCGATTCATATGCACTTTGAGTTTCGGATAATCCTTTGTTGTTATCGTTACAGTGACAAGGTTACCGAGCAGTGTTCTTTGAGACGGGTAATTGCGAGATAAATCTAATGTATGTGTTTGCACTTTGGCGGGTTATCCTTTGTGTTGTCATTTTTGTGGTGATCAATTTTTCAAAGATAAAATAATTATAGTACAGGTTGATTTGCATAATAACTCACGTATGCGAAACTTGGAACTGTTGTAGGCCAGGATATTTGACATTATGTTTGTAAATAACTGTATTCACAAAGGTTTCGACGAGAAAATGCCGAAAAAAGAGAAAAACAAATAAATCGTATGCATAAAGATATTATAATAATATGCATGCCAGCGGTGAATTTAATTCCCGAGTATTTTTCATAATTCAAGCCATGGTGTGTGCGCGTGCATGACATGTACGTTGTTTGTTACATATGATTTGAAAAAAAAATCCTCAAGTGTCTCTAAATCCTTAAATTCAGCAAATGCGCAGTTGTGATGCGTAAAAATGCTATGACGTTGCCAGAATATCATGCACAATGGCGATCCCCGAATGTGCTATGGTGATGCGCGAAGGTGCAATAGTGATGTCCACAATGCAATAACGATGGCGATAAGTGAAGGTGCAATAGTGATGTCCGATGATGCAATAGCGAAAGCAATAAGCGAAGGCACAATAGTGATGTCCGACGATGCAATAGTGATTGCAATAAGCGAAGGAGCAATAGTTATGTCCGATGATACAATAGCGATGGCGATAAGCGAAGGAGCAATAGTGATGTCCGATGATACAATAGCGATGGCGATAAGCGAAGGAGCAATAGTGATGTCCGAAGAGGCAATATCGAAGGCAATAAGCAAGGCACAATAGTGATGTCCGACGATGCAAAAGTGATTGCAATAAGCGAAGGCACAAAAGTGATGTCCAATGATACAATAGCGAAGTCGATAAGCGAAGGTGCGATAGTGATGTCCGACAATACAATAGCAAAGTCGATAAACGAAGGAGCAATATTGATGTCCGACGATGCAATAGCGATGACGATAAGCGAAGGAGCAATAGTGATGTCCAATGATGCAATAGCGATGACGATAAGCGAAGGAGCAATGGTGATGTCGGACGATGCAATAGAGATGACGATAAGCGAAGGAGCAATAGTGATGTCCGACGATGCAATAGCTATGACGATACGTGAAGGAGCAATAGTTATGCCCGAGGATGCAATAGCGATGACGATAAGCGAAGGAGCAATAGTGATGTCGGACCATGCAATAGTGAGGACGATAAGCAAAGGAGCAAAATCGATGTCCGACGATGCAATAGCGATGACGATAAGCGAAGGAGCAATAGTTACACTCGACGATGCAATAGCGATGACGATAAGCGAAGGAGCAATAGTGTACTGGACGATGCAATAGCGATGGCGATAAGTGAAGGAGCAATAGTGATGTCGGACGATGCAATAGCGATGGCGATAAGCGAAGGAGCAATAGTGATGTCAGACAATACAATAGCGATGGCGATAAGCAAAGGTGCAATAGTGATGTCCGACGATACAATAGCGATGATGATAAGCGAAGGAGCAATAGTGATATCCGACACTACAATAGCGAAGTCGATAAGCGAAGGTGCAATAGTGATGTCTGACGATACAATAGCAAAGTTGATAAGCGAAGGTGCAATAGTGATGTCCGACGATACAATAGTGAAGTCGATAAGCGAAGGTGCAATAGTGATGCCCAACGATACAATAGCAAAGTCTATAAGCCAAGGTGCAATAGTGATGTCCGACGTTGCAATAGCGAAGTCGATAAGCCAAGGTGCAATAGTGATGTCCGACGATGCAATAACGATGGCGATAAGTGAAGGAGCAATAGTGATGTCCGACGATACAATAACGTTGGCGATAAGCAAAGGAGCAATAGCGATGGCGACAAGTAAAGGAACAATAGTGATGTCAGACAATACAATAGTGATGACGATAGCGATGGCAATAGCGAAGGAGCGATAGTGATGTCCGACGATACAATAGCGATGGCGATAAGCGAATGAGCAATAGTGACGTCCGACGATACAATAGCGATGACGATAAGCGAATGAGTAATAGTGATGTCCAACGATACAAAAGCGATAACGATAAGCGAAGGATTAAAAGTGATGTCAGACGATACAATAGCGATGACAATAAGGGAAGGAGCAATAGTGATGTACTACGATACAATTGCGATGGCAATAAGTGAAGGAGCAAAAGTGATGTCAGACAATACAATAGCGATGGCAATAGGCAAAGGAGCA
The DNA here is from genome assembly GCA_029582155.1 of Panopea generosa. Lineage (NCBI taxonomy): Eukaryota > Metazoa > Mollusca > Bivalvia > Adapedonta > Hiatellidae > Panopea > Panopea generosa. The sequence goes on along the minus strand of CM055911.1, from coordinate 46,426,687 downwards.
ATAGTGATGTCCGACGATACAATAGCGATGGCGATAAGCGAAGGAGCAATAGTGATGTCCGACGATACAATAGCGATGGCGATAAGGAAAGGTGCAATAGTGATGTCAGACGATACAATAGTGATGACGATAAGCGAAGGAGCAATAGTGATGTCCGACGATACAATAGCAATGGCGATAAGCAAAGGAGCAAAAGTGATGTCAGATGATACAATAGCGATGGCGATAAGCGAAGGAGCAATAGTGATGTCCGACGCTACAATAGCGATGGCGATAAGCAAAGGAGCAAAACTGATGTGGGACGATACAATAGCGATGCCGATAATCGAAGGAGCAATAGTGATGTCCGACATAACAAAAGCGATGACGATAAGCGAAGGAGCAAAAGTGATGTCCGACGATACAATAGCAATGGCGATAATCGAAGGAGCAAAAGTGATGTCGGACGATACAATAGCGATGATGATAAGCGAAGATACAATAGTGATGTCCGATGATACAATAGCGATGGCGATAACAATTATTTAAATTCTTAAGGATGCAAGAAAACGGTGTGCAAATGACTTGCCTAAGATGACAGTAATATAGTCAGAACAAAACCGTTAAGTGGTGTATCTAAACAACTAACAACAGAATGAAACGCAATGTCTATTAACCACAGCAACCATTTTTTTCGGATTGTCATATATTATTGCAATGAAGTATATAGGTATATTAACCGATTTAACAATATCGACGTAAACATATGTACACAGCTACAAGGTTAAATAGCGAGCGGTATATAGAAAACACTCTTACTGTTACGAACATAATTAGTATCACCATGTAGGTTTGAAACAGCAGAGTGTTGGGAAAATCACAACTACTCCAACGATTACCCACCGCATTACCATTTACAACACCGCGCTTATCCGAGTATTGTCCATAGATGTATATCGACCCGTCTTAGATTGATTACAAAGAGAAAAGGTCAGCCGAGGCGGTATTTCGAGTACGTACGTATACGTGAGTATGGAAAGGTCAGTCGAGATAATCTGCACGTGTATGAATGAAGCAAATCACATAGATATGAGCGTTTGTCAAAGGGGAGAACATGTACTTCAAGACAGTTAATAAAAGAAAACGTCTGTGAAATTGCATCGCCTAATATGGTATTTAAAGTTGAATAGTTTAAATAATAAAGTTTTTGTTTAACGAGAGAAGTCATTCAGTTAAACCATAATCTTCCATAAGGCCCTCAAGATATTACCCCAAACTAGCATAACGAAACTCGACTGGTCTTTTTTAATATCAATCAAGCCAAAAGCTGCCAGGTTTGGCAGTCACTTGCACGTCGGGATATACACTCAACAAAGATAGGCAGCTGCAGGTACATGTTTATATTTCGGTAGGCACATTTGGTGAAGGGTGGGGATTGCAAACACAACTCCTCCCGGACTAACCTGTTTACTTTTGTTGTTTTGGTATCAAAACAATACAGTTAAATATAAATTAAAAATATTGTATGCGTGCGTGCGTGACTGCGTGCGTGCGTGATTGCGTGCGTACGTGCGTTTTCGCTAACCATTAATTTTTTTTATGTATCCTTGAATATTTTGTTAAAACTACCATTTCCATTTTTGTTAAAAAATTAAGTATTTCATAAAAATATTTTTTTATTTTAACCCGTTATAGTTTTAATTCAGAAGAAAAATATCAAATAATTGATAATTAGAAAAAGCGAACCTTTTTATCAGCTTTAACTGTGGTATAAAAAATATAGGATTCAGACAAACGTTCAAAGAATTATTAAAGAAATACTAAAGGTACCACCTGAAAGTTCAGTCGCTTATTTTAGGTTCCATTCCATTAATTATTTTAAAGTCACTATCTTATAAATACGTGTAATTGTCGCTTCCTAGTTTAAACTCCCCCACAGTTAATAAAGATACAAAAGAAAATTATGTGAAAATGTGATTAAAATATATTTGTTTCATATTTAGCCTTCGGCGAATGCTATTTTATTAACTGGCAATTTCTATTAATTGATAGAGACGTTAACATGACATTTTTTAGTAAACCGAATACTAATTAGAGAATGGCCTGTCACGCAAACCAAGTAATTGTCGAGCGACAATTTCCGTTTAAATTGCACCTGTTGCAAAGAATTTATTGAATTTCGGCACACAACTTACGAAGGCAGCAAAGACAGCTTTTCGTATTAATTATATATTTGTGCACCAGGACGATTAAACAATTAAACAAAACAGTAATGTCACGTTTAACGAGGTGCGTCTGTACACGCATTGACGCTATGCGTTCGCCTGTAATTACAGAAGTCAAAAATACCCGCTCAGATGAAAGGAAAAATCGATGACAGTCGTAAATCAGTTGACAAATAAAATAATATTGTCTTAACTGTGTTCGATAATATCATTCCGTTGCGTAAATAAGCTTTGTTGCTCGTGGCCGTCGCTCATACACACACCAATAATTTCCGATTACCCAATTAGCATCGAAAGTATGGATGACGTCATGTGTCACGTGGTGCAGAAGGCAAGTCCCCGGATATGGTGGGATTCGAATGACAATAAATGCATTCTTTTTTGACAGTGTGTGCAAAAGAAATGAAGTTCACCGAAACGTTTATATAAAGGTTTCTGAAAAGTGTTATTAGTTCGATTGCTGTAAATACGGAGAAGAGATAACAGGTAGGTGACGCAATACAATTTTTGTAAAATATATATTTGTTTTCATTTCAAAATTAATTAATGAATGTCATTTAAAAACAATTTTATCTTTTCTCTAATGATCTTTATTTTTTTTAATTTTAATATTCCGTTACTGAGATTCAAAGGCTTAACTCTTTGAAAAATTAATTAAAGGCGGAATAAAAATAATTAATGAAATAATTACTATGGTCATGCATTGTGTATTGATAAGGAAATGTTGTAACCCGTACTTTAATCATTTATCAGTAAATTTCATCGAAATGTGTGTCTTTTTTTTTCTGCTCATTAGTTTTCTTCTAAATAGTTTACGCGTCAATTACATTAACGAATATTTTAATCTAAAAATCAGTAAATCCCCAGATTACTTGACACGTTCGTGGAATTACAGAGAGATGCATGTTCTTTCTTTTGTTAAGATTGCGTACCAAATAACTCGCCTATTTTATATATTATTTTAGGACGATAAAGGTAATTGTTCTATAGGTATGGATAAATTCCTTTTTTACGGACTTTTATCCTAGTCTCCTTCTTCGGTCAGTCGGTAGAGCGTCTGGCTATCAATCAAGGGGTTGTGAGTTCGAGTACCGGCTCGGCCACAGTCTCCGTGATTATTGATATACGACATTGTGTCTTATTGTCATCCGTCTCTCATCGCTGATTCAAGTGGGAAAGACATCAGTTACTTGCGGAGATGGGGTGTGTTCGAGTACTGTTTAACCTTCCAGGATTCCAGGAAACAGTGATTAGGTTAACTGATCGTCTGCTAGCCCTCGATTGCATAAACTCAATCAATCAATTTTCTTCTTCTTCGTCTCCTTCTTCTTCTTCTTCTTCTTCTTCTTCTTCTTCTTCTTCTTATTATTATTATTATTATTATTATTATTATTATTATTATTATTATTATTGTGTTATAATTACGCCATCAGTATGAAGCAATCAGAAAGGTTTTTACACATATTATGGCCATGAATACACGCAATCATTCAATAGGTAACATGTTACAATTTCATAGTAAACTTTTTTTTTACTATCTTTCCGATTTATATACGTACATTTTCATTAAAAGAATATTTTTTCATTGATAGAAGGGTTTCGATAAATGTGTGGGGTGAATATGATATTCGCGTCCATCACTTCATATTCTCGCGCCTGTACCTGACAAAACTCGAAAATCTTAAGATCAACAAAAAATCGAAAACATTGCGGTAGTGTCTTTTTAAGAGTAACATTATAATAAGAAATATCGTTTTTTATGAGCTGCAATTTAACGAAAATTTTATGAATGGACGAATACACAGCTTGACCGTATAAAATGATAACAAATTAAAACAAAGTAAGATTTAAAAAAAAAAAGGGATACATTTGGAAAAAAAAGCTAAGCCTGCCTGGCCATCTGATAGCTCATCGGACCCAGGATCAGAGGCCGTAGGTACGATCCCCACATGTAGCAGGTGTGTCCAAAATGTCCGTGGACACATCCGTTTATCATACTAATAACTGTGTTGTCCAGGAACATTTTGGGAACACCTTGTAAATTTTTAATAAAAATTTGGTTATCCATCGTAAGAATACCGATTAAAATTCGAACTTAGGATTTTCGGAGAGAGAAATTTCCGGATATTGAACACTTAATAAATCAAGGGCTTTGCGCAATGGTAGTTGATCAACTTTCTTATTTCACATTGAGTTAAACTAGATTTGCACAAAGTATCTATAACACAACTTTTAGCGGAATGTATAGACAGCTGTTGCCTCTGTTGGAGGGTTTTGGCAGCAACCAATCACAGACGAGGAATTCACAATCAAGCGTCGCGAATATTTCGATGATCAAGTTCGTAAATAATTAAAACTATTCGTGTAAAGTTTAGGTTATAGTTGTTGGAAATGAATATAGAATTAAATAATTAAATGAATATGCGATGTCTTTATTTAAAACTTGATTTTTTAGTTTTAAATATTCACAAGTTCATCGCGAAACAACTTGCAGTCTTTGTAATTTTAATGAATATAAACTGAAAGTCGTAATGTCATTTTCTCGGTGTTAGACATAATCACGATATGTTTATAATAATAATAATAATAATAATAATAATAATAATAATAATAATAATAATAATAATAATAATAATAATAATAACAATAATAATAATTATAATAATAATAATAATAATAATAACAATCATAATAAACATAATGATGCTACTAATACTACTACTTCTACTACTACTACTAGGCATTCAAGTTAGTCAATTTCTTCACTTCGACAAATCTAGTCTTGGTTGTCTGCGACGCTTGCGTTTTTTCAAAAGACAATCGTCTTGAAAGGTTCAACAGTGATTATAAATGTAACGGTATCCTGATATAGTTTTTGATTGGTTGATTCAAACAATCGGACTACATCGGAAATATCCATGTTATGTCAAAATAATATCGTTTAGTTGTTTATTTATATATTCATATTTGTTATAAAATATTTTCTGTTTGACAAATAATTGTACAAGATAACTGCAATGCCTTACGTGGAAATAAGTTTATATGTTTAAATTTTATTTTAACATAACCGTTGCAGAGGTGTGTTTGTTTCAGCCAATCACACCTTACTTCAAGATTCAAACGTTTTTTCTGCATAACTTGTCAAAACCTTTGTCTTTTTGAAAAGCAAACGTCCCAGATGATCTAGACTTTATTCAAGTACTGTAACTCTTCAATATTGGAGGTAATTAGGGTTAGAATTAGGATTTATCAGTTATATTACACGGGCAATCTAATTTTTGCACATAAAATGTAAGCTGAATGTAACGTTGATGTTCTGTAATGTTTTAATTATGCAAAAAATGATCTTGAATTAAAACCATTGTAGTTTAAAGTAAATATTTAAATGATGTTGTTTTTTTTTTAGTTTGCAGTATACACATTTTGTAATCATAAGTATTCAACAATTTAAAACACACTTTATTTGGACTTCTATCGTTGTACAGAATTTCAATGTGCAAAAAAGGAATTTTGATTTGTCATTAATATTTCTGAGTTGAGCTGAAGTTATGATAACTATCGCCTGGATAAATAATCCGATCAGAATGACGTCACGGTACACATGCCAATATCGCTTCGTGCAGATAGTCCTACATGTTCAGTGACATTTGACCTCCAATGCCAGATTGATATTTGAGTGTTATATACGTGAACTTCTAGCACAATATCAAAAGGGACAGACGACACTTCTGATAACATTTTGACAACTTAACGTTTTTTTCTGAAAGCTAGTGGCGTCACCACAGTGTGCGTATTCCAGCCGTGGTTTCGTGTCTAGTTTGGGAAGGAGGATAACTCTGTAAATCATTGAAAGGCGTACTTTTACAGTGTTTTTGCCGTTTATGACACCAAATTTGATATCAGTTAAGTAGTATATAGAGAAATCCTAAGTAATATAATTGTTTTTATGGGTTTTTTAAAATGATTTTCAGCACGGAATTATATAGAGAAGGAAAAGCAACCCATTGATATTTTGCAAACGCTCGCGTATTCGATCAAAATCTCGCAATATCTCGTTTTCATTTATCTTAATTTCCATTCATCTCAGAAACACAAATAAATATTCTTACATTGCAGAATGAAATTCTAAACAAAACAATACCATAATTCCCAGCAAATTTGTGTTTAAATTGTTAAAGTACTTCTGATTTTAAAACGTGAATACTGTAGCGAAAATAACAACAAATAACGAGAAATTTTACTTCAAACCTCGATATCTCAGTTTAATTCAAGATCATTTTCGAACTCGAAACATTTAAAATCATCTAACATAACATACAACTTATAGGTTATGTGCAAGAAATCATTTGCCTGTCAATTATGAATGATTATTTACTAAATTCTTAATCATTCGCGCGTTATTTTACCAAGATTTAGTCAGGAGGTGCAAGTTTTCTATCCTTCTATATAAGTCCTTGTTTTAGTCTTTTTTTCGGCACTTGCGTCACGTCACTAGTTTACGACAACTGTTTAACGTTTCTTAACTATCATGTTTCAGGCCGTAATACTTAGGTATTAATATCTCCATATGCCGTTTCTCCATTAAAAGTCGGTTTAAATTGAAATATACGATAACTAAATAGTAAAATGCATTTCGCATCGAGTTGTTATGATATTATGTTACTACATTGAACAATACTAACCTTGGATATTTCAAAACTACAAAGTGTACATTTCCATAGTAATTAATTATTTATCTCACTTGAAAGCATTTAAATACTTGGAATAGTGCTTGATACAAATGTATATAGTTTTGCCTTTGTTAGATCTTTCAAAAGATTACATTCGCTTAAAACTAAATTAAATATAGTGAAATAGCATTAGCTTTTATAACCATTGGTAACCAGACACTCTTGTACGCACCATGTAAATAACCATTTTAATGCATTTGTACTATTCCAACAGACCCAAGACCGAAGAACTAGAGGTGGCAAAAATACAGTATCCGATGTATTCGTTTGTTAACATTGCAAAACTGCGTAGGAGTAGTCGAATACCACATATACGTCAGTTTTTGCCTAATACGTATCAGATCTAAATTTCTGCGTACTACGTATTACATCTCTGCGTTATTCGTAATATATATGTCTGCGCAGTACCTATTATGTCTCTGTGTGCTTCATATAATGTCTCTGAGTTATTCGTAATGTATCTCTGCGTAGTACGTATTATGTCTCTGTGTACTACGTATTCTGTCTCTGAGTTATTCGTAATGTAACTCTGAGTAATACGTTTTATGTCTCTGAGGTTCATAATGTATCTCTGCGTACTACGTACTATATCTCTGAGGTTTATTGTGTATCTCTGCGTACTACGTGTTATGTCTGAGTAATTCATAATGTATCTCAACGTACTAAGTATTTTGTCTCTGAGTAATTCATAATGTATCTAAGCGTACTACGTATTATGTCTCTCCGTAATTCGTAATGTATATCTGCGTACTACGTATTATGTCTCTGTGTACTACGTATTATGTCTCTGAGGTTCATAATGTATTTCTGCGCACTACGTATTATGTCTCTGAGTAAGTCATAATGTATCTCAGCGTACTACGTATTATGTCTTCGTAATTCGTAATGTATATCTGCTTATTACGTATTATGTCTCTGAGGTTCATAATGTATCTCTGCGTACTACGTATTGTGTCTCTGGGCAATTCATAATGTATCTCCGCGTACTACGTATTATGTCTTTGTAATTCGTAATGTATATCTGCATACTACGTATTATGTCTTCGTTATTCGTAATGCATCTCTTCGAACTACATATTATGTCTGCGTAATTTCGTAATGTATCTCTGCATACTACGTATTATGTCTCTGAGGTGCATAATATATGTCTGTGTACTTCGTATTATGTCTCTGAGTAATTCATAGTGTATCTCTGCGTACTACGCATTATGTCTGCGCAATTCGTAACTACGTATTATGTCTGCGTAATTAGTAATGTATCTCTGCGTACTACGTATTATGTCTCTGAGGTGCATAATGTATCTCTGCGTACTACGTATTATGTCTGCGTAATTCGTTATGTATCTTTGCGTACTACGTTTTTTAGCGATCTAAGGTTTGGAAAATTTCCAAAATGATTTAAAGAGATTTTGAGTCGAACAAAGGCTTTAAGTATGGCAGCAGTATTTCTTATTTAAAAGTATAATAAAACCTAAACCGGCTATTAAAAGTTACATCGTTCATAGCTACTAAATATTGATATGAAACTAAGTAGACGCCGAGCGTTAAACTAAACTTAATCAGTTTCTATCCAGTATTTAGGCATATAAAACAGTGCTATTTTGAGTGGGGGGGAGGGGGGTGAGGATTGGTTGGGGTGGGGAGTGGCATAAGCGTAGCTGCCTTAAGGCCGTGTAGGCCCGTACCTACACCTTTCTCCGAAAAATGAAAAACATAACAACGCCAAAAATGTAATAAAAGTGATTGGGGATATGCTTAAGGGGTATATTGAGGCAAAAAGTTGTGTTTTTTTGTGTTTGATAATGATGCAAAATAAGTTTCTGTGTATTTTAGCAAGTGAACGTACTTTTTGCTAAGTCATCATATGCATCACGAGTAATAGCTGTAAATGTCTTAAAATGCACCATAAGCCAACATGTCAAGTTTATTCAATTTCAAAATTTCAAAATTATGAGAGAGTATGTCCCCAAGACCCCTCTATACTGTCCGTGCCCACACATCCAACTTGAGTCAGCTACGCCCCTGGGGAGTGTCCTGTAATTACACTTGTTTCCGTTATTTCTAAATATAAAAAGGTATATAACACATAGCCTGTATAACGGACTCAGCTCTTCCGAATGGGTCCGTCAGAAAGCAGCATAGTTTAGCACGTTGATTGGTCAGTTACTTTAGGGAACGTTTGAGTTACTTCATCGTTTAGTAAGCGTTCATTTGCTATGAATTGTGGGACAGGCATGGATTTCCCTGTTATTTTCTTGGGGGGGGGGGGGGGGGGATAGATCTGATTCGGGAGACATCTGGTTCTGTATATAGACTACATAACATTCCAATTGTAAACAAAAAGTGCTTCCGCGGAGTAATCATATAATGGCGTCGAAAGATAATCCTTGTTTGTTTTTTACCTAAAAATACAATTTCATTATTTTTATGCCCATTTTGTGGCTTTGAGTGGCATTTTTTATGTATTTGAAATATTTTGTAAGCATTACCTTGTTTGAATTGTGAATTTAGAATAAAATTGATGTTTAGAAATTGGGGTATGAATATCATATCTATAAGGTCTATTTTCACTTTGTCAACAGTACACACAACGAAACGGAAAACACATTTTGAATGACAAAATACTCATTCTTTTCTATTTGACATTTCGACACTTCAGATGTCAACAAACAATAAAATGTAAGTTTCCCTGCTTTGATTGGATATTTTTATGAATATCAAGTCTTTAAAAATGTTATATTCGCATGTATGTAAAATGTCATAACAGTCCAGACGTGTTGCATATAAGTTATAGTTGACACATATTCTATTGGATTGGTTGATTCTTTGGTCTCGTGTCCTTGGTTCGCATTGTAACTAGGCGCGCTCGCTGAAGTCTGGTCTGTACATTTGTGTCTGGTTGTTCTCAAATAATGATCTCCATATATACGGAAAAAAATCGATGGACTAACATCTACATATATATATTACTTTACACAGTGTGAACATTGAATATAAATCATATTAAATGGTAGGCAAAGAGTCTAGACAAAAGTTCTATAAACATAATAATATAAACAGCAATTCCCTTATTTGCGTTCAAAGTTGCTTAGTATATATCAAGGGTGAAAGCGAAAAAGGTTTAAGTGCTTCTTTATTTATATGTACTTAGACCTTTTTCACTTTCACCCCTCGATATTTAAAAATATGTATCAATATCTCAGATGTGGGCGTATAATAAAACCTGATCCAGTAATCGAGTAATCACATTTTATACCTTTCACAGCTACTAAATATTCATATGAAAATAAGTAGACGCCGAGTTTTAAACTTTATATGTTTCCAGTCCGCGTGTAAACATAAAAAAATCATTGTTATTCTGGAAAATTGTTAGTAATGATGACAAAATACGCCATTTTACACCTTTATTGATGCACAAATTTGAGTACTCGATTATGATCAAGGCGGAGAGGACTTCAAAAGAACACAAAGTAGTTTAAAATAGTTCAATCGTTCACAGCGGATCTTGATTATTAGAAATATGGCAGAATATCGGCGTCCGGATTGTTGCAAATAATATTACACACGCATCGTTAAGTTTTGGTTCGTTAACAAAATTGAATAAAGTTCGTTTCTTTATATAATGGGTCCGTTAAATAGCAATGTTGAGAAAGCCATATTTGAGCACGTTGATTGGTCAGTTGTTTTAGGGAAAGATTATGTGACGTCACAGTTTAGTAAGCGTTCAATGGCTATGAATTGTGGGACAGGCATAGAATTCCCTGCTTTTTCATTAGGGGCTTAATAGACCTGATTCAGGAGATATCAGGTTCTGGGATAGACTAATTTTTATGGGAGATTTACACATACTTATTCCGCTTGCGTTCCTCAATATAATGTTATTTCGCGGTATATTAATTTGCATTATTCCGTTTGTTTTCCTTGATTGCAAATCGAATTTTGATTCAAATTTTGGAATCAGATTGTTCCAGATATAGACTTTGCAACACCAATATAATTAATCCCATTAAGAAGGAAACAAGATGATCTTGATAAATTTTAGTGAACCGTGATGATTTTTCGGAGTGGAAACAACTACATTACATTAATGTGCAATTAAAATATCACACATTTGATGCAGTCCCTTAATCTGCTCAGTGCACACACTACCCATTGGAAACAGGAAATACTTTCTAGGGGTATGGTTACATGATTCGTGTTTCTTTTTATTTAAAAATGCATTTTTAATGCTCATTTTTTTAATTGAATGACATTTTCGGTGTACATGTATTTGAAACATTGCGGAAGCATTGTCATGTTTGAATTGCTAATTTATTTTAAAAAAAAACACGCTTAGAATTGGAATATATATATATGCATGTTTATTTTTTATATGAAGTCTACCTTCACTTTGTCAACAAAGTATTCACTAAACAGAAAAAAATATATTTTGGGTACATTTGTAGACTTGTTTACTTCCCACCGACCGTCTGAGTATTCGAGTAATATATTTCACCGAAATACAATTCAGTGCGACCTACAAAATTCCAGATTACCTCAAAACAGTTGAACGTCATGTCCGGTAACGTTTGCATTTAAATGAAGCGGAACTGTTTTGAGGTAATCTTGAATTGTATAGATCGCACTTATCCATATATCGGTGGAAAATATTCCTTTAATACCCAGTCGGTTGGTGGGAACTGTAAAATCTGACAAATGTACCCAAAAACTGACACGAAAAATCACTTAAACCCGCTTTTGAAACAACGTTACGGTACCGTGTTTATCGGTTAGCGTGACGTAGGTTCCCCCTCCCCACCCCTTGAGAACGCTGATTTCTAAGTTCATGATCTTAAATAGTATGTGGAAAATGAGAAATTTCAGAATTTACTCCAAAAATAACATTAAAAATTAGTTTTAAAACTGGTATTGTTATCTATAGGAATTTTACGTGTTTTCTCGTGAATATTAACAATAATGAAAGATCATAAAACATAGCAACCGGAAATAAATTATTGCGAAACAGTTTCTTTGTAACGTGCTCAAAATATCCCTCATATTTATTTCCAATAACCGGATGTTTAAATCAATTCTGATTGGTTCTTTATGTTATTTTAACTTAGAAAATTACCTTAGACTGTGTCACGGAACATTATCGATTCTGTTCAATTCATCTATCGTTGACATCCTTCAGATTGGCTGTTCTTTATTGTCGTCCTACTCGTGTTCAGTTACTCAAATGTTTGTTTCTTATACTGCATAAAACAAACAAACGAAAACGTACACTATTTTTGTGAATGATTTAGTAGTTAATTGGCCAATACATTTAAGGAAATTGCCTCCTTAAGGTTTTCGACAATGGTGGCTAACGAACAAAGAAATAATGATAAAATCAGAACCAACAGTTGATTTATATTTCTGAAATATAGCAACAAAACATGACTTAAGCCAAGTGGTGATAAATTACTCTCAATTTTGAGTGGGAATAGTTCTTTCGGGCATTTTTTTTTAAAAAACATGTATTTTTGGAAATATTGTATGATCGCTTTTTCTCCAAAGGAAAATACAATATCTTATCCTTATGCTTGATTTAATTTAAAAAAACAACACTCGAGACAGACAGACAGACAGACAGACAGACAGACAGACAGACAGACAGACAGACAGACAGACAGACAGACAGACAGACAGACAGACAGACAGACAGACAGACAGACAGACAGACAGACAGACAGACAGACAGACAGACAGACAGACAGACAGACAGACAGACAGACAGACAGACAGACAGACAGACAGACAGACAGACAGACAGACAGACAGACAGACAGACAGACAGACAGACAGACAGACAGACAGACAGACAGACAGACAGACAGACAGACAGACAGGCAGGCAGGCAGGCAGGCAGGCAGGCAGGCAGGCAGGCAGGCAGGCAGGCGAAATGCAAATAGATGGAAAAAAGACAGACAGGAAAACAAACGCAAAAGAGACCAACATATACATATATTTTTAAAAAAATTATAGTACGTACATATACGAGTATATCCATATCAATAAAAGTGAGTTACTGAAGTTCATGTTTTTACTATTTATTGTTATGCCGAAGTACAAACACAGGTCACTTAACTATCAAACTATCTGCAGCACTACACCATTTGTTACGCTCCGTGACTACGCGACTATGAATTGATAACAATGACCGTATCAATGTTAGTCATGTAATGAGGGGTGTCCCTCTGGTGTATTTCAGTCACTTAAACTTAAAACGTACTCGTTCATGTATAGTTTAAATCCAACTAATCTAGATATAGTTAATCCCATGACAACATTTCTATTTGATCTTCTCTTTTTCTACGAAGACAGAGCCAGAGGTGTGACACAAAAGGTCTTGTTTTGAATGACAGCTATAGTTTGTTTATTCACGCGTTACAGTAACATGCACGCTAAGACTCAAAATTTTATTCCATATTATCAAAGCTGAAATGTATGCGTTGATCATATATACATGTTCCCTTTTTATAGCATTAAACCTAAAACTAATGCATTTATTGATGTGAGAATATAAGTATAATTGATGTGTGAATATAAATATAATTGATGTGTGAATATGCGCATAGTTGATGTGAGAATATAAGTATAATTGATGTGTGAATATACGCATAATTGATGTGTGAATATATGCATAGTTGATGTGAGATTATAGGTATAATTGATATGTGATTATAATTATACTTGATGATAAGACGTGTGCCACTATAACAATACAAATGCTATTTCAGTGAAGTCTTTCTTTTTATGTACAGTAATAATATAAAAAACTGTAAAACAGGAAATTAAAAATACACTTTTATTAGTCACAAAATGCTCGTATAATTGCAAACATATGTTCATAAAAAACCCATATTGCAAAAATGTGCAATAACTGCGAATCGTAATCTCGTAACGAATGACTGCCGCCAAACAGTCCCATGATGCAATTCATGATTTATACCGCTACGCATGCGCGTAGGAGTGTACTTTGTGACGCCGTCTCAATATCACTTACATCTCACCGCTAAGGTCGTAGATTCGAGTCCTGCTCGCTCCAAAGACTTGATGTGAGAAAGTTTGCCAGTTACTTGCGGAAGGACAGTGGTTCTACTCAGAATAATTCTGAGGTTTTCCTCCACCAATAAAACTGGATATGTCATACATAACCTGAAATGTGTTGAAAATGGCGTTAAGCCCCATTCCAAAAATGTGTGCAGGAACATGGGATAAAAGAACTTAGTGACAATGAACATCTGTTAATATAAAACACCATAATTATGCATTAACTATTAATTTACAATTGTTAATTCAATCTATTATCCCGTCTTTCTTTAAAAAAAAAGATAAACCATTTAATTTGATATAATTCTCCCAAACTGTTTCGCACCAGTCACGTGCGTCTGTCGCCTTAGTCACGTGCTTCTGACTGGTGGTACAAGTACTATAGACCGTTTGCGTTATTACAAAAATGGACAATTATTTGTTTATAATAACCGTCACGCGCGTCAATAATGTGACCAGTCGTTAGTTAAATCTGAGGGAGAATTATAGTACGTGCGGTAACATGCGCAGCAACACGTGCTACTTTTAGAAATTAGTTTAAAAAGGTTACTGTACTAGTGATTGAATTTGTGAATGGAGAAATATTGAACTGATGATAATGATGATAATGATGATGACAACGATGATGGTGACGACGACGACGACGATGACGGTGACGATGATGGTGATGATAATGATGATGACAACGATGATGGTGATGACGATGACGACGATGACGGTGACGATGATGGTGATGATAATAATGGTGATGATAATGATGATTCTATCATCCTTAATATTGAAATTTGTTTAAATTAGTTTTGACATAGTCTGGCCAGTTCCTTTTTATATACAATATATAGCGAGTTGATTGTATAAGGCTGTTGGAATATGAGTTAACGGATTGAACGTATTTGACACATACGTTCGTCTTAATATTAGAATTTGCTGAAAGTTCTGCAGGTATCAAATTTCATTTGTCTAGTGGTATTTTTGTAATCTGCATCCATTCATCATCGTTCTTTCGTTCATTCATGTATTTGTTTATTTATCCATTCGTCTATCTGTGCACTTTAAAATTAACTGTTTAATCAATTTATAAATGTATTTAATAGGTTCAAAACATGTGTGACACTACTATCCTATATCATTATATAAAAAAACAGTTGATACATTCCTACAGTTTCAGATAGTAATACTTTACCATTATATCTGCCCATGGTTATTTGTTCATGGGTATTTAGATTGAGACGATGGCAAACATAAAGTAAAATTGATTTAGACATTGCCGTGAGGTGCCGTGAGATACATTAATTTTCGATAATTCAACAACATTCGATTCGATGAAAGAATCGAAACTGTCATATTTATATCACAGTCCCTGATTTCTTCCGAATCATGACCTCCAATGACCCCCCCCCCCCCCTCCCCCTCCCACCCACAGAGAATTCCATGCCTGTCCCGCAATGCACAGCTATTCAACTTGTTTGTAGTACGGGTCCAGCTCCACCGATTGGGTCCGTTAACTAGCAATGTTTGGAAAGCCCCATTTGAGCACGTTGATTGGTCAGTTCCTACAATTGAACGTTTGAATAACGTCACATTTTAGTTAGCGTTCAATTGCTATGAATTGTGGGACAGGCATACAGTTCCATGCTTTTTTTCATTGATGGTAAATAGCCCCTGATTTGGGAGATATCAGGTTTTGGGATAGACTAGATTTACGGCTTACTAAACTGTGATGTAATTTAAGTTTTCCCTGAAACAACTGACCAATCAACGTGCTCAAATGTGATTGCTATGTAACCGACCTCACTGGGAGAGCTGGTTCCGTTTTACAGACTTCAGTTATCCTCGTATGTACGCCGGGCCTATGCGGTGGTGTAGCTTGACTGAAAAAGATGTGCAGGGACAGTCTTAGTGAAGTCCGGGAGAATGTTTGCCGAAAACAAAATTTTAGCCGTAGGTGCATTGTTTTTTTTTTGGGTGAATATTTCTCAGAAAACAATGTGTAGGCATGTGCTTAAAGTGCATATAGAAAGCTACGCACGTGCTATGTCTGTCACACAATATATATGTCTTCTCTTTTTTTTTAAATTAAAAATTAATACCACAAATAGGCCTCTGAATCGACTTACACTTAGAGTTATCGTGACACTCTTATGTGCCTTGTTCCAGCTGATAACGGTATGTGGCTAGTGACACAATAACAATTAAGACCAGAAATGATTAACTGATTTCTTTCATTCAAATGTTTGAATCGCCTGAGTCGTAAGCGGATAACGTCAAATTAAGATATTTAACTTGCAGATAATTTAATTAATTTTAGCATTATTTCAAATACGTTCTTAAGACAGAATCAATAGTCAATATATGTGTTTAATGCATACTAGTAAGTACATATAAGTAACTATAAGTACTTGTTAATTACCTTACCTACAGTAGAACCTCGTTGGCTCGAACACTGATGGCTGGAACACCACATATAGCTCGAACCACTTATTTTGTCCAGGCCGAATTCCTAGTTCGATGTATATACATAATGTATATGTTGAACAATACTTGGTACGAACAACCTTTATATCGAACGTTTTTGCCCCGTCACGGCAGGTTCGAGCCTTTGAAGTTCTACTGTATTTCATCAAGAGCACGTGTGTTGGTATTTACACTTAGACCATTATAAAGATTATCATTAAAAAGCTGGAGGAGTTTTATTTGATTTTTTTTTTAATTTTATTTTATGAAAATAAAAAGGGTCGGAGCAGCATGAAAGTTAGAGGGCGGGCGGGGATGATAATCTAGAAATAAATTTAGTATGGCCTTATTTGAAATGACTCAATGCCAGGCGTATGCAAGGTGCTTGTGTATCGGGGTGACCTATCCATTTATCTTTCTAAAGACGTTGTTCTATAAGTTTTGTGTTAAACTTTGTGACGTCATGCATATTTACACATCTTATTATATATATTCTTCCGATTATATCAAATAGGATAAATCGCACATTAGTTCGACGAAAACAAAACTATCGTATATGGTAACATATATATCTAAAATATAGAAAACGCGTGTATTTTATATCATTTTAACACAGTATAGTTTATACATTCCATTTATCATGTTTTCTTATTGAGGTAGGAATTCATGTTTATATTATTTATAAGATCACCGACCTTTCCCAGCTTAAATCCACCGCCCCCCCCCCCCCCCCCCCTCCTCCTCCACATCTCCCCAACTGAATGTAGAGTTAATATCAACGTTTTTATTTTTGCAAAACGCTTTTACACATTAATGATTTCTAGCCCAAGATTCTTCCATTCATTAAAGGGAGACATTTGTTCAGAGAGTGTTGTAACACTTCAATATATTCTATATACGCGCACTTCCGGTACACCAATATTGTGAAGACTCGCACCAAATATTGATGTAATACAATCAACAAACGTATCATAATCAATAGTATAGTATTCGATAGTTTACACTCTAATATGAAACGACTACCATATGCTGCATCTGTGCAGCACACAGGTTAATATCACACAAACTTCAGTCTATTGTAGAATAGCTAAATATTAAAATCCCGCTAAATGTTACAATTTCATGTAAATGTTAAAAAACTAAATGCTTGATGTGAAACGCTAAATATTGAAATCCCGCTAAATGCTACAATTTCCTGTAAATGTTAAAAAAACTAAACGCTAGATGTTAAACGCTAAATGTTAAAACGTCCGCCAAATGTTAAAATTGTCAAACCTTAAACGTTTTATGTTATCATAGTTTACCAAACGGCAAAAGTAAATTGTTTAACGTTGATACAGTCTATCAAATGACGACATAATTAGAGTAATATGACATTAATTCAATACTCTCTCTGACAGTCGTCGACAGTATATGGTTATCACCATAGTGGTCTTGATCACCTGCGACGCTTGCTTTTTTAAACGAAAGGTTCCATCATAAACAAATATGTAACGGTATCTTGTTAAGATTTCGGACTACCTCAGAGATTTCTATACTATTTTAAAAGAATACCGGTTATTCAATTCAATTCAATTTCATTCATATATATATCTTTTAAATTCTCTGGTCTTATTAAATAAAATTATACCTAGGATAGTCTATTAAAGCCTTAAAAGCTTATTTTTAATGGGATCCTTAGATTAAAAGTATTATATCTAAATATATCTAGATATCTTTTTTTTAAAAAAAAGAATTATATTAGATAAATAAATACTATGTAACGTTGCTTTCGGTTATCTAGATGTTTAATTCTATATTAATTTTTAATATTTCCTATTTAGCATAACATCTTGTACGAGGTAACTACAATGCCTTCCGTCTGAATGTTTATTTTAAATCTATGAAAACATAACCGTTACAAGGTGTGTATTTTTCAGCCAATCAGATCCAAACGTGTTTTTTCTGCACAACTTATCAAGACGTTTGTCTGTTAGAAAAGCAAGCGTCGCATATGATCAAGTCTATCACAGCGGTAATGGACAAATTACACGGTCTCTATTCTCTGAAGTGACCATTTATCACCCGGACACATGGTCCTCAGTGACTGCATCGGTCAGTCTGATGAACAGTCTTAATCTATCACTGATTGTCCAAGAGACACGCCAGGGAGGTGCATATGTGAGACCAAGCATCACCGTAGGATTTGAACGTCTCACACACCAATTAATTTTGTACTGTTCTACATATAGAGACATGCACTTCTGGGACCCTGAACACATTGCCAGTGGTTTTGCAAGAGTTTTGTTTCTATAGATAGTCTTCTGCTGGTCCAAATATGCAGAAAACAAAACATTAAGCTGATTAGATTTGCTTTTTCACAATTTTGATGGTTTGACCACGTCAATGTCATCTAAACTTGGTAAATCTCATGAAAATGTTCCAACTATCGCATACGTACAAAGATACATTTTAAGCATTTTCAAAAAAAAAAAATGCCAAACCGATTTACACAGTTCTAATTTCTTAGGCGCAACAATCTTCCTACCGTCACTAAGGGGGAAGTAAGGGGGGAGGGGGGGGGGGGGGTGATACATGTATTATACTACGTTTCAGATATAGACGATTCACTAGGATTAATGTTACAGATTCTTTGCCTTCGTTGAGATCAACATGCAACAGGTTCTTTGAAACGAGTTTCTGAAATAATACTGAAATATTGATGTTTTACTAACTGTAATGCTGGTCATTATATAGTGAAATAACCTAGACTTATTTTTGGTCCTGTATATCGTGGTATGCACTTAATCAAAACAAAACAAAGTATAAAAAGGATACAGATTATTTGATATGCCGAACCAACCTGATGTTACGTATTCATTAGTATTATTGTTAATTGGACTATAATTGCCCCACGTCTCACATTATTATTGATAATGTGATTTTGTATATTGTAATGTTTGCTCGAGTACTGATTAACCTTCCAAAATCCCAGTAAACAGTGGTTAGGGTAGGCCTTGATGGCATAAATATGAGGCTAAATATTCAACCAAGGACTCAACCTTTCAACCACCCACTCACCCTCTCACTCTCCACTCCTTCAATCAACGTTCATTAATAGCGACACATATCTCTTGCATGTTTCAATTAATTCAATTTTCTAAATGTAATGCCGTATTTTATTAATACCAAAGTTATTCAATTTAAGCACAGTACAAACCGATGGAATTGTGATTTATACAGCATCGTAAAATAACTTCACAGGCAACTAAAATCAAATCGGCTTTAAACTGCACTCTAAAGAATGTAATATGCACACCAATAAGTAGTTCTTCTTCCATTCACGACAATGAATATCTCTCTCTTTTCATAGCATGATATTAACGTAAACTACTTAGGGCATACTGGGTAGTGCCATATTGAATAAAGGACATGTAAACTAAACCCCTACCCTCCCCTCTCTCTCTCTCTCTCTCTCTCTCTCTCTCTCTCTCTCTCTCTCTCTCTCTCTCTCTCTCTCTCTCTCTCTCTCTCTCTCTCTCTCTCTCTCTTAACAATTTATATATACTGTTCAATGTGATCACACTGATTGAAAGCAAATGTTCTTTAAAAAACCTCATATGTACATTAAATAGTTCCATACGTCGTTACCATGGTAACTTAAAGTACAAAATCGAAGAAGTAATTATCAAACGTCATAAAACTGTAGATCAGTGAGATACCGGACTGATAGTACTATGCATTTAATATCCAATGGATACGCGTGGAATACCCAAACAACGCATGTGGAGGCAAATAGCATCCAGCTCGGCCGTATTATGTGTTCGTAATTGCATTGAACGTGTCGCATATTTGTATTATGTTTCATTGCTCAGCTTCAGTTATGAGTTATCGTCTCACATCACTATTATATTTCCCATAGGGTTCCATTGCAACATTGTCCAAAACACAGTGAACATGAATAAAGAAATAATGCAGCTTCATCGGTTCAATATCTACAATTATAAAGAAAAACAATCATACCTTTACAAGATTTGTTTCTATTCAATGTTTTTGTGATACCTACCGATTGTCAAAGTAATGATATGTCAAATATATTTGCCCACGATGCGGTTCGAACCATTAATTCTAAAATGACACAAAATTGCCAAGAAATCGGGTTTCAGTGGGGATTTCTAAAATACTGATCATTAAACAAATGGTAGGAAAAATAAATCAATGCAATCTAAAGCCGTGAAAAAAAGAAGAAAACGAAAATTAACGATTTACATCTTTCCGTAGTATTCAAGGGAGATAATAGTGGTGTGAGCCCTAATGCGTTATCTTCAAGGTGTGAAGGTGGCGTGGTGGGTGATTAACGGCATCGTGATAAAAATGGGCTACTTTCCAGTTGAAATGACTTCTCGTAATAGTGCTTTATCGACTTCACGCTCTGTGTGAGACTTGAGAACTATAAGTTTCTATTATTCAGTTCGGAACGATTGGGATTTTTGATAAGGCGCTCGCATAAAAATATTAAGTCATGAGAACCTTTCACGGTTTAATTAAGATATTTTCGGTAATTTTATATTCTCCTAAGACGCTTATTGAATTTTCCAAATATAGTTTAGTCTTGATCATATGCAACGCTTGCTTTTCTAAATGACGAACGTCTTGACAAGTTGGATTTGGTCGTTAGATCTGATTGGCTGAAACAAACACACCTCTACAATGGTTATGTTATAATAAAATTTAAAAAAACTTATTCTGACAGAGGTCATCGTAGTTGTCTTGTAAAAGATCTTTGTCAAAGAAAATATCTAATAAAATAAAATATAGAAATAAACATCCAAACGATACTCTTTTGAAATACTATGGAAATCTCCAAGGTAGTCCGATTGTTTGAATCAATCAACCAAAAATGTTATTCGATTTTTGGTAAATAAAAATTATTTTAATTCTTGGCAAAACTTGTCAAGACGTTTATCTTTTAGAAAAGCAAGCGTCGCAAGACTTACTATATTTCAGCGTTTAGAAAATCACGTGTAAACGTCATTACTGAACAACGGCGGATACCTCACTATGTGCGGAACTATTTGCGGCGCATTTAACGGGTTTGAGACCAACAGTTGTACCAATAGTAATACATGAATTAGGTTTTATTTAGTTAATGAAATATAGAACAGTATACCAAGAGAAGTAACGACTTTTTTTATTCGCGGCGTTACCTTGTAAAACTGATTGTTATAGGAAACGGTTACAGACTAAAAATAGAATTGGATTTGTCACACATCTGCGTATCATGTCAGGAGAACCTAATAAAGGGAACTATGTTTGATATGTTTCTGTCAACACATATTAAATACAATGTATATTAATGATTTTTCTATTCTGTATTTTCAACTGGAACCCAATTCATATTTTAGGGGTCACAGAGTTCATCGACAACTACTAAATACGTAAATTGGTGATGTCAATGATTGTCACAAGAATATGTATTAATCATGATATACACAAATATATCCGACACACACTCATTGTTAATTGATGTATAACGAATTAGTAAAGGCATATATGAATTTATTGGTTCAATATCAAAATAGCACGGCTATGATGTTTTTAGTCCAAATAGTAAATCATATTGCGATTTTAACGCCTCTATCAGCGCAGGCGTGCGTTCAGTTCGGTTAAACGTTTACTTACGTTAGTTAACATTTATTCCTGGATACTGGCTAAACATAAAAATAGCACAATACGCAACAGTTTTAGGGAACCAGGCATTAAACGTGTTTACTGTTTAACGGTGCCGAACGCAGCCTTATCAGTGTTGCGGGTAAACGCCACAATTCCAGCGTAACCGGGATTTAGTGCAGGTTTAACGATATTAATTACTTTTTCGTAACGTTCACATCTCCGTTTTCATTTAAATGATGCTCATGTCACTTGATACATTATTTCGATATGAGAGAGCTTGTAGGACACTATTTTGACAAAAACAGTTTTTAATACATTATTTTGAGAGAAAAACAATTTGGTGAAAACAAGCATTTAACAGCTGACAGTTGTTTTTCGTTTTTTCAGTATTCAGCAATACCACTAATTCAATATTTACTTAAATTTGATAGAATCATTTTGTTTTCTTGTTTCTGTTTTTGTTTGTTTGACTGAATATTTACCGTTATTTATATGCCATCGAGGGCGATCAGTCGATCATTTAACTTAACCACTCTTTCCTGGATCCTGAAATGTTATTCAGTACTCGAGCACACATATCTCCGCAAGTAACTGCTAACTGATTACTGAGACGCAATGTATATCAGTCATCACGGAGACAATGACCAGGCAGGAATTCAGTTCGAACTTTCGACCCGTGGTTTGATAGTAAGACGCGTTATCGACTGGGCTAACCCTACCCGGCCAATTTAATCAGTAAATAAGCATTGCGCAGCATAGAACGTCTCTAATAACAGTTTAGTTTCAATACGATTTTTCATTATAAAGTACTCTAGTAGCAAATCAATCGAGTAAAGATTCTTTAATGATTTTATATCATTTTCAAATATCTCATATGTTTGCTTTAATTTTGTGTTGGCGTATAAACCAGTGTCATAGTTTTACATTTATAGCTCATTGTAGACTATGTAGGCCGAGACGCATTGTTTTTACATCTCTGACATAAGCTAGGCCGTGTATTGTCACACAAAGTAAATAGTGACCTCTAACTACTTCAATGTTGATGTTATCTGCAAAATCTTGATCTAATTTGCTATTATTGTGTTTGTATTACAGATAAATCCATAATG
The DNA here is from genome assembly GCA_029582155.1 of Panopea generosa. Classification (NCBI taxonomy): domain Eukaryota; kingdom Metazoa; phylum Mollusca; class Bivalvia; order Adapedonta; family Hiatellidae; genus Panopea; species Panopea generosa. The sequence goes on along the minus strand of CM055911.1, from coordinate 46,403,464 downwards.
AAGACCACAGAGGAAGTTATGACGTGTTTTACACTTTTATCAGTGATGTGCGCATGCGCAGTGGCATATCAATCCGCGCCATTACAAATTAACTCCAATCCTGACGATATTGAGCATATTTTGAACGATTTGAGAAACGTGTTACATATTTCAAATATAGATGACATTATTCATCCGCATAGACCGAGTTACTCAGTTTCTGATATTCATCCGCAAGAAGCGGACAATGACAACCAGTTGAAACGATCTCGTCAAACGCTGAAAACTATACAACAGCACCCTCTGCTGTCCGCTTTATTATCAAGGACAGATGACTCTAAAAGTTTTGACGTAAATAAACGACAAGGATCGTGGGATTACGACTATGGGTTGGGCGGAGGAAGATTCGGAAAACGTTCGGGAATGTTCGCCGATTATTCGCTAGGCGGTGGAAGATTTGGTCGGGATTTGGATCACGCGAAACAACTAAAAGACTCTGTTGTTGATTTCGAGGATCCGCTGGATCTTTAGATAACTAACATTTCACAAATACAAAAAGTGACAACTTCAGTTAGCGTGTGCAAAAATGGTTTTAGAATTTGTCAAAAAAGGAATGTTAAACTAATGTGTGTACATTATAATTTTCTACAATCAAACGCCGTTACCTTATTTATTATCACATGCCTCCAAACTGCATGATTAAACGTGTAACTAAGATCTGAAAATGCAATAATTGAGATAAATACTAAAATTTCAAATAAAATATCGATTGAGCAATGATAGTTTTAACATATGTTTTTTTTTATTTTCCATGCCTAGACATCGTCAGTTTGTCTAAGGAAAACGGCGGCATGGCAACCAAAATGGATCGCTGATTGGATTATACACTTGTTAGAACCGACAGTAATGATCAAGCATTCGTTTTTAAAACCCGACCGATGATTGACTATTTGTTTAAGCCCAACCGCACTTTTAAGAACTCAACATTGAGCGAGTTTAATGAATTTATCGACCTTAAAGGACGAGGTTCAGGAAAATCCAATGTCGGCCCTGTAAAATGTTTTTTTTTATATTTTTGATAAGAGCAAATCTTGGTGTATTTCCATTAAATATAATTTATTCTTTTGAAATAAGTTTATTTTATATTTTAATTTTACGTTTCTCTATTCATAGAATGGCTCCAAATACTCAAAACTAAGGAAAATGCTCATTTCCCCCAATGTTGTCATATTTTTCGCATTTAAACAGTTGTTTTATTAAGAAGGCCATGCAAATATATTTATTTAGATTGTTGTCCAGTACACTCTGAGTAATTTATGTAGAAATGTTCTTGTTGCAAGAATGCCTTCACTGTCAAAATCATTATATATTTATATGAAATGGCTTTCAATGAAGGAACATTGCATATTTCGCTGTACATGTACACTGTTATAGTGTTTTATTAAGTAAAAAAAGTAAAATTGAAAAACAAAATTTATAATTTTTAAAAATTTAAATAATAAAACATCAAATTTTGCAAATATTTAAGGTTTAATTTCATTGCATTAGACAGGACCAGGTAAACCAATTTACCGGCCTTATTCGGTTGCAATGGAAAGAATTCATGAGCGTAGGTGTGTCAATACACGTCACACGTATACGTCGCCACCTTTCCCTCAAAGATTTTTAGAATATTCTGGTTTGCGTTGCAAGTGTTCACTTTTCGATTGTCGTGAATTCAACATTTCGCGAATGAATACAGTGGGATAACTCACCTCTAGCAAATTCGTGAAATAAAGTTCATTCGAATTTAAAGTAATTTAGAGTATTAAGATGGTGAAAAAGCTGATATTTATGTGTTATTCAAATGAAAGATGTGTATGTAAGAAAGCAACCATTTTGTTTGTATTTATCTGAAATGCATTCTTTGTTTACGTTTGAGTCCAAATAAAGGCATCAATATATGAGCAAGTATCGCGTGACTGAAATCATGTAACTTTAGATAATGGATTGCATTTAAGTTAAAAACATATTGCTTAAATATATAAGATTAAAAATTAGGTAAATTGTATTAGTTTCATTTGCCTTTATGGACCGGATACAAAATGTCGGACGAACAGTGTATAAATAAACAATATATCGAATGTGACTTGAATTTACATTTTATAAATTCAAACGCAATATTACGGTGTTCCATCAGGGCCGTCGTTATATCACTAAATCTGCGGTATGAAGAAAGCCTAGCATCGGGCACAGACCGCGTGGTGACAGAGAGAAGCTGCCGGGATGCTTTCAAAGCGTAACCCCAATAACATTATGTCGACATCAGCAGGCGGACATACTAGGACAAACGTAAACTATAGAATATAGCATCCATGGCAGTTAAGAAAATATACACATTTTTTTTTACAAAATATAGTTTAATGTATTAAGAGCACAAAACTAAACAAAAGATAAAATAAAACCACTTAAGTATTTACACAAATAAATAAGACAATATGTACAAATATTCTTAACTTACAAGATGACCAAAAATTCGAAAAACATAAAAAAAAGTTCAAATATGTATTGCTGATGTACTGATCGAATTATGTTTCTTCGTAAAATATAAATGTTGTATGGTCCAGTTGTAAAAACATCGGACCCATGATCCGTAGGCCGTGGGCTCGATCCTCCGACATGGCTATGATTGTATAAGTTGTAACAACTTGTTTTACAATCGATGTAAAATAAAAAAAAGTTTAAAACACAAACACATCGTAAAGATTCCGAACAGTAAAGATCACGTGATGGTGTTTTGCTTGAGAGTGTCAACTTTACAAGATGCAATAGATGAAAAGGAAGTATTATTTATGTGTTTATCAGGCCGAACCGAATAAACGTAAATGCATGAATTAAACTCCGTACATTGTGGGCCGTTTTTTTAGTTTGTTTCTTAATTCAAAATATAATAGTACATAGTAAATCGAATATAAGGGAGACAACTCTAACCTAAATATATGGTTTAAAAGAAGAAAACAGAAGGCGGTACAACTGTGTAGTCTATCTTGGGAGAGTACCGTTCCGTTCATACTACTCATAAAAGACATTATCGTATATATAAGTATATGAACGCGTAAATAATTATCCAGGTAGCACAACCGACCATTAACAATAAACTGGCAAACCTTTTCATTTAAATTATGTACTTGGTCGAGCCGGTATCGAACCCAGGACCTCAGCGGCGAGATATTCTTAATTTATTCTAATTTATTTTAGGTCGATTGCAGGGTAAGCTCACAGCTTATATGAGCCGCCCTCGAATCCGCTTTCTACGTAAAACCAGTACTGAGTATTGTTATTTTAGAGTTCATCGGATCGAGCTGGGAATCGAACCTGCAATCTCAAGCGCTACTATCCTACTTTTTGTAATGACCTTGATAAGCAACTTTTACTTCCGGTTTAGACTTCCGGTGGATCTTAAGGCCTAAACAATCGTTATGGTCATCCTTCGGAGAGGATAAATGTCTTCTACCCATATACTCACTTCCGAAAGTCTAGGTCAACATCAGCAAAAACACATCGCCGCTAATTGAATCAATAATAACAGTTTAGCTCCAGTTCATCAGCAAAAACACATTGTTACAATAAATATCCTATTCTATATTGATTAATAATGATATGATATGCAATTACTGGCCAATTAAAAAAGGATAAAAAAAAATATGCAAACACATCACTGAACTGATTGGCACGATGGGTTCGCCACAGAAATATAGAACTGATAATTCACAAAATCCCAACTAGTTGATACTTTAGTAATTATTTTAAAAACAACAAAAATGTTGGTATACATTTTGATTGGCATTAAACACGCACACTGATAATGTTGATCAATAATTAAATCAAGAATAGCAAATAAAAAACAACATTGCTATAAATACATTAATTAAAATTCAATTCACCATGATTCGCAAATATATTAAAAACAGTGCATTTAATTAGATCGGATAATTGTAGTAGGCCTATAAAGGTAATATTCCCTGCTAAGCCTTGATATGGTAATAAAAAAGGAAAGATAACTCTTGTGGCGTATTTTCTGCAAACATTCAAGGAATGAATGTAACTTTGAAAATGCATGGGATATACACCTACATGCAACACGTGCAAAATAAGTGAACCCCGAAGTGACGTAAACTTTACTAGTTACATGTTAGTTTATATCTCATGAATATTCAACAAATAAAGTTCACGTCTCATGAATATTCAACAAAAAAAGTTCACATCTCTTGAATATTCAACAAATAAAGTTCATTCCTAATATTTATACGTTTATGTACTCGTAAAACACCGCCATGCACTGTCTCGCATTTATCTGACACCAATATCACGGTGGCGAACGCACGTGGCTTTATGCTATGGAGTGGTGCAAAAGTAAGAAGGAAAAGTGTCCGCTTCAGGTAACATTTATGCAGATTACTTTCTCAATGCTTCTTGAAAATTCACGAAACAAAGATGAACGCCGTCTCCCGTCTTTGTTGCGTGAAAATCCATGAAATAATAAAGAAGTTATCTGTAATAACGTAACCTGAACCGGACCCTTTTCCTCCGAGTTTTTTGCACCACTCCATAGCATAACGCCACGTTTTTTTCGCCGCCGTGAATGTACGTGTATGAGCTTCTATAATACAGTTGATGAAAGGAACGCCAAACGGGTCGCGCAATATGTGTGTATCAGTCGTTGCATCATGACGTCAACAAACCGTTAACAACCGTGACGTTTTGTCAATCTTCTCTGAACGACTACACCATTTTCCTTATTAAAAATACATTAATTAAACGATTCCACACAACTTCTTTTATTGCAGAGCTTTTTGAAAAAATGAATGAATCACCGGTTTATAGCAATGAAATATCAATTAAGCAGTATTAGACAATGGAGTATAAAACTAAATTAATTAGAGATTCTCGTGGTAGAAAATATATTATGACTTTACTGGATGGTATATTAGTTTCTGCAAGCTGCAGCAACACACACAACAATGAATAATATAATGTTTTATAGAGGTTTTTTATATATGTTTAATGAAACGAACAAATATTGGTAAGAAAATGAAAAGCAAATCCTAAAGCTAACTTGCTATTTGACTGGTTCTTAATCACTGTTACCGGTTCTTTATCACTATGTGATGATTCTTAATCACTATGTGACGTTTCTTAATCACTATGTGACCAATTCTTAATCACTATGTGACGTTTCTTAATCACTACGTGACCGGTTCTTAATCAATATGTGACCGGTTCTTTATCACTGTGATGTTTCTTAATCACTATGTGCCCGGTTCTTAATCACTATGTGACGTTTCTTAATCACTATATGACGTTTCTTAATTACTACGTGACCGGTTCTTAATTAATAAGTGACGTTTCTTAATAACTACGTGACCGATTCTTAATTACTAAGTGACGTTACTTAATCACTATGTGACCGGTTCTTAATTACTAAGTGACGTTTCTTAAGCATTACGTGACCAGTTCTTAATTACTAAGTGACGTTTCTTTATCACTGTGTGACCGGTTCTTAATCACTCTGTGACGTTTCTTAATCAATATGTGACCGGTTCTCAATCACTATGTGACCGCTTTTCTTTATATCTAATGGTGCTGTGTTGATATTCAGTAGATTTTTGGAGAAAACTGGCGTAGGACAAAGAGCAGCACATGTTTTGGAAGATGAGTGTAACCCGTGGGTTTTGACAATGGATAACACACATGATGGTAAACAATGAGCACACGTCTTTCTGACAATTATCATGGGCATCACATGAGCTTTGAAAATGATTAAAATATATTTTAAACAATGGTTTTACAACGGGTATGCATGGTTTAACGATGAGTACATAGTTTTTAAAATGTTTTAATAAGTAACAATAGGTAACACATGGTCTTTGTCAATGAGTAACACATGGTCTCTGACAATGAATAACACATAGTCTTTGACAATGAGTAATACCCTGTTTTGACAATGAATAACACATGGTCTCTGACAATGAGTAACACACCGTTTTGACAATGAATAACACATGGTCTCTGACAATGAGTAACACGCCGTTTTAGACAATGAGTAACACACGATAATTGACAATGAATAACACATGATTTTTGTCAGTGAGTAACGCATGATCCTTGTAAATGAGTATTACATGGTCTCTGACAATGAGTTACACACGGTCTCTGACAATGAATAACACATGGTCTCTGACAATGAATAACATTTGGTCTCTGACATTGAGTAACACACCGTTTTTGACAATGATTAACACATGGTATCTGACAATGAGTTACACATCATTTTTGACAATGAATAACACATGGTTTTTGTAATGAGTAACGCATGATCCTTGTCAATGAGTTATACATGGTCTCTGATAATGAATAAAACATGGTCTTTGTCAATGAGTAACACATGGTCTTTGACGATTAATAACACACATATTTTACGATGTGTTACTCAGGATCCTTTACAATCAGAAACGCATGTGTTTTTCTAATGAGAAACACATTGTCTTTGACTGTGAGTTTACAATGAGTAGTACAAGTGTTGACAATGTGTAGTTTATATATTTTACGATGAGTTACATAGTTTCAATAACAAATAACACAGATTTTTTTACCGTGAGTAACTTATATATGTGTTTACCGTGAGGAATACAATGTTTTTTTAAACAATGAGTAACACCTGGTCTTTGACAATGAATAACATGTATTTTTGGACAATTAGTAACACATGTTTTTGACAATAATTAACACATGTTTTTAACAATAAATAACATATATAAATATTTGTGCATTATATGTAAGTATAATGTAAGCCTAATCAACCATATGATAGACATATTAAAACAGTATATGAGTAAATGTCTGATAACGTGCAAGGCTTTGATTAACGATGTGCGTTTTACTTTACAGTATATTTAAAATACTTGTTTGGAGATATATGTATGGGGGTGAGGTCATGGGTTAAATATACTTCTCATGCTAGAATAAACTGCATCAAAATGATTTTTTCTCATTTATATATATATAAATAAACTGTAAACCATATAAAGTCAACTAGCTTTCAGCGGCCATTTTAACCAAGTATCCCCTATCTTTAACGACCGCGTTTTCAATTTACCGTTTGAATTAATACGCCACAACTGAGCAGTCGCTTTTTGTGTTTCGATGATTTTTAACTCTCAGACCTCTTAAAACAGGTTTAATGAAATCTAACAAACTGTCTTTGAAAACTTCTGGAGGTATTTTTCTCAACTACTGAGGTAATGAAACTATCGAGGTAGTTTACTCCTTATACTAGTTTTGTGTTTTTATTCTCTATTTAAGCTACACAGTCGCGTCCCTTGGAAGTGACAGTAGTACACTTCTTGCGCTTAAAATAGTCCAGTTTAATTTGGTTAACAATATTTTCAAAATAGTTCATAGAGATTGTGATTTCTTGCTGCAGACGAGATGGTCAAAGACTATCATACTATTCCTAGAAATAAGAAACGAATGGTTCTAAAAAAAGATATTTCAATCAGATTTGCTTTACGGTATGGATGTATATTAGAGCAGTTTAGGACTGATTAGTATGGTGTATCACTGCACTCTCTTAAAAAAAAACACTGGTCAACATATCGGCATAGTGCAATGATGAGCGAATAAGAAAATAGAGAAAAGTTATATATACTTCTTTTATATAGAACATCGAACAGTATTCAACTGTGTAATGAAATTTAGATGTGTAATTGAAAATAATGTGCGCACCGGGAGAAACGTGTGTAGATGACGTAATACAAATGACGTTATTAGATGCACCGGAAAAACGTGTGTAGATAACGTATACAGATGACGTCACTAGATGCACCTGACGAAACGTGTGCAGATGATGTATACAGATGACGTCACTAGATGCACTGGAAGAAACGTGTGTAGATGACGTACACAGATGACGTCACTAGATGCACGGCAAGAAACGTGTGTAGATAATGTATACAGATGACGTTTCTAGATGATGGTAATTATGAGGGAAGTTCTATCTACTTAAATGTAGCCTACCTCAGTGGAGAATTTTAGCGTTCCTAAACAAACAGTACTTTTTTACATAGTAGATTATTCGTAACAAATTAGATCACAACAAATTCTGAGACAAATTGTCAAAATTATGTAACTAAATATCTAATATCGTCTCTGGAATAGCACGTGGTTTGGTTATCTGCTGGGACAGCTGCTCGGTTTTATACATGCATGCTGGTGAAGAACAAAGCCGGATTTACACTGGCAACCCTGTACGCACGGCTTTAAACACGGTTCTATTTTGTTGTAGTTCTCGCAAGTTTTTGGACACGGCGTACCGCACTTCTTGAATTTGGCACCTATAGGACATTTGCTGGCAGCTGTAAAGATAATCAAAACCATGACAAGGTGTAGATCAATGTGATCCTAGTCTAATAATAACGATAATGAATCTGATAACAATAATGTGATGATGATGATGATGGTGATGATGATGATGATGGTGATGATGATGATGATGATGATGATGATGATGATGTTGATGATGAGGTGCTGGAGGATGAATATTCTATGAGGCCCTTAAACGTATACATTACGTATCAATGTAATAAAACGAGCACGTTATCATGTACTTGTCATCGTCGTTGAAATAAAAGTTAAATTTTTATTTTCGTAACACTTGCATTGGATCGTCGTGACAAAGATTGTCAATAGACAACAAAATAATTAAGCTTTTGTCTTATTTATCAAATTCAAATAATTACCTGCACATGGTGCTACTGGTTCCCAGTTGATGTGGATACCCTCTTGTGCGCATGCGCGTGCATATGCGCGAAAAGACTCGCATTCACATCGCTTCGTTTCAGGACATTCGCAGGTATCCGTTACACAGGAGCTGTAAAATTTGAATTATGACAAAAAATAAACATTGTACATATCTTTTATATTATGAAGATGAGACAGATGATTATAAGATTTAAAAAAAAATGTATTTGAGAATATTGATTACGTTCAAAGAAACTTCTGTAGAATTTCCTTGAATGAACTGGCAGTAATTGTTTTTTTTATATTACTTCTGTTCAATCCAAGGACTTGTATAGAGTATACATACTTCTTTGTTCAATCCATGTGCACAAACCTGTATAAGCGGTCACCTCTATTAAGCAGTCACTTGTCTTAAGTAGCCACATTTGCAGGCTATTTCTCATTTCTCAATATGCTTTTCAGAGCAAACGAATCTGTACTAACCAACAACCTGTCTTAAGAGGCCATTTTTGTTCCTTCCCTTGACTGGCTGCTTAATACAGGTTTTACTGTATATACAGACCTATCAGCATACACTCTAAACAAGTAATCAATGACAATGTTATACAATCTTTACACACGGTAATGTGAGGTAAAATGTAAATTTTAGATTTATAAAAATGTTAATCTGAGACAGTTTAAGACAGCTGTAACAAATCACCTATATTATATATAGATATAATGCTATGTTTATTTATATGTTGTTAAAGTGTAACAAGCATAATGCGTTATGATTAAACATTAGACACTTCTCCATAGCATTAACAGCAGGTGGCACAAAATCGCCTCTGTTCTATCAGAGAGCGACTCCAATTTATAATATGTTTTGAATATAGAACATAAGTTATGCCACCGAGTGCTAATAGACGATCAGTTAATCTAACCACTCTTTCCTTGTATCCCTTCCAGGGATTCGAACTTACGACCCCTTAAATGATGGTCAGGCGCGCTACCTACAGAGTTAACTGGACACAGCTCTAAAGTACTTTCAAACCTGTTTTAAGCAGTCGCTCAAGGTAAAGAGCAAATATTACCCCTTAAGGCATGTGACCGCTAAATACAGGTTGATTAAAACTAAAAAGATAAACAATGGTAAATAGGACACGGGGCTGTTTAAGACAAGTGGTTGCTTAATCGAGGTGACACTAACACATGTTGACTGTACATGTATGTCATGGAATTCAAATTATAAAATACCCCCCCCCCCCCCTTTAATAACAGTACCATTTACTGTACCTGTAGTAAGGTCGGACATCTACCGTCTTCCTGCATCTATGGAACACAGTTTCTAGTATAATACCCCCACCCCCGTACACACACACCTTTAATAACAGTAGCAATTACCTGTAGTAAGGTCGGACATCTACCGTCTTCCTGCATCTATGGAACACAGCTTCTAGTATAATACCCCCACCCCCGTACACACACACCTTTAATAACAGTAGCAATTACCTGTAGTAAGGTCGGACATCTACCGTCTTCCTGCATCTATGGAACACAGCTTCTAGTATAATACCCCCACCCCCGTACACACACACCTTTAATAACAGTACCAATTACCTGTAGTAAGGTCGGACATCTACCGTCTTCCTGCATCTATGGAACACAGCTTCTAGTATAATACCCCCACCCCCGTACACACACACCTTTAATAACAGTAGCAATTACCTGTAGTAAGGTCGGACATCTACCGTCTTCCTGCATCTATGGAACACAGCTTCTAGTATAATACCCCCACCCCCGTACACACACACCTTTAATAACAGTACCATTTACTGTACCTGTAGTAAGATCGGACACCTACCGTCTTCCTGCATCTATGGAACACAGCTTCTAGTATAATACCCCCACCCCCGTACACACACACCTTTAATAACAGTAGCAATTACCTGTAGTAAGGTCGGACATCTACCGTCTTCCTGCATCTATGGAACACAGATCCTAGTATAAAGCTGCATTCCTTTTTGGCACGCAGATTGGCTTCAGTATTATTATCGCAGTGAGATTCGGACGGAATTTCCGGTTTGATGACGCATGCGCTTCGACTACCGTATCTCCACGTTTCTCCAAACTCCTCCCCGGTAAAGTACTGGCGACCGTCTCGGCCAGTCAGATCATCAAATCCCAATCCATTGAAGTTACCACACAACCCACATAGTTTTCGTTTGAATTTGCTTGAAACGGACACTTCCACGAAACTGTCTCCGTCCCACGTGACCGTGACATCACGTGACCAATTCAAAACCACAAGTTTGCCATTTTGTTTTACTGTAAAGGACGGGATGTCGTTATGCGTGTATGGCAATTTTACGACCTTCCTGTTCACTTTTACCCGTAAACGTTGATGAAAATTTATTCTAACATTTTGTAAAAATATCACTATCATTTTTGTCCAAGTGAAACTACTTGACGTCCGAGCATCGTTTCTTACCCGAATAGAAAATGACTTTTCAAAACAATCTTCAGTGAGTATATATTTACACGGACCCTGAAAGTTATACATGCGACCATCGAAAGTCCGATAATGAGGGTCACCGTAAACGCTGCAAACGGCACGAGCTGAAAAGAAAAGAAAATACAGTAAAACTTGTGTAAGCGGTCACTTCTAATGAGCAGCCACCTGTCTGAAGCAATCAAATTTGCTATTTCCCATCGCTATGCTTTCAGAGCAAATTAACATGTATTAAGCAACAAACCTGCCATAAAATGCCACTTTTATTTCTTCCCTTGATTGTCTGCTTAAGACAGTTTTGACAGTAATAAGAAAAAATGAAAAATCATTATGACTTCCAGATCTCATATTTCCCTTCCTTAACAAAAAGAGCTCCAATAGAAGGAAGGAGATATTAAAATCATAAAATAAACATGTTGCCTTCTGCCGAAAACCTCGTGACTTCCGGTTGCAAATTCGCACAGTTTTGAATTAAATTTAAACTGTATTTATCTTATGGTTTTGTTTCATAAATAAGGAGATAAAACTAAAATCAACTCAGTGGTCATAGCTATATGAAGTATGAACCTATACTGGCTTACTTGCAAAAAAAAGAATAAAACATGTCCTTTATAGAAATACTAGTATAAATAACATTTATCATGGCATCATTCAGGAAATAATATAATTTATCATGGCATCACTGAGGAAATAATACCACTTATCATGGCATCACTGAGGAAATAATACCATTTATCATGACATCACTCAGGAAATAATATCATTTATCATGGAATCACTGAGGAAATAATACCATTTATCATGGCATCACTCAGGAAATAATACCATTTATCAAGGCATCACTCAGGAAATAATATCATTTATCATGGCACCATTTATCACGGCATCACTCAGGAAATATATCATTTATCATGGCATCACTGAGGAAATAATACAATTTATCATGGCATCACTCTGGAAATAATACCATTTATCATGGCATCACTGAGGAAATAATACCATTTATCATGGCATCACTGAGGAAATAATACCATTTATCATGGCATCACTCAGGAAATAATACCATTTATCATGGCATCACTGAGGAAATAATACCATTTATCATGGCATCACTGGGGAAATTATACCATTTATCATGGCATCACTGAGGAAATAATATCATTAATCATGGCATCACTCAGGAAATTATACGATTTATCATGGCATCACTCAGGAAATAATATCATTTATCATGGCATCACTGAGGAAATAATACCATTTATTATGGCGTTACCTGAGGAAATACTATCATTAATCATGGCATCACTCAGGAAATAATACGATTTATCATGGCATCACTCAGGAAATAATATCATTTATCATGGCATCACTGAGGAAATAATACCATTTATTATGGCATTACTGAGGAAATAATACCTTTTATCATGGCATCACTGAGGAAATAATATCATTTATCATGGCATCACTGAGGAAATAATACCATTTATCATGGCATCACTGAGGAAATAATACCATTTATTATGGCATCACTGAGGAAATAATACCATTTATTATGGCATCACTGAGGAAATAATACCATTTATTATGGCATCACTGAGGAAATAATACCATTTATCGTGGCATCACTGGGGAAATTATACCATTTATCATGGCATCACTGAGGAAATAATACCATTTATCATGGCATCACTGGGGGAAATTATACCATTTATCATGGCATCACTCAGGAAATAATACCATTTATCATGTGATGACTGAGGAAATAATACCATTTATCATGGCATCATTGAGGATATAATACCATTGATCGTGGCATCACTGAGGAAATAATACCATTTATCATGGCATCACTGAGGAAATATAACCATTTATCATGGCATCACTGAGGAAATAATACCATTTATTATGGCATCACTGAGGAAATAATACCATTTATTATGGCATCACTGAGGAAATAATACCATTTATCATGGCATCACTGGATAATACCATTTATCATGGCATCACTGAGGAAATAATACCATTTATTATGGCATCACTGAGGAAATAATACCATTTATTATGGCATCACTGAGGAAATAATACCATTTATCATGGCATCACTGGGGAAATTATACCATTTATCATGGCATCACTGGGGAAAATCACTGGGGAAATTATACCATTTATCATGGCATCACACAGGAAATAATACCATTTATCATGGCATCACACAGGAAATAATACCATTTATCATGGCATCATTGAGGATATAATACCATTTATCATGGCATGAGGAAATAATACCATTTATCATGGCATCACTGAGGATATAATACCATTTATCATGGCATCACTCAGGAAATAATACCATTATTCATGACATCACTCAGGAAATAATACCATTATCATCGCATCACTGAGGAAACAATGCCATTTATCATCGCATCACTGGGAGAAATAATACCATTTATGATGGCATCACTGAGGAAACAATACCATTTATCATGGCATCACTGGGGAAATTATACCATTTATCATGGCATCACTGAGGAAATAATACAGCACTGAGGAAACAATACCAATTTTCGTGGTATCAACATCTAATACAAACTTTAAGTCACTTTAAGTGATGTTGAGTTTTAAATTTCAATTGTCCGAAAGTTGAAAATGATAGCCCAACCACAAGAGAGTCACGTGTTAAGCACATGCACGTTACTCAAGTCTGTGATATAGAAGAGAGTCACGTGTATTGTTTATTAATTAAGAAAAAAAATGTAATATAGAAGCGAGTCACATGCTTGGTAAAATTAAATTGAAATATCTAACATAAATGAAGGCAGTGACATATCTACTTTAGATGGTCCACTGAAGATGGTCACGTGTAACTACACTAAGTAAAAACATATATTTTAAAAATCAAGTGATTAATACATAAATAAGCAATAATGAAAGAGGTCATATGATCAAACTGAACTTTAGATATCTGTGACGTGGTAGAGGTCACGCGTTTAGTTACTTTAATGAAAATAATCATTCTTCAAGTTGATAGTTTTATATCAGCAACCGTATAACCAACTGACTTACTGTCACATTTATTTTGAAAACTGTCCATAAACAGTCACGCAGAGTCCAAAGTAACACAAAGTAATACAAAGTATAAAAAATAGTAAGTATATACGTGCAGTCCGTTCCATTGTGTCCACCATGTAAGCTCCGATTATTAAAAATGAATGGAAATATAAAAGTGCATGTACGTTCATGGCAAGAGAAAAACTGCACTCAACTCAACCCTAAGGTTTTGAAAAAAGTATGTATTTCTTATGTACGTATTTTCGTTTCAAAGCGACAATGCATTCGACTCAACTTATCTTAGGTTACATAATTACAAAATAATGAAAACACCTCCCGTTTTCCTGTAATTATCGACTTTTGACATTTATGCTAATTGTTTTTAATAAATCTTAATTGGAGAAAGCGAACAATAGAGCAATCAATACAGGATATGACTTATTAGTATTTTTGCAATTACTTCATGCTCATTATGTTACGTGTTTATTCTCACTAGATATATATAAGAAACGTATAAAACCCAAAATCGGGGGTCGTGGGTTTGATCCTCCGCCACGGCTATATTAATTGTACTTGAGCAAGACTTTCTATTCGCATATGCTTAGTACTGGTTCTACCCTCGAATTCTTTGAGCGTGATTTGACTTAGTTGTAAGAACTTGTTTCACAGTCGATGTAAAATAAATTACATTAAAACAATTTACATACATTCTATACATTTCGGACAACACTCTGTGTCATCAAACTGTAGGACATATCCTTGCGGGCACCAGAGGGCGTTGTTACATTGCTGGACCTGACAGTGAGTGATGCCGTTCTCACAATCACAAGACGTACACGTGTCCGGTTTCCATTTTTGAAGGTGCTGGAACGAGATGTCATTCATAAGGTTAGGTGGTAGAAAGTTAGTTAATACACTCTCTTAAAGAGAGAGAGAGAGAGAGAGAGAGAGAGAGAGAGAGAGAGAGAGAGAGAGAGAGAGCGCGAGAGAATGAGAGAGTTAAGAGAAGCGAGCGAGAGAGAGAGAGAATGAGAGAGTTAAGAGAAGCGAGCGGATTTGTCAGATCTGTAAATAAAATGATATAGAAGATGAGTCTCATTCAGTTCTAGTTTTCGGAAAGGCATGTCGGGATGATTATATATTAACGATGGGGGAAAATCCATTATCCAATATCTTAAATAGCTTTTCAAAAACAAAAAATTCTTACCATGTAATATAAGCCTTCGAAGAGACATTGTCTTTTCTCTGGACATTTCAAACAGCATGAGTTCTTCTCAGGAATTTGTTGATTCTTAGGACATGAGAGATGTGGACAAACTTCTCTCGTACAGACGGACGAACCAGCCTACAAATGGAGTAATAACAAAATGAGTAATGGTGTTTAAGCTAGAACTTTAAGTTTATGTGTACGGTATTTTAAAGAGACACGTTGGTAATGTTGGCCACAATAGTATACCACGGCCGTGTACTGGATTCTATATAACATAATGCTTTTTAAATGCTTTCGATTAACAAATATCACAAGGAAATAAACAAATATAGTGGGAATTGCATAAAGTAAAGCGAAACTAGCACAAAATAGGAAATAACATAAAATATAATGGGCATTACATAAAGTAAAACTCATAAAGTAAAGTGGGAATTTTATTGAGTAAAGTGGGAATCGCATAAAGTAAAGTGGAAATAGCATGAAGTAGGAAATAACAAATTATATAATGGGAATTGCATAAAGTAAAGTGGAAATAGCATGAAGTAGGAAATAACATATGGTATAATGGGAATTGTATAAAGTAAAATGGGAATTATACAAAGTAAAATGGGAACAGTTAAATGGGAATTGTATAAAGTAAAATGGAAATTGTATAAAGTAGGAATTAACATAAGATATAATGGGAATTGCATAAAGTAAAGTGGAAATAGCATGAAGTAGGAAATGACATATAATATAAAGGGAATTGCATAAAGTAAAGTGGAAATAGCATGAAGTAGGAAAGTAAAGTGGAAATAGCATGAAGTAGGAAATAACATATGATATAATGGGAATTGTATAAAGTAAAATGAGAATTATATAAAATAAAATGGGAACTGTAAAAAGTTAAATGGGAATTGTATAAAGTAAATTGGGAATTGTATAAAGTAGGAAATAACATAAGATATAATGGGAATTTTATAAAGTAAAGTGGGAATTGTATAAACTAAAGTGGAAATTGCACAAAGTGAAGTGAGAATTGTACAACGTAAAGTGTGAAATATTGACTTGTAAATAAAAATCTTATGCAAGAAGTTATACGTTTAAACTGATACAATTTTAGATATACGTAACTGATTGGCATGCACACGAAACAGTATCATACATTATTTATGATAATCCATTAGTGGATTATCTATGCAAATGAGCTATGAGTCATCCTAGAGCAGCGTGTAGTAAGAATTACTACCCCAACCATAAGTGGAAATCGAGGAGCTTATGTAACTTAAATAAATATAGTAGCAGCCACTATTACAATAAAACACTTTTTTATCTAAATAATAAAACTGTTGTCATTAAATGTTTACGACATTGTCAAAATAATAAATCACTCATAATGATAAGATATCGCACTAATAAAATAGTCTCGATTTTAATAAAGTCGTATTTTTAAAAGCGATAAATGTTTTATATAAACAGTGCACGTAGTGTATATTTAATATGTTGTAAAAGCAGAAATTGTCAATACTCTTAACTCCATAATACGCGCAACTAATTAGTGACTGGATATAAAAGAAATGTAACGTAAAATGCTTCAATTATCTATAAAACTCCACTTTTGCTATATTATAAAAAGCTTACAGACAACTTTTCTTGGAATTTTAGGACCGTCACTTGTGCAGACCGTCTTCGTTAATTCCCGGCGGCTTCCCTCCGTATATTATTTTAAAGTATCATTATAAATAAACGATAAAAGTCGATGCATATGTATTATTATATAAATACTACAAATAAAAAAAAATCAACACAACTCCAGTAATTTGGTTTCTTTTGGTAATAAATGCACATATTTTTACCTTAAGTAGCTACAACCAGCATCTTAATAAATCGGTTTTATGGAGCGCGTGGTCAAGTAGTAGAGCATCGAACCCATGACCGGAGAGTCGTGGGTTCGATCCTTCGTCACGACTACGTGTGGTGTCCTTGAGCAAGACACTTTTTCCGCATATGCTTAGTACTGGTTCTACCCAGGAAGACTTCGAGCGTGATTTGTCTAAGCTGTAATGACTTGTATCACAATCGATGTAAAAAATAGATAAGTTAAGACTAATAATTTTAATTTAACGTATTGTTATATTTACCGTGCATTTGCAATTCGTGCATTTATCAGGTCTAAACAATCGTCCGTTGCTGTATATTTTTTTCTGGTAAAAGCATCGACCGCCTGGTAAATTAAATATCTTTCTTTCACCTGAAAAGAAAACACTCATAGTTCATTATTTTACAAACACCGTGCATAATATGCACGGATTCCTACTCGCTAGTTACTCTGCCTTTATCGCTTAATCGCCGTCTAGGCCCCAGCATCACCATTTGTACTCATATTATAACATATCATATGAGGTTAAGAAAGTATTTTCATGCCATAAAGAAATTATTGACAAAACTATTCAAAATTATATTGGTATGTGTCAATAATTAAAGAGGAATTTTCAAATCATGGTTTTAAATTATTGCATTATGAGGGTTTTGAGGTTATTGTATGGTATGGTTATTTCCTTATTTATCATTTTTCGCTGGAAATAGACGTGATGATTTTATACTAAAGAGCATATATGCAGTCTGTTCAACACCGGGGCCAATATGGATTCGTACCGGGGCCATATTGGCCTCGGTATTGATTCCGAGGCCCAAATACCGGTGCGTGATTTTAAACACATTTTGTTAAAAACGTTCTATTTTTGTTACCATATTTAGGTATAAATGTAATAAAAACAGTTAAACCCCTTTATGTAGATGAGCGTTTTATGAGCCCAAGATAAAAGTGTTGTAATAGAGCGTTGGCCCCTCACGCCAGGAGGTCGCGGGTTCGATCCTGGGCTCAGTACTGAATCTACCCAGGAAACAGGCTCAAAATCGATTCGTATAAGCTCTGAATTTTCTTAGTTAGAATTAATGATTATGAATTATATTGTTAAATTTTAAAATAATGTTTTCGCATTGCGAGGCTACCATGGAACACTCACAACATTGAATGTTCCAATATGCATATGCACATACATTTTCCTTGCTTAATTTATTTCATTATTATTATGACCATATAGGTCAATTTTGCTGAAGTATACATTATATTATAGAATATTATTTGTTTTTTTATTGTATGTAAGTACAATATACTCGTATAGTGAGTTCATTTTTTATATTATAAATATTGCTGCAGTGAAATTTCAATACGCAAGCCATAACATAGCATGCCCCCACTCGGCCATATTATACTGGTGCCAGACCGGCTAGTCCAAGAACTATAAACCTTAACTCATATTAATGGGTCAACCAAGAACAAAATATTTGGAACGTCACTGGCCGGTGATCAAACTTCGCTGCATGTGAAGAAAAAAACTCTACCACAGGGTCATTAATAATAAAAAAGACAAACATGAACATTTACATTTCTACCACATGTTTGAAATAAACTTGCCAAATTGTATTTCTTTTTGTATTTCAAATAATGTTGACGCCCTAAAATGATGATATTAAGCACGTACACATTAACCCAGTATGCACTTTAGCTCTGCCTGTAAAACAAACACTCATGCCAGACGTTGCGGGTTCGATCTTCAGCTCGACTCCATGCCTCTCAAAACAGCACACAGTACTAGTTCTAACCAGAAAGCGGTCTCGAGAGCGGTTCACATAACCTCTGAACTTTCTTCGCAATCGAGCAAATCAAATTAGTATACAATTAAACAAACACCATTGTACAAACATCAATGTCGCACCTTTACATCGTGGACAGCATTCGCCCGGCAAAGAATACTCGTGTTCCTTAGGACAGTTCAGTACGGGACACGCAGGCTTTGAGCACGAGACGCTGCCTTCCTGCAATAAAGAAAACAGTTTTATCAGAGGAATCCTTAAAGAAAAGTAACTCTTATAAAGTTAATTAATAATAAATAATTGAGTTATTTCCCTTTAGTAATTTTGTTCAATGGCATTATATTTTACTAGATTACAACCACTTGTTATGCGAGTAATAAACTCAAAAATATTGTCCAAATGTTGTATTATAAGAAAACTGAATTGACATTAATTGATATTGTTCAAAGATAGCATGTCTTCGTGGGGTTTAATGCCTTTAAGAATGTTTTGAATAAAACAAGGGGCTCCTCTTTCAATGATAAGACATTAAATAAAACTATCAAACTGATAAGTTTCAAGTTTTCATTACTTACCAGAATTTAGGCCACCGGCCTATTATACAATATTATTCAAAATAAAATAACATTTTAGTTACAGAATTCTTGAGAAGTTAAACAAAACTAGTTGTGCATTGTTTTTATACTTTCTGATAATGGCGTTCTTATTTCAAAAGCTCTGCATAAAAATTTAACAAAAGAAATAATTATATTTGCATTTTGAACAATTGTTGTAAAGTTCGGATAACCATTCACGTTTAATTACAGTAAATTTTAAATAAAGAATCGTATCCATACCATTGATAAAAGAAATGGAATCCGTCTTTAATGACCGAAATTTATTTTTTTTAACAAAGTTTACACTTAGATTGTTTTCAAACCATATTACGACATTGCTGACTCTTGCCGCTTAGTGGCAGTCTATTTGTTTTTACAGTCGCCATTTATACAAACTCGGGGGTGGTAGTGTAATGGATATAGCGTTGGCCGCCCACGCCAAAGCTTGCGGGTTCGCTCTAACACCTCGACCCGATGCCTCTCATAAAATAACACTCAGTACTGGTTCTACTCAGGAAGCGAAATCGAGAGTGGTTCTCATATAAGCTCGAAACTTTCATCGCAATCGAGCTAAAATAAATTAGTATAAACTACTACAAAATCGAATTTCAATGTGCTTTGATTGTTGTGTATTGATATTTCTCCTTTGTCAGTGTCCGTGAATATTTAAATACGGTTGTGAAAATATACACATAAACGTTAACACCCTCACTTTCAAAATATGGTCCAAGTATGTATCCCCATTCACGATATGGTCCAAGTATTTATTCGCAATCGTTTCTGGGTCTTAGTTCCGTTCCCTTACTCATTGCTTGTGTGTGTTTATGTTCGTCGTCATGGTAACACTGTTAACTATGCACCTACCTGACATTGACACTGCACGCACGGGTCTGTGGAGAGATTGAATTTGTTCCCGTTCTCGAACTTTCGGCCGTCGAAGGAACAACCTGCAAAATTTGGTAGAAATTAATAATATGCTATCAAACATTTCTCCGTAAGGGAGTGGGGATGTGAATGGGTGGGGCGGAAGATGGAAGTATGTGAGCTCTAATTAAATAAAAAAAACAGTTAAACTTTAATTCATATAAATAAAAGAAGCATGAGAATGATGGATAGAAAATATGGCTGCTTCATTAAGATTGTTGTATTATAATGGGGTTTAACGGCATTTTTTCAACACGTGCAGGTTATATATGGCACCGATATTAATCGGTGGAGGAGTAGCTAAAAATTAATCACCGTTAAAATTTAATCACCGTCAGTCGCGAAGTAAATGGCAATTTTTCTCATATAAAAACTTTGGACCGAGTTAGGCTCAAACCCGTGACCTCTTATAGAGGATGGACAGTATATAAGATAAGTTATATAAAAGTGTTTGTATTGGTATACTGATTATAATGCCACTAAATCCTAATGTATTCAAACATATTTTGTAACACTCAGTAAGAGAAAGACAAAAGGTGACAATTGAAAAGGTTGGATGCTTAAAACAGGTCGATTTACGTCTGACATTGTCACGTAAGCTGGGGTTTTGTTTGTTTTATTAAGAACAATTTGACCGGCTGGCCAATGCTAGAACTGTTCGTTATACCACACAATAACATGAATTGAAACATCACGTGCATCTAACTTGTACTGTAAGAGAACCGTACTAAGAGAATCTTACTTGCATTATTAGAGAACATTACTTGCATTGTAAGAGAACCTTATTTGCATTGCAATATAATCCTATTACTTGCATGATAAGATTGTCTTACTTGCAGTAAAGATAACTTAACTTGCATTATAATATAACCATATTACTTGCATTGTAAGAGAATCTCACTTGCATTGTGAGAGAACTTAACTTGCATTGAAAGATAATCTTTAATTGCATTGTAAGATAATCTTTACTTGCATTGTGAGAGAACTTAACTTCTTGCATTGAAAGATAATCTTTACTTGCATTGAAAGATAATCTTTACTTGCATTGTGAGAGAACTTAACTTCTTGCATTGAAAGATAATCTTTACTTGTATTGTAAGATAATCTTTACTTGCATTGTAAGAGAACCTTATCTGCAATGTAAAATAACTCGCTCTCGACGGCGAACTCAATTCAATAAAATAAATTTATTTTTCTATATAAACACAACGATATTCTTTAATTGGGTTATTTGGTGTTTATTACAATTTGAAATCAGTTCAAATTGGCGTCTTAAATCGAAAAACGCTGAATACTTCATTTTATTTTCAAAAGAAATAACGCAATGCACTCGATGAGAGCAAAAGAATTTAAATGAAACATTTTGCTAGTTTGTTATAATATTTTAACAATAATATTTTGCCTAAACAAACACAGACGTACGACTCCGCCCTGAAGTGGCCTTTATGTCATGCTAAACACTCCAAACTTTATAGACAGTACTGCCCTCTATCGTCCCTTTTAGCGCACTTAAATTTGCCTCAATAGCCTGAGAGGTCATTCAGTGTGCTACACCATACTGTAACTATTCAAACTTCGTCCTTTTGCTTTAATAATTTTGTACAAAAGATTTTTTGGTAGTTTTGTTATTTATTTTTTTTATTCTTACTTCTGCAGATATCTTTTATTGTGCGATTTTAACGGATAACTCTCAACAATACAAAGCATTTGGCGTACACAATCTAGGTAATCTAGAATAGATCATTGATAGCATGTTCTCATCATTAGACATGTTCTTTGTCCGTGAACACAGGCAATTTGGTGTAACATATATTGCGAAACCCGTAATAATTGAGTGTATGATATCGTGATATACGGTGTTGCGTGTCGCTCTCGACAAACTTTCGGGAATTTCACAACACTGTGGTTTAAACAGTGTGATTTTTTTTTCGTATATTTTTTTATAGTTTTTAACGCCATTTTCAACACATTTCAGGCTACATACGACATATCCAGTTTTAATGGTGGAGGAAGACCTCAGATTGAATCTGAGTAGAACCACCGTCCTTCCGCAAGTAACTGGCAAAGTTTCTCACAAGTTTTTTGGAGCGAGCAGGACTCGAACCCATGAGTGACATTGAGAAGGCGTCTTCTTAGATAATTTGCACACAAAACGTTTAATATAATATGAAAAATCTCCAAAATCTTACACGAAACGTTAATATATATGTTCAATTATGTTATATAAATTTGATAGTTCCCATATAACATCCACCAAATGATTATCATGCACAAGTCTTAATAAAATTATCACATGACATGTCCTTATTAATCTCATATATCAGAGTTAATATTTCTCTCACACGAAAACAGTTTCCACATACAGTCGCAGTGATAAGTCCGCTTTGTGTAACATTAACCTTTGATGTAGCTACCCGATTATTGCATGCTGATCATCGTCATGCTATATTTAACACTTCTATTAATGATTTCCATTCATACTTGTCTGATATAGCCAATTAAGGCAATAGCAAGGCAAGTAAAAGTGGTCTTTTAAGACAAACTGTTGCTTAGTACAGGATCATTTGCTCTAAAAGCATGGAAAAGGGAAATAGCAAATGTGGTTGGTTAAGACAGGTTGCTGATCAATAGAAGTGACAACCTACACAGGTTAGGCTATAATTATAAATTAAAAAATCTCATATAAAAGGTTCCATTTAATTATCAAATGAAAGATGCCATATCATTTACTTATATTCATATTACACACATACAATATTCAAAATATATGAGTTAAATTTATAACGATCATAATGAAAGTTTATAAATTACAGTAAAACCTTGATGGCTCGAACACGACGGGACTGGACAAAATAGTTTGAGTTGAAGGTTGTTTGGGAGCCAAGTATTGTTTAACGTCATGCCATATATGTACATATATATATACACTGAAATAGGAATTCGGCCAGGACCAGATAAGTGGGTAGTTCGAGATATATGTGGTAATCCAGTCATCCGTGTTCGAACCAAACATACTTTATCTATGAAAAGACTGCATACTCCATGCGGGATAGTAACGTACCCTGACAAGAAGGACAACATTGGTTTGCAACCTCAATCGGGTTCGAGCACGGCGTGTAGCACTGAGTTCTAGCCTTGGTCACCACAGAGGCCTGAAATATAACGACAGTGGTTATTTCTACAGTTATTAAATTTTAATTATTTATTAATCATCACAAAGAAATAGTTATTAAATCAAGTATCCAACGTCAGAAGGATATAAATATAACATAATTATTATAAAAAAAACTTATATATAATATATTATTAAAACTGTTCACGTTTTCAAAATGTTTGCGGTTTGCTATAAATAATCATCACCAATTTGTTAATACAGTGAAAGGTTCAATATTCTCACGATAATTTACGAGATTTCCGATAAGTGTGATCGCATTCTCGCGTTACTTTACGAGATCTCTGATAAGTTGAATCTATTGTCAACGTAACTTGATCTTTTGATTGTCATATTCTCTTATTTAGCCCTCTTTTTATAGGTTTGAACTTTTTTCGCCGTTCTCAATACGACAATTAAAATAGTTTGATCAGTCGATAAAGAAACAATAATAAGATGGTCGTTATTCCTGTTTTGTCTATTTCTCAAATGAAAAGATTAAAAATTAAGATATGCGCGAATAGAACTGACGAGTCTCGATTTACTTGCAAATTAATTTAAACGGGAAACCATTTGAGTTGTATGTACTATACACAGGAATAAAGAATGAATGAATTTGGAATTTAGGGTCTGTCAACGAAGACAGGTTATTTGACGCCAACAGGAAAAAAGACATTCCATCCTTACTCTTCAGTAACACTCGGAAGATTTTGATTGATTGATCGATTGATTGATTGATTGATTGATTGATTGATTGATTGATTGAATATTAAGCGTCATTTTAATGCCATTGAGGGCTAAAAGACGATCAGTTAACCTAACCACTGTTTCCTGGGATCCTTAAAGGTTAACCATCTTTACTCTTAGAACTTTACACTCGGAAGATTTAATTGATTGATTGAGTGATTGATTGATTGATTTATTGATTGATTGATTGATTGATTGAATGAATAATAAGCGTCATTTTAATACCAACGAGGGCTAACAGACGATCAGTCAACATAACCACTTTTTCCTGGAATCCTGAAAGGTTAACCAGTATTCGAGCACACTCCATCTCCGCAAGTAACTGATAACTTTCTCACATGAATCAGCGATGAAAGACGAATGAAAATGAGACGCAATGTTGTATATCAGTCAGCACGGATACTTTGGCCGAGCGGGGATTCGAATTCACAACCCCTGGATTGATAGTCAGACTGGGCTAATCGGGCCCGGCACACTCGGAAGACATCACAAATGAAAAATAATTAGAATTTTGAAGTCAGAAATTTTGCCAGTGTAAAAAATGGTTGTCATATAATTATATTATTAATTTCCAAGTAAAAATAAAATTTAAAACAGGAATAGGCTAAAAAAACAAGTGTATTTACAAATATATATTAATAACATAACGAATGACTATTTTTTTTTATTATTTATATATTATAATGTAATCCTGTTTCGATGTGTATATAAAAAAGGTTTAAGGACGGTTGTGTGTGTTAATCAGTAATGTTCACCTTAATATTTCTTGATAATCTCTAACAATTTTATTCGTTTTATTTTGTTATTTTATTTTACAGTTGTTATCAAGGATCAATACATAACATGATGATGGCCATCTAAAATGAAATACTCAGTTTGATAATTGAAACTGTTGAAATTATATCATTTTTAATTTATCGATCCTTAAATTATTTTAAGGAGTATATATGACGTACCAAACACGTGTAACTGTTACAGGGGTCGCTTTCGTCCACCCAGGTGTCGCTGCTGTTGTATTGTTTACCTTCGTATACACATCCTGAAATGAAATTAAGGCAAATCTATGTATAGGTTAGAAGATATATATGAAAAGTCCATGGAGATTCTTACTGGCTTGGATACAGATCTACTGTCTCGTTCCTGGAACGATTTTATTGGCTGAGGAAGTAGGTCAACATCTACTAATAGAAATGATATTCTATGTTAAATGGATCGAATGTCTATTTTGAAAATTCTGAACGATTTTATTGGCTGAGAAAAAAGGACAACATCTAAAGCAATGTTATTGATTTTTCAGGATAGTGGTGGCGGAAGTGGAATGGAGGGGGAGGGATACTTGGGTTACCTGAGGCGTAGACATCCGGAAATAATCGTGCATTTACGCACGAGCATTACTCAAACATGTGTTGTACAACACCAGACAGATGCCACAAATACCTGTCTTTCATATTTAATGCAGAATGTTTGGTGTTGTTTATAAATATTACACAACCTTGTGCATTTATCAAATATAAACAAGTAACATACACTACAAGCTTGAATACCTATCGAAGCTTACTCTCGTCATTGGATCTCTTCGTACCTCAAACGTAGAATGCTGTGTACGTGTACAACATACTTATATTCCTATCAAAACTTACTGTCGTCATTCAACTTCTTCGTACTAAATGATTCAAAAGTAGATTGCTGTTCAAATTTACCAAAAGTTTTCCAAACTATTGTAATTTTGATAACGTATACTTCATATTAAAATCTAAAAATGTATACATAATTATTTATGCATTTTTTTAAAAAAAATAGTAAAAGAAAGAAAAGGAGAAAAGTATATTAATATTTTATATCATAATTTATATATATTGTACATGATAAATAAGATAGATTCACTTATTCACGTTTTTTTCTTCTAAATATATATTGTTATCAGTAAATGTATCACGTGTACTGTATATATGTTTTTATGCTTATATACCAGACGGGTTGTATATGAATTTGGCCCCTCGAGCCGGAGGGTGGTACTCGATCACAGACTCATTCAGGTGGCATTTCAAAATCGACGTCCGGTACTGACTCTACCCAGGGAATGGAATCTAGTGCGATTGTTACTTAGATTAGTATAAACGATTGCTTTCACCTGTATACTTTTAACATCTCCTATTCAACATGAAATGGTGTTGGGCCCAAGTTCTTTCAACACTAGGTTCGGCCCATCCCCGTCCGTTTCCACGTGCAGCATGTGTATTGCGCACAGTATTTTTCATGTGTAAATTGAAATTAAAGTTTGTTCCGTTTTTTTCTAAGCTGGTTGTTGCAAAGAACTGATAATTGAAATGTATTTGATTTGTCAATACATGTATAATTATAAATAATCATAATTAAGTTTATTTGTACTTGTATTTTTTTTTTTATTATATTAAATAGAATTTGCTTCCTGTAGACCCTGTAGTTGATAAGGCGAAACGGGGTTGATGAGAAAAAAACTCGTCCCAAATGGTATGTCAATACACGGTCATAACGTTTTTATTGTTATTACACTGCTTTTTTTTCAATAAACCTCTCAAGAGATATGTTGCCATGTTTTTATATTGTTATCCATTTGGTCCGTGTCAAATATTTACACCCGTTTTTCACCACGTGGTTAAATAAAAACCTCAAATACAGCTGTTTCCTGTCAGCGCGAGCGTTTGTTGTTTTTTGCGTGGATTTATTTATATCAAAAGCTATAAAATTGTTTTTGGCTTATTTAAAAAATGTCTGAAAAGGCGTAACGTTCAAAGAGATACTTGTTTTTGTTTTGTTTTGTCTTTTTTGTTTGTTTTGTCATCTATTTTCTGTGTGTGTTTTTTTTTCAAATATAGTAACATAACAATATCCGGATACAGGTAACTCCGGATAAATTCAAAGTGTGTATATTGCGGAAATTCAACGACAAAGTGATATATTTCGACGACTCACGTCAAAGGACACGAGTTCGATCCAACTGCCTCTCAGTGCTGGTTCTGCCCAGGAAACGGACTCGAGATGGAGCCATATAAAACTGTGGTATTATTTCGCAACCGAAACAAAATAAATTAATATAAACTTCAAAAATCATTTAATAGCTTTGTGAAGATACTTTGATGTGCATATTGTACAGGAGAGTGTTGTATGTCGTCTAAGAATATTGGAGATCAGTGAAAAACTATTATGTAAATTAAAAAAAGTACACATGTATAGTGTATCAAAAGGGTCCATGTATACGAAATGTTGACGTAGATTTACATATAAATAACACTTAATACAGTTTTGTGAGTAAACATCTCTCTCGTCCTCATGCACAAAAAAAACAATCCATCAACAAGTATGTGTTTACAAATGAAAAAAAAAATGGAGTCTCACCTTTACAGACTTCGCAGCATTTCCGTTCTTCGTTAAAGTTGTCGAACAATACCACGTAGCAGCCCTCGGTACTTGGACATTTTGTCTGCGTGCATTTCACGATCTTGTCCTGCAAAGTAAAATTAATTATTTTACTACGCCTGCATAACAAACAAGACAATCACCACTCTACGTGAGATGAAAGCAACGCCACTGTCGCAAGGAGATTGTACATGGTGTACGTGTCCGACGACATTAGAGCTGGTTTTTTTACCTAAACTGAACGGAACAGCTAACCCGCCACTTTTGTATTGTAATTTTATTCTTATTATGTTATTTAGCGTTATCAAAATTTGTATACGACATAAACGGACAATTATATATTTATTTGACATAGAAATGTTCTTTCTTATTCAAGTCAAAATTTCAAGAAAATTGCTTTGGTACTTTTTTGAGAAAATGCATAAAATGTCAGGTACATAAAATATTAGGTTGCGGGTTAGCTGTTCTGTTCAGCATATTTAATATGCGTTTGGACGATTGAGAACTTAACTAAAGTAACAAATGGAGAATTTTGGTGCACATACTAGTAGATTTTTTATTGATCCAGTTGAATTGCATCACAGGGAAAAGATATGTCTAAAAATTATCTTATTGGTCAATGTTTGATCAGCGGCATTCGATACTAATAAAAAAATGCGGTTCACTAATTTATTTTCCTTAGACCGCTGTACAAAATCAACAGTCCCTATTTAGAAAATCAAAATAGAATTGCCAATTTCCCAAAGTCATATCAAGAAACATCCAATTCTATCATTAAAACACACAAAATGCAGGGAAGACAATCTATGTTTCTGCATGTCAGCTTATCTGTTTACATGCATACCAAATACGCAGTGGAAAATGGCGAACTTTCATTGAAGTTAGATCATGCAAAAATTTATATAAAAAAAAGAAAGTGTTAAGTATAAAACTGATGTCTGTAATCAACTGGGCTAACATCAAAGTGTGTTTTATTGTTCTATTGGTGGAGGCAGACCTTAAGTTTCCGTCTACACAAAGACGATCAGTTAGCCTAACCACTGTTTCCCGGTATCCTGAAATATTAACCAGTTCTCCATCTCCGCAAGTAACTGATAACTTTTCCACTTGAATCAGCGGTGAGAAACGAATGATAATGAGACACAATGTCGTATATCAATCATCACGGAGATTGTTGCCGGGCGGGGATTCGAGCTCACGACCACTTGACTGATAGTCAGACGCTTTACCGACTGAGCTAATCGGACCCGTACCCCCCCCCCCCCCCCCCCCCCTCACACACTCACACCTACTCCCAGCCAGGCCACAGTTTCCATAATGATTGATACACGACTTCGTGTCTCATCATAAGCATTCGTTTCTCACAGTTGATTGAAGTGGAAAATATATAAGTTACTTGCGGAAATAAGTGTGCTCGAGTTTTGGTTAACCTTCCAGGATCCCAGGAAAGAGTGCTTAGGTTAACTGATCGTCTGTTAGCATTCGATGGCATAAAAATGACGCTAAATTTTCGATCACTCGATCAATCTACTCGAACTCATAAAAATAGCTATTTGTCTAGTATCCCTTTAATATCATTGGGTGGGGGGAGAGTATCACTCCCATGCACGACTTAAACCAATGACTCATATAAAACAATATTTATTTAAGAAAATAAATATTATTGTAGACTGCCAAAAGCTGAAAATGTCAGTTTGCTATTGACAATAAACCGTACACTAACCCTTCCGAGTTAGTTTGGTCGATTGTAGATGGCGATTTCGGGTTTAATCGTGCCGGTTAATCGTTCGTATATAAAGTCTAAGTCAATCCGGAGATTCTGCGGTTTGTCGACGACACTCGCCGACTAGACGTGCTGTTTACCTTCATGACGGCACGATTTTGGCCAAATTGCTTTAAAGTTTGATAGATTAAAAACCCTTCACCTCTGAGATCAGAGATATAAATGCTCTATCTTAATATATATGCATGTACTGTGCTAAATTTCCGACAGTAACTGGGCAGTCATTAAAATTAACATTGAGTGTATAGTATCGCTTTCGTACGGTGTCCCAAAAGGTCCATCGCAGCATATTTATTAAATTAAGAAAAGTCGAAATAACGAATCTACGATGGTTAAAAATCGAAACAATGAAACTAGGAAGGTGAAAAGTTGGACCAATAAACTACGATGGTGAAAAGTCGAAACTACGATGGTGAAAAGTCGGAATTAATTCGACATTTTACTAATCATTCAAGTTTGATGCAACCTTCAACTATATTACACAAATGCAGAAAGTTCTCCTAGTTTTATCTAGCTTGAGAAAATAATAAAAAATTCCGTTTAAACGACCGAAAAGACATATAAAGCATTATGTTACCACGAGGTGGCGCTTACGTAATCGGAGCTAGTGACGTCATCTGTGGAAACACAGAGCATAAAAGTTGCCATTTGATCATGCGCATAAGCACATATCTAGACTGACTCTCTATATTCCTGGAAACAGAACTCGGACCATCCTTAAAAAAATATTTGTTTGCTACGCTCCGACCCAGTATTTTCATGTGGGTA
>CM055911.1:46357954-46367954 GCA_029582155.1 Panopea generosa | reverse complement strand
TTGAGTGTATGTATGTACGTTGGTGTATGTGCGTGTGTCCGTACGAGTGTGTGTCCGTACGAGTGTGTGTGCGTATGTGTGTACGTATGTGTGTATGTATTTGTGTGCGATTCATTATGTGTATTATGCTTTAGATGCCGTAAATATATTTACAACATTTAAAATTGTAAAAATATAGTTGAACGGAAATGGCCATATCTAAAGTTGACCCTTTTACCTACAATCGTAAATGTTCTATATACACAATATGTAATGTACTATATGTTTATACGATAATAAAATATGCTTGGTAAACACTTAGTGTTCCCCTTTAACAAACTGTACCGCAAAGGTCACTGTGGTCTAAATATTTATACAAGGGCCATAAATACGTTATTTCAGATTGACACAAAATGTACTAATCTGCACAGGGCGTGTGCTAAGCAGGAAGTGTCACAATGTATTTTTCTTGGTATTTAGTTTCGGATGATCTATTTAAAGACAGAAAGATTCGCACTAGAATGCCCATGGGAGAATGTTTAACCGAATTCCATGAACAGTAAATCATATTAACCCTATATTTCTTTAACGTGACGTTAAAGTGAACACCAAAATCAATTAACTGATCAGTTTGCGTGCTCCTTTAAAAAATTAATACGGAAATGAATTTACAAGTAATTACAATCGTATGTACGAGGCAAGTTACGTCATATTTCGAATTAATGAAAAAGAAAAAAAGATTGAACATACGGCTTTCATTCCGAATAAGACACAGCAGAGCAGAGCAGAGCAGAGCAGAGCAGAGCAGAGCAGAACAGAACAAAACAGAACATATATTTCGTAATACAGTTCATTGTACAACATTATGACCAGTGATCAAACATTTCAGAATATTGTTATTACAAATATACAGTCAATGACGAATATAATTACTGATTCCTGGTTATAGAGAGTGTGTTGTTACACCTGTCATGTTCATAATTAAGTGTTATGGTAATAATCTGGCATTTGCATCTTAATCGATATTTATGGGGGTTCAAATATATCTCAAATTAAGCATTTTCATTTGAATGTAATAAAGGTGTAGTTAAGCCCGAAACCGCGTTGAATAAGAAAAAGGTTAACGGAGATTACCGCGATAATACGGAAACTAACGAGTGTGAGCGCTGGTTCCGTTACTGACATTTGCATATGTAAATACGTATGTATCTTAATTGACCTTAATAATATCTATCACATCGCATGTCAATCATGCAAATATAATTACTGGTATTAATTAGGGGACATAAATCATTTCGCGGTCTGCGTTGTTGACACTAGTAGATTTTTAACAAGGGGTGACCAGATAAAAATAGAAGTCGACGTCTGTGCAGACGACACTCAGTTATATACAGGTCGATTACAAAAACTGATAAAAGCGTCGTTTGGAAACCCAGAGAGAGCCGAAGAAAAATAGGAATGTAATATACTAGATTTTATTGTACTGTCAAACCTGTCTTAAGCAGCCAGTTAAGGGAAGACGCAAAAGTGGCCTTTTAAGACAGGTGGTTGCTTAATACAGGTTGATTTGCACTGAAAACACAGACATGGGGAATAGCAAAGGTGGCTGCTTAAGACAGGTGGCTGCTTAATAGAGGTGGCCACTTACACAGGTTTGATTGTATTAGCACTGTATACCCACAATAAACGAATTCTAGACAGATTTACAAAAGCTCTAAGCTCATTTGCAATTGAGCTAAAATATAAATCAGTATAAACCAAGTATTTGGTATCGGATCAAGGATCAGGGAGGGGGTCGTGGGTTCGGTCCTCCGCCATGGCTGTGTTGTGTTCTTGAGCAAGACACGTTATCCACATATGTGCTTAGTACTGGTTCTAGCCAGGAATGATTTATCAAGCGTGTTTTATCTAAGTTGAAAGAACTTGTTTCACAATCGATGTTAAATAAATAAATATAAAAAAAACACCGAGAACCCCTGGATTAGACGCACTATTGCCGCATTACCGGTGGTGTGGTAAAACTATAAACAATTTGGTGACATTTGATCAAGTCATGTGCTTTTTTAAGTATTGTTATCAATTTTTTATTTTTTCTAAAAAAAGACAGAATGTCGATTTATATGATTTGAGGTCAGTTAGAACTAAGTTAATGATAGGTCGAAATAACTAAATGTGGCAGTATCTTTGAAGCTTTTCTAAAAGCTGAGCTTGTTACTTACAGACTTTAACTTACCATACATATACACGAGATGCACGGGTTGTCGGAGACACCGGGTACCTGTACAATCTCACCTTCCTTCTTGCACGAGGCGAATGATCCTAAAATGAAATAAGACAGATTAATATATCTGACCATGATTATAGAGATGTTCAAACAAAACTGGAGAAATGTGTAATGTAGATTAGCTACAATTGTTTAATACATATAACATAGTAACTAATTACTGCAACAATTATACTTAACAATGGGCATGTAAGATAACCAATGGAAGTCCGTTAAACAGACTGAGGAAAACTAGCTTGAAAAATCTTCTTCATAATTACTAAATATTGAAAGAATCAGAGGTAGTACCTTTTTTAGATTACAACTATTGTTTACCTTATTTTACTTCAATTGTAATTACTATATAATACTTTGAATTGTAACCTTTTTTTTTAAATGTATATAAAACATGTCTGCTTTAAGTTCATCTACTATACGCGGACACAATGACCTACGAAAAAATGTGGAAACTTTTCGAAAACCACTCGTATGTGTGTGTTGACATGTAGTAAAGTCGAGCACGTGGTTCAATGATAGAGCATCGAATCCAATATCGAAGAGTCGTGAGTTCGATCCTCCCCCAACAGCTATGTGTGGTGTCAAGCAAGCCACTTTTCCCACATATGTTTAGTACTAGGCCTAAATTCACCAATTATTTGAGTCTGGGAATCGGACTCAGACTCAAATCTTACATTTTTGTAAAACTTTATAAACATGCACTTATCGCTAAGGAAGATGATCCTGTAACATTTTCTGTTATATAGTCATAAAAACTGCTTGATTCTGCAAATACATACAGTGATATGCTTGTTTAATAGATGGTATTTGAATTGTATTTTTTTTTTTTTTTGACATTTTGAATCTGAGTCTAAATCTCATACTCAAAATATTGATGAATTTAGGTCCTGGCCCGAGGTTATAAAATATTTTTCATGCTCAACTCAAATTCGTACTCAAAACACAATTTCTAGGAATCACATACAAACCCTATTTAAAGCGCAAACACTTGACTAGGTCTCGAATTTTAGAGTATTAATGCAGATTTGAGGTAGAAAATTATACGTATTTATGTTTATTTTGTTATAATGAGCTGAGTCATCTTTGAGTTGAGCATGGAAAAAATATTTATGACCTCGGACCCAGGTTCTACACAGGAAGACATCGTGCGTGGTTTGTACTAACTTTCACAATCGATGTAAAATAAATAAGTTTAATCTAATCAATTCAAAATATAAGTGCAATTGTGCAATTCAACCGCAGATACACAGAATGTTCACCCAGTAGTAAGTACCATATCCAACAATTGTTATGATACCCAAAGATACGTTTTGCTTTTTATGTACCGGGCCTGAGGGTACTGTCCAGGTGTTGGTCAGATCATGACCATTAATGGCATGTCAGGACACCCTTTAACGACCGCTGGTGATTTATTGTAAAAACGCCGGCTTCTTTAAAGGGGTCCAAGGCAATTTTCACACAGTTAGACAAGAGACATACAAGTCACCGGTTAGACCTGTAGGCATAGTACCACCATTGCAAAAAGGAAGTGCTTCCGTGGGGTAGTCGCATAATGGCGGTTTTAAATAATCCTCATTTCTTCTACTTTAAAAATGCATTTTCCTAATTTTAATGCTCATTTTTTATTTGAACGGCATTATTGATGTATTTTGAACACTTTGATAGCATTGTCATGTTTGAATTGTGAATTTAGAAAAAAAAATGGATGCTTGGAAATTGGGGAAAGAATACATGATTTCGGAAGTCTACTTTCACTTTGTCACCAGTGTACACACTGAGCAGAAAAAAAATCTCTTATATGACACATGACCCCTACTTTTCTCATCATATTTTGATAATGCAGAGGTTGACAAACAGTAAAATGTAGGTTTCACTTCTTTCATTTGGGTCTCTCTATGAATGACAAGCCTTCAAACTTTTATTATTTACTATAGAATAAAGAACAAAAATCAATGGTGGGATGACACCTATACAACTCATGTATCAAAATATTATATTTCGTCAAAAAAAATATTCCTATTTTAACTGAGATCGTGTCTTGCACATGCGCACTTACTCGTGTATAAAGTATTAATCTAAATGTACTACTATGCCGAATTGTCTATTTATTTAAAGAATAATTAACAGTCGTTATAACTCGAGGTGATATAGCATCTTTAGATTAATTGGTATTTCTTTGAAATGTTCTACTTTTGAAGAAAACACCCTGATTAATGTGGTAAAGCATCGAATCCAGGATTTGAAGGTCGTGGATTCGATCCCCCGCCACGGCCATGTGTGATGTCCTTAAACATATCCTTAGTACTGGTCCTTCCCAGGAAGATTTCGAATGTAATTTGTCAATTTGGCAATGACTTGTTTCACAATCGAAATAAAATAAATAAGTTTAAACCTGAAATTCCAATGCAACTTTTTTTTTCTCATAAAAGACTTCTCACTACAACTGTGCAAAGACAAAGGGCTGTCAACAGTCCACGTGTTGTGTATAATAATGTATAATAATGGCCCTTTCTAAAACAGAGTTTCAAGTTTTATTAGCAAATCGACAACTGAGGACCTAAGGCTGGTTTCACTCAACTTCTCAAGCTGAGAATTTCCTCAAATCAAAAACTGTCATTTCTCTCTCTAATTGATTGATTGATTGATTGAGTATTTAGCGTCATTTTTATGCCATCGAGAGCTAACAGACGATCAGTTAACCTAACCACTGTTCCTGGGATTAACCAGTACTCGAGCACACCCCATCTCCGCAAGTAACTGATAACTTTCACGCTTGAATCAGTGATGAGACGAATGATAATGAGCCACAATGTCATATATCAATCATCACGGAGACTGTTGCCGGGCGGGAGATTCGAACTCACGACCCCTGGATTGATAGTCAGACGCGTAACCGACCAAGCTAATCGGGCCCGGCTTCTCTCTCTAAATGATTACCAGTACTTACGATCTATACACGTTAAATGACCGCACAGATTAAAGTCATTATACATATTTACTTGATGGTTAAGGGTAACATTCAACATTATCAATATAAATAAAGTTTCAAGAATTTCAGTTGAGGAAAATCTCAAGTTGAGATGTTTAGTGAAACTAAGTCCAGCATATTTTAAAATTATATTTGCATCAGAGATATAAATAATTTCAAGAAAAAAGTTTTAAGTGGAAAATTAAATATTAAAAAAAATTTCGTCTCTCCCTTTAAGATGACATTCTTAACTACAGTTCCGGTGATCGAGCCATTACGTCATGTTTAAATTGCTGAATTGAATGGAAATACGTCTTAATGGATCTTCTTAACGAATAATTCATCAAACGCTACCGCCCCTTTTTTTCAATGATTGTACAACGTAAAATGAGAAATATGTCAACTGCTCCATTTTACACTAAGTCTTTCTTTGTATTGTTCAATCTGGAGTATTGTTGGGGTTTTTTTTTTCATGTCATGTTTATGCCTTCGATGGCTAACAGACGACCGGTTATCTTAACCACTCTTTCTTGGGATCCTGGACGGTTAACCAGTTCTCGAACACACCCATCTCCGCAAATAACTGATAACTTTCCCACTTGTATCAGTGATGAGACACGACTGACAATGAGACGCAATGTCGTATATCAATCTAAACGGAGTTTGTTGCCTGGCGGGGATTCAAACTCACGATCGTTGTTTTGATAGTCAGAGTGCTACCGACTGAGCTAACCGGGCCCGTCTGGAGAATCGTTACACTGTATACTTTCCGCAAAAAAGGTAAACTGACAGATACGTTCAGTGAGATGTTATACATCCATAGGGTATGGCTCTCCCAGTACACGGGGTTGACTTCTTTGCGGAAGATGGTATATTTCAAAGCACTTTGCCTTTGGGGAGATATATTCACAAAAGCTATGTATATGCTTTCTTCGGAATCCCTTTCATAATTGTATACGTATGTATTAATAAATATGTGGTATTTTTCAATGTAATCATATACAATTAGTGAATAAAATATGTTAAAAGTAAGCTTGCTTGGATAAGGTACTGCGGGAGTGCATCTAAAATAACGGATATTGAAAACCGGGTATTAAATCGGGACCCCCTATATTTAAACAAATACCCTTAACCACTAAATTACTCCAGTTCATTTGAAATCGTTTAAACCTATTTGTAAGAAGTTATAAAAACAGACTGACGAACAGACGACAGCCCTAAAACGGAATTCACTTCAATAAATTATTATTAAGTTTGGATAACCACCAACTAGCGAAAGAATGTACGATAGAAAAAAACAAGACAAACAGAAAAAGAAAATGCACGCCCTATTTCCGCTGCACAACATAATTAAAGTGAACAATTTCAGTTTTTCACCCATAACGCAATTAACAGATGGCTCGATAATTTATTTGTTAACTACCGTGTAACGTTGACAACTGGTGATTATGAGCTGTCAGGAGATGCGATTATTCATAATAAATCTACTTCAAATATTTGTAGTATGTATATTTCTGTACATGTTACAGTGCGGTGCAAGAGTGACGGTATGCTTTGTGATAGCGCTTTAACGGACATATAAGTATAATATAGTCAGCATGTTGGAAGGAGGGAGGGGGGGGGGGGGGGTAACTTAACAAATATATATATTTAGGCCCCGTCGTTTATGGGGTTGTGGGGCATATAGAGTTGCCCTTATTCGTCTTTACGTCCGTCCGTTCATGCGTATGTCATATTTTCTTTAAAGCTCAAATCAAACTTGCAAGGTATGAAATCCAGTCATTGCGTTCCGATTTGTCTACTTTTGGCGGAATTATGGTCCTTTATTTATTTGTAATGATGAATCTGCGCACATGCGTCACACTTTCATGTCTGCTCTACTCCTCTCAAACTTTTTAACCGAATTTGGCCATAGACCTTGGTCGTTGTCGTGTCCTTGGTGACGGTCGCGGTCGTGTCCTTAGTCGTGAAGGTTGCTGTAACAATGACTGCAACATTGGCAGCGGACATTGTGAACGGCAGTGCCAGTGTCAGCAGCAGCAGCAGCAGCAGCAGCAGCAGCAGCAGCAACAGCAGCAACAGCAGCAGCAGCAGCAGCCATGCAGTAGTATTAAATAGCTGTCGATCAGAGTCGAAGTTGGAAACGGACTCGGAGCAGCAGCTGGACGAATCAGTTGCCGCAACATCAGCAGTAGCAGTGATAGAACACGTTACAGCGACAACAGCAGCAACATCATCATCAGTACACATATCATAATGTTGATTCTTTAGTACATAGCGTGGTTTATATGATGAATTTGAATGGGCTTTACATTATAACAACAACACCGCAAAGAAAAGAAAAAAATGTTTGATAGATGTACGAGTAGGCGTTGATGAATCCGTTCAGATCGTGGATCCATTTGGAATAAATGGTGCGGATAGCAGGTCGGCGCGTGTCGGCTGTTGAAGAATAATTCATACGGCTCTGTGTGTGGTATGAGGTTAATTGCTTTTGTTTTTAAGATTTAACATTTCAAAAAAGTTTATTTTATTTTTGTAATTGTTTGTACTTTTATTACCATAAATGTATTTTGACCATTTATCTTTCTCGGATTTACCGTTGATGCTGTTGTAAAATCTCAATATGTCTGTCTGTCTGTCTGTCTGTCTGTCTGTCTGTCTGTCTGTCTGTCTGTCTGTCTGTCTGTCTGTCTGTCTGTCTGTCTGTCTGTCTGTTTGTGTCTGTGTCTGTGTCTGTGTCTGTGTCTGTGTCTGTGTCTGTGTCTGTGTCTGTTATCTTCTCACTCTAACTATATGCATTTAAATTTTAGAAATAGAAATCGATTATTTAAATTCTATCTTCAAAAGATCAAAAACTCGTAAAACTCTCATCACATTCTTTACACTGCATATAAAAAACGTCCATCAGCGTTTTATTGGTCATTTATTAACCATTTTGATAGAGTCTGCACTAGCAATTTGATTGGCCACCTGTTTCGATGCGAGGCGATAATGTCCAAGTCAGGACACTCTGGTGACCTTTTTTGGTCAATTCCAGCCGCCCTGGTTACTCTATGGTCTATAATTTGCGATTATTGTCACTTAGATGGTCATTCAC
This sequence comes from Panopea generosa, assembly GCA_029582155.1. NCBI lineage: Eukaryota > Metazoa > Mollusca > Bivalvia > Adapedonta > Hiatellidae > Panopea > Panopea generosa. Next base: position 46,359,626 of record CM055911.1, on the reverse strand, counting down.
GCCGAGCGTGTATAAAAGCCTGACCAGAGCGTCTGTCAGATCCGGAAGATAATTACCCACAACCCATTTCGAATCAATGGCCGCCTGTCTCATCATCGCATAAAGAGGTGAAAACACGTGGATCATTTGAATTTTAACCGTAAAAGGCAACAAAAATCGACTGATTAGATCTTGTCAGAAATGCTTTCTCCATCGATGAAAGAGTAATTAATCTGATCAAAAAGATACGATCGGAAAGATACGATGTATCGATACAGTGGCGTCAGCCGGAGAGTGTAAGCTGCTGTGCATCCGGTTCCTAAAGTTGCACCAATCAGTGTTGTTGTATGGTTTTGGGTGTCGCTTTCGACAATTACTCAGTTATATCGCGATGGTGTCTACTTGAGGTAGTATCCTAAGTGTTGCCCAACTTGAATATCATGTCAAAGGTACATGGTACGATACGCAACCCATCATTTTCCATTCAAGTCTGATAAAACGGATTCGAGTTATCATTTATATGACAATCCTTGCCAAGTTTAGTTAGGATTCTGTGAAAACTGATGTTGCTATAGAGTTTTTATGAGAAAAATAACAACGAACTACGGGCTAAGGAAGGGCGGCAAAACGGTCGACCGACAGATTACCATGACATAAGCGGCCAACAGAGCTAAACATTATTAAACTAAATGGCGGTATGAACGTAATTGAATGCCTGCACCTGGTATAGAGCGTTTTAAACAGAATTAATCATAATCAATGGTGCACCGTACATGTATAACTAGTTTGTTGATAGTCCGCGAAACGTCGACGATCCCCCTTCCCTAATCCCTTCTCGGCAGCTGAGGATTAGTCGTAGCGGACGACTGGTAGAAAACAATATTCAATTCAATATTCAACTTGATGACAGATTGAAAACCTGATAAGGGCAAGATGTCCTGTTCCAACAGCACAATATAGAATAAATGTATGTATAATTATAATATTATAATTATTATTTTGCCAGTCTCCCATTAACCGTCACACAATAGAAAAAGTCCAATCGAAGCATTAAACAAAAGCAAACGAATATAACCTTATAACAAGTGGCTAAACCATCACCCTTCTTCCGCATCATGAAAACGGTAAATACAACCATATATAAACCACCGGACCACCTTTCTTCCGCATCATGAAAACGGTAAATACAACCATACATATGCCACCGGACCACCTTTCTTCCGCATCATGAAAACGGTAAAATACAACCATATATAAACCACTGGGCCATCCTTTTTCCGCATCATGAAAACGGTAAATACCATCTCATATATAAACCACCGAACCACCCTTCTTCCGCATCATAAAAACGGTAAATACAACCATATATATGCCACCGGACCACATTTCTTCCGCATTACGGAAACGGTAAATACAACCATACATATGCCACCGACCACCCTTCTTCCGCATCATGAAAACGGTAAATAGAAATTTATATAAACCACCGGACCTCCCTTTTCCTGCTTCATTAAAACGGTAAATACAACCTGATACAAACCACCGGACCACCTTTCATTCGCATTATAGCATGAAAATGGCAAAACCCAATCCAAGTATTAAAGCCGACCGCACCAAATAACAAAAAATACCTCACACTGAACAGACTTACTATCATTTTAACCTACGATAGTCGGCTAGACGGATTATTTCT
>CM055911.1:46225454-46352954 GCA_029582155.1 Panopea generosa | reverse complement strand
TGTTGTTGTTGTTGTTGTTGTTGTTGTTATTGAGAGGTTTCGAGCTGAGCTAGTGTTCGAACTCGCAATATCCAACGCAAGCGGCCAACAATATAAGTAGCCACTGCACTACCACCCCCGCTTTTTTTTATTGTTTGATAACGTTATCCGATGCAACGTATGATCACCAAAGAAATTAACATTCGTTTTAATCGAAGTAACCATTTCAATATCATTTAAACACGTTGGATAAAAAAATAACTAATTAATTGATCAACGCCATCGGAGAAAGCTTAAAATGACAAAACATTTACGCGAAAGAAACAGTTTAGAATGAACAAATGTACTTTTATGTTTTCGTCATACATATACAGTAAAGGCCAAAAGCGAAATTCAATCCCATTTCTTTTGCAGTCAAATAAAAAGCAGGTTTAATATATTTCTTTGCAATACTATCTTATATCTGTTTGTGGGAGAAAAAAAATATAAGATTTACTGATTTATGAAAAATGTAAATCAATATTGAATAGACAATCTTTCACAGATCTTAATTGCAAAATCAAGCATACCATTTGTCAAAACGTCAAATACCATTTTGGTACTATTAACTATCACATAGTAAGCCCCCACGTGCGGTTTGTATTACATAATAAGCTTCCTAAATTATTTCTTTAGTAAAGTTGAACTCCCGAAAGTACACCCTGGAGCAGTGACACTGGAAAGCACTAATGGTAGCGCACCGTTTCATGACATTAGTGTCCGGTCACGCAGCAACAACAGTAATACATGGTCACGCAGAACAGTAACACATCGTCACGCAGCAATAACAGTAACACATCGTCACGCAGCAATAACAGTAACACACGGTCACGCAGCAACAACAGTAATATACGGTCACGCAGCAATAACAGTAACATACGGTCACGCAGCAATAACAGTAACACACGGTCACGCAGCAATAACAGTTACACACGGTCACGCAGCAACAACAGTAACACATCGTCACGCAGAACAGTAACACATCGTCACGCAGCAATAACAGTAACACATCGTCACGCAGCAATAACAGTAACACACGGTCACGCAGCAATAACAGTTACACACGGTCACGCAGCAACAACAGTAAAACATCGTCACGCAGAACAGTAACACATCGTCACGCAGCAATAACAGTAACACATCGTCACGCAGCAATAACAGTAACACACGGTCACGCAGCAACAACAGTAATATACGGTCACGCAACAATAACAGTAACATACGGTCACGCAGCAATAACAGTAACACACGGTCACGCAGCAATAACAGTTACACACGGTCACGCAGCAACAACAGTAACACATCGTCACGCAGAACAGTAACACATCGTCACGCAGCAATAACAGTAACACATCGTCACGCAGCAATAACAGTAACACACGGTCACGCAGCAATAACAGTTACACACGGTCACGCAGCAACAACAGTAACACATCGTCACGCAGAACAGTTACACATCGTCACGCAGCAATAACAGTAACACATCGTCACGCAGCAATAACAGTAACACACGGTTACGCAGACGAGTAACACATCGTCATGTAGTTATAATAGTAACATACGGTAACGCAACAATAACAGTAACAAATAATCACGCAGCAATAATAGCCACATGATAACACGCCGTCACACAGCGATAACAGTATTACACTGTCAAGCAGCAATAACAGAAACACGCGGTCACGCAGCAATTACAAAAACACGCGGTCACGAGATGTGTTAGTAAGCAAACACCAGTCAATTATGCCAATATTGTGTCAATTATTATTATGTTATTATGTCAATAAAACCGTACCTGAAACAACTTAATAAAACACACATCAGAAACAATCTAGTAAAACATTTGCCAGAAACAGATCAATAAAATAGCTAGGTAAAACACGCAAACGGAGTCTCCTAATAAAACATGCATAAGAAATAGCCCGGAAAACGCACATCAGTAATCAGTAGCATATCAATCAAACACGCAACAAATACAGGCCCGTAAAACACGCAGCAAAAACAGATCCGTAAAACACGCAACAAAAACAGATCCGTAAAAAGATTTGTAAAACACGCAACAAAAACAGATCCGTGAAACACGCAACAAAAACAGATCCATGAAACACGCAACAAAAACAGATCTCTAAAACACGTTATAAACAGATTCGTAAAACACGCAACAAAAACAGATCCGTAAAACACGTAAAAAAACAAACAGATCTTCAAAACACGCATCAGTTGTGCTTGCAGCGCACCTATCACTAATTCGAGTATATGAATAACTTTGCGTACTGGTTTTATTTGACAAAATGTCGGTATATTCCTTAGATGTACCCGCGGTCCTGTCCCTAATTATCTAGCTGGTTTCCTATTTATCCCTCCTGTGGTGAAGATTTTCTTTTGAATAAAAGAAAATATAATTGCTTGCTTGCACTTTGGTTGTCACTTGATACGGTAACACTCAAATGTTCGAATTACATAAAAAAACAAAGGATTTTACGCTGCATTAATTAACGATCTCTCACTTGTCTTAATTTTGATCAGTCACAAGAAGAGGTCACGCCAACTTGGGCCATCATGAAATGATAAGAGTTACAATGCTATAAGTTAGTAATATACAAGGCCATGTTTTAATCTTGTTCGGTGACATAGTAACTCTCTCTCTCTCTCTCTCTCTCTCTCTCTCTCTCTCTCTCTCTCTCTCTCTCTCTCTCTCTCTTCTCTCTCTCCTCTCTTTCTTTTTCTCTCTCTCTCTCTCTCTCTCTCTCTCTCTCTCTCTCTCTCTCTCTCTCTCTCTCTCTCTCTCTCCCCTCTCCTTTTCTCCCCACTCTCTCTCTCTTTCTTTCTCTCTTTCTCTCTTTCTCTCCCTCCCTCCCTCCCTCGCTCCCTTTCTCTCTCTCTCTCTCTCTCTCTCTCTCTCTCTCTCTCTCTCTCTCTCTCTCTCATCATTTACATCATAATTCGGTATTTAAGTCATTATTAAACAGATAAGAAGTAAGATCTACCATGGAAAGGTCTCCCTAAGTCAAGCACACTTCTCAATACCACTATTAAGTCTATTATACGGATTTAGTCGCCTGTTAAAAGCTAGCAGATACGTGGTATAAATCATAGCGCGAAAGCATTCATCACACGGTTAAATGAAAATTATAATTATGAAGAAAGAAAAAAAATACCTCGGCTATGGAGTACAAGGTCGTAGAATCGTTGAAATGTTAAATATTTAAAAGTTTTTATGTGTACGTTTTTTTTTCTGATTTGTTTTAGTCATCCCGTACATTTATGCATATATTTTGTCTTAAACAAGTCTAATTTTGAACATGTACGTCTATATGTCTGTACATACGTATGTAGTTAATGTGTTTATTACAAAGGAAATATGTTTTAGGATGTGAAAGTTGATGAAACTCTTTGAACATCGTTTTAGGTGGAGGAGCGGGCGATCGAACCTGTGACCCCTGAGTTTGCATTCCAAGGTCTTTACCACGGGATCACTAATCCGCTCCATTATGTTTCAGTGAGACCGTGCTTTATGTAAGAGAATGTCTTAACGTTTGTTCTGAACGTTTGCGGAATTTGCCGAGTACAGTAGAAACTTCGTTGGCTCGAACACGTATGACTGGAACACCACATTTAGCTCGAACTACTAAACTGGTCTCGGCTGAATTCATATTTCGGTGTATATACATGTACTTGTATGGTATGATGAACAATATTTAGCTCGAACAACCCTTTACTCGAACTATTTTGTCCAGTCCCGTCGGTTGATATGAATTTATCCAATCGCACATACTCGTTTCAATACCGTCATCCTTCAATTTAGGGAAATCGGTGAGGTGCTCCGAATGGACGTTATTACCGTATCTGGTCTGTCTCCTGGACAATTTATACAATTAAATCAATGAAGCATCATTCTACTTGCTCCAACTTTGACAATATTATCGGAGAGAAATGGAAATATCTTATCATCCTTAGGCGTGTACATTTATCATTTTGTGCAAGAGAAAATTACATTTTGGTCACGTGTCTGATATTTGTGGGATGATTTAGAGAGCGTGAACTCTGGCACGTGAACTCGCAAGTCATCAGAACGTCGTTGAATAGTTAAGAGTTTGAATTTGAAACAGTGACATGTGACCGAGTATAGATTTATATAGTAATTATTACATCCATTTCGAGAGCCCGACCCTTGTTTTCACTGTAGAAACGTATTTCCCTATTTCCATCTTTATTTTTATTCTCTCTCTCTCTCTCTCTCTCTCTCTCTCTCTCTCTCTCTCTCTCTCTCTCTCTCTCTCTCATTCTCTCTCTCTCTCTCTCTCTCTCTCTCTCTCTCTCTCTCTCTCTCTCTCTCTCTCCCTCCCGCCCTCTCTCTCTCTCTCTTGTCTCCCTCTCTCACAACCCTACTCCATTATGTAAAGGAAACATATATATTTATGTTAACGTCGATAATCTCCACAATCTGTTTGATAAAAATACAGAACTGGAAAAAAACTAAACAATTAATAATACGTATAGGGACCAGATAATGAGCAGAAGATAGTGTATGCAAACATTGGGAGAAACTCGATATCAAATCTTTGTAAAAAAGTAAATGTGAAAGTCCCAATTACCATATTAATATACTTCACGAATGTCATAGCTCGCATTAAACATCGCCTTTAACTAAAGCGCTAAGCGCGGTATTATAGTATGTATAAACTGTAAGTATAAATTATCTATATACATGTTTGTGAAGTTATTTGAAGGTATTTAAGTGAACGCATGGCAAATGAACATACATTTTATCCAAAGCGTCGTGGTAACTCCATGTCGCCATACATTGAAGAAAACGAAAACTTCTATAGCCAGTGCAGTGATATTCGCAGTGTGTGTGCGTTTTAAGGTTTTCGGTATTAGAATGTATGTGTAATTCTTCAATATTGGAGGCTGAAAAGGTAAGGGTTAGGGCTAATTTCATGTCAAATATCGAATTCCGACTATCAAACTAATTTTAGAGTGTGAACTGGATAACGCTGCTGTGTGTGCGCCCATGGTTATGAGTCGTCACTTCTCTTCGTTCTCTCGGATATTTCGCATTGGTTCCAATCGCAATCTCCGGCGAATTCACTCATTCTCCGAATCTTCGGATTTGTTCGATGGAATCCGATCGCTTGCGTTTCAGACGCTGATTATTCTCGAAACTGCAACTCACTTTCACGGAGTCTTGGTAATCTTCGACGCTTGCTTTTCTAAAAGTATTGACATTGTCTTCTTTGAAATAAATTGTAAACGGATTCTGATAAAGTTTCTGATTGGTTGATTCAATGAATACGACTTTCTCCCATATTCTTATAGTATTTCAGCAGACTGTCTTTTAGATGTTAATTTCTGTAAATATTTTTTGTGATAAAATTGTAGACACAATTCCTACAGTGGCGTTCGTCGGAATAAAACATGTCTTTATTTCATTTAAACATTAACCGCGTATGTATCAGCCAAACAAATTTTACTTCGTTCGATATTGTTCTGTACAAAGTGTCAAGACGTTTGCCTTTCAGAAAAGCAAGCGTCGAAAATGATCAAGATTAACTTTGACAGTAAGAAAGGCGATTTCAATCGTAACACTTTAACAACCTTAATGCCGGAGGATGACGGAATTGGTCGAATGTATACGATTGAAAGTTTTGAAAGGAAAAATAACCCACACACACAAAAAAAAGACTTTACCTGCTAGCTGTCCGTTGATGTGACCGTGTCCCATGCAGAATAGTAGGTAAAATCCAGTATATATGTGAATTAATCCTGCATTGTGTTTAACCATAGTAATTCAACAGACGACACAATTGAACGTGCAAAAATCCATATTAATCTCTACGTCACAATGTCGTCATATATAAACCACCGTTGTTGATCAAGCACGAGCACCAGTGAACGCGAAAATATAGTCTTTTTTTTTCTTTCACGCATATTAAACTTAGCTGTAATGTTATTTGCGCGTAAATTTTGCGTAAAAATATTCGTTTTTTCGCCTGCGTTAATTAAAACAATCACTAATTCGAATTAATTCAAGTTGTTTCAGCATTTGCATTTTAACCACAAACGTGTAAATAACCGAACGTAATTATCAAATAAAGATTCCTCTTTTTTTTATTAATTTTTTTTTAATCAACCATTCTAGCTCAAGGTGGAGTGATGAACTAACATAGCGTGATGGATCCCGTAACGATCTATAAAACCACTTGCTCCACCTCGGGTGACAATTATTATTTATAATTCACGAGCACATGCTAATGTGAGCAATCGTATATATAGGCTGTGTTTTAAAATCAAGTCCCATTGCACCCTCACGTTCCGGCTATACTGTTATGTCTCTCAATATATGCAAAGTCATTTAAACCGCCGTGACGAAAATGCCGATTTATGATTTATATTTCTATCCATGAAATAAATGAATTATTTAATGTTTTAAAAAATCGTAAAATGAAGAATAGCACAGCTTTGATTAACGTTCACCACTTTCTGCCCCAGTGCGGATATTATATTAATCTAATATAAGATTGCGTAAACGGTTATCTAGTGGAAAGTTATGACATTTAACCCAAATCGTAAACCACTAATATGAAATAATTACTCCCAAGCCACGTGGTGCACGTCAGTTTGCGCGCGAGCTGTTTTTCTATAACCAATCACAATGTGCTTTGCATCACGGGTTTTCAAATATTTTGACACTGCGGAGAATATTTTCTCTTTTTCTGAGAAGTGCTGAAAGCGTCTCCTTCTGTTGAAAAATCTACTCCATATGATGCAATTCTCGTGTTACGTCACTGCTCGAGCTGAAATCAGATAAAAGACAGTATACTAACAATTCAATTAATTATCAAACTTAATCACTGTCAAACCTGTGTTAGTGGTCACCTCTATTAAGCAACCACTTGTCTTAAACAGCCACATTTTCAATTTACAACTTTTGTAATTTTAGTTTTAATCCACCTGTATTAAGCCACCACTGCCTTAAGAGGTCATTCTTTTTCACTCCCTTGAGTGACTGCTTAAGACAGGTTTGACTGTAGTTAAAAGTTAGTTTGATTTTCGTCATTCGATATTTAAATGGGTAACTCTTCAATATTTGAGGCTCAAAAGGTAAGGTTAAGTTTCATGTTGAATATCGAAAAGAAAAAGCTGCTTTATATAACCGAAGTAAATTGACTGACATAACCAAAAAGTATATATCGAACTTAATATGTATCATTTCATAATTATACTGCTACACACCAAATATCAATTAAATACATAGACTCTTTCAAAACTAATTCATCGGAAACCATTTTTACAAAAAAAAAAGTCGAAAAGGGCCCATAGCTCCTGTAAACTAGACCGCCGCTGACAAATACCGAACTTGGCCTGTGTTTTTTAACTGTTCAGCAACACACCGAATATTACATAGACTCTTTCGGAATGTACTCACTGGAAACCAATTTGATAGACGAACATGCAAACGAACAGACGGACGGTCGGAGTTCGGTAACACTGAATGTCTTTTCACGGAGGCATAAAAATGTAAATTTTCCGAGAAGGCGTATAAATTGAAAAAGAAGAATATTGAACAAAAAAATACTATGACACGTAAATTATGTTAATACATATTAAGTACTTTTTCATGCTTCAGAAATATTGGCCTAATGTTTAATAAAGTGCATGCTTGTGTTCCGAGTCCACAATTTCATTTTTTTACATAAAGAAATCGTGTAAAACAAATTTTACATTTTTATAACAAATTAAAGACGTGTTCAATTAAACAAAAACAACAAAAACAACGTGTTTAATAAAAACTCATAATAAGACAAGTTATAAATGACAGACCGACGGACGGACGTGCGGACGGACGGACGGACGGACGGACGGACGGACGGACGGACAGACAGACAGACAGACAGACAGACAGACAGACAGACAGACAGACAGACAGACAGACAGACAGACAGACAGACAGACAGACAGACAGACAGACTTAGCATGTTCTTAGTCCTTCGTCTTTTGTTTTTCAACTTAAAACTAACACCTAACCATTATATTACCTCCAATATTGAAGAGTTACGTAACTTAAAAATCGAAAAAAAACAATTAAGACGTCTATATACATGCTGAATACTATATAGATTAAACTTAAAAATGATATTCTTGTTTTTTATTATTGTTAAAAAAACATTAGACGTGAAAAAAAGGAATATTAGATGCAACCAAAATGTGTCTGTAATATCATCTAACATACATAGTTCATGGAATGAAAAAAACAACAACAAAACAAACCTGTGTTCGAAATGAAACAGTACCATTAACATTACCTACGTATCCCTGTGTCGGTCTAATTTTTTCATCGTCTGTTTGATTTTATAAATTAAAATATAATCCATTTCAATTGTGTTTATTAAAATGCTCCTGCCAGACGTTTATTAGACCATTATAAACGTTAACAACACGTAATATGTCAGCTAGTCGTGGTCTACGTGATATAATTATTTTAAACAAAAGGTTAAATTGAACTGTTGAGCGTACAAGACACCGCTTTAATTAAGCGCTAAAATGCAAACACCTGTTGATTAAAACATTCGCTGTTGGCTTAAATTTTAATTCCACGTCGTTTTCTGTCGTGCTTTCCGTTCGACTTATTCTCTAGGTCACCGCCGTTCATGCATAATAATTAGGTTGGTGTGCTTATATCATTAAGATAGTTAAAAATATTAAATTAATTTTAAAAAAAAATTGGAATAGGGTATAACGCAATTTTCAACACATTTCAGGCATATCCTGTTTTACTGGTATAGGAAGACTGAGTAGAATCACCGTCCTTCCGCAAGTAACTGGCAAACTTTCTCACATACAGTTTTTTGAGCGACCGGATCTCGAACCTACGACCTTAGCGGTGAGAAGTAAGTGATCTTTAGACGGCGCCTTAGACCACTCGGTCACGGAGGACCCATTAAATAAAACTATTATTGATATTTGAGTTTAACCTTTATTTTATTTCCATCTATGTACAAACAATACAGTGCAGGATATGAATAGATATAAAAGGCAGTTTATAGCCATTCTAAATAGAAGTATAAGAGACTCTAACGTTCGTGTCATGGAAATAAAAAAAACATAACAAAAGTTACAAGATAAACTACGTAATTGCTGCTAGTCTTTGATTTTAAAATTATGCAATAATACTTGAAAAATTATGAGATATTAGTTGAATGGATTTATTAAATGACAAAAATATGATCTTTACAACCAAGAAACTATAGAACTATTCTAATTCCTTGGTACTGTTATACCACCGCTTTTTGTCAATTCATCCACGTATACTGATAAATATTTTGTGTAAACAGGTAATTTAATTAAATCTCAAATGATTTTTCTTGGATCCGTTTTAATACCATTGAATTAGATGTTAAAGTGATCGTTGACATACTATATATAATTGTGTTGTTATATTCACAGATTGCGTCGTTCCAACAGACATACATTTTAACTTAACGGTTATTTACTTGTAATTAATTACTGTCAAATTCCCAAGCGGCGCCCGTGTGTGTGTATTAATTTAATCTATGAGGTAGAATGGCACACTATAATTTCCCCCACTAGGGACCGTTACATACAGTGAAATACGAGTACGCTGATTGGTCAATTGTTTCAATGGAACTCAATTAGATTATTCCCGATGGACACTAATAAAATCAACACGCACGCGTATGCTTTACAAATACCCTGAATTTACTTCATACTGACAGACGGACGGACAATAATGCGGACAGACGGACGAACACACATTAAGGCGATTCCCTCATTCTTTTTTCTGGATTTGGGAACATAGCAAACTAAAATAACCTGAATTAAAAAAAGAATGTATTGCATTGTATGTTGTATGTCATGTTCAACGAGCCTGACGGAGACAATATTTTTATAAGTTCTGCCATATTAAAGTACCATACTGTAGACACATATAGGCATAGTACCACCATTGGAAAAAGGAAGTGCTTCCGTGGGGTAGTCGCATAATGGCGGTTACAAATAATCCTCATTTCTTCTTCTTTAAAACATTTTTATTTGAGTGGCATTATACATGTAGATGTATTTTGAAAGCTTTGTCATGTTTTAATTGTTAATTTAGAGGGAAAAAATGATGTTTGGAAATTGGGGTATGAATACATGATTTCGGAAGTTTACTTTCACTTTGTCTAAAGTGTACACACTGAGCTGAAACAAAATTATATGACAAATGACCCCTACTTTTCTCATCAAATTTTGGTAGTCAGTAAAATGTAAGTTTTACTTGTTTCATTTTGATCTCTCTATGAATAACAGGCCTTCAAACTTTTATTATTTACTACAGAATTAAGAACAAAAATCGATGATGGGATTACACCTATAAAACTCCCAGCCAGTGATACATTACTGACAATTAATGGACCTGTCCTAGCACCCAGGGAGAAACCCATCCGGCTGAATAGGGGGCCACTGTGCCCATTCACCGGTAGTGTCAATATACAAAACAGGATACTTAGCGTTCTTTTATTTAACGAAAACATCGAATCCTGATATCAATGTTGTATATCATAAAGTCGACCATGTGTGCGAACCTGTTAACACAGATGTGACCCCGGGGCTTACGTACCTGGTCATAACAAACTACGAGAGTAAATATGAAATGACATTAAAGAAGAGAAACAAAGTGATATATACTGATAATTATCTCCAAGGTAATAATGAGAACAACTGGAAATCGGTAATTGCCAAAAACTTGTCAACTAATTGTTTCGTACAACCCATTAGATGACGTTACTGTAATCAATGTACTTACGGGGTTTACATTGAAGAGTAAATTTACTTTTTTTTGCTATCGGCGGGAAGAAGCCGCAATCGCTATGGTTGCATAATTTAACAGAAATAAAAAGAATGAACAATATTAATTATAAAACATAGTAAAATCCCATTTATATTTTTTTATGTACGTTGATGGTGATCATTAAAAGTTGATTATGAAGAAATATGTGCTGAAGAAAGTAACGAAGAAGAAGAAGAAGAAGAAGAAGACGATGATGATGATGAAGAAGAAGAAGAAGAAGAAGAAGATGATGGTGGTGGTGGTGGTGGTGGTGGTGATGGTGGTGATGATGATGATGATGATGATGATGATGGTGATGATGATGGTGGTGGTGGTGATGATGATGATGATGATGATGATGATGATGATGATGATGATGATGATGATGATGATGATGATGATGATGATGATGATGATGATGATGATGATGATGATGATGATGATAAAGAAGAAGCAGGAGAAGAAAAAGAAGAAGAAGATTGTTAAGAAGAAGAATATTAAGATGATGAAGTAGGTGTATATGAAAAGGAAAATATAAAATATATATATAGAAAATTCAACAGAGAGAAAGAATAGTTTGCATATGTTAGTTCGCGCCATTTTATGTCAACGAAGGCTAACAGACGATGTGAGAGAAAATAACGGCAAGGGCAAAAACGAATATTAAGGCAAACAATAGTGAGAAGAAGGAAAGAAAGAAAATAATGAAAAAGAAAAGGTAAGTCAACAGTAAGTGTGAGAATAGAGCCACATGAGTGAAATTATCAAACTTGCGGTGAAATTACCGATTATTTGCCGCCTGTCGCGACATTAGTCGGTGCCCCATCGTTCCAATCACTATTACAGTTTTTTTTCTGCACTTTTGGTGACATTTTCATTGCGCCATTGGATTAGCAACAAAATATGAACTATTTTAAACAGCCTTTGCAGAAAATCCCAATAGACTGGAGACGATATTCTTTTATTGGACGAGACGCGGGTAATTAATGGACAGAACCGACTTATTAATTGTTGTTACCTTCAGATAAACAGGTGAAATATTTACAATCCTGCCATATCTGAAATTCTGTTTTATTTTAAAGAGGAAGTACGATACAGGAATTCGGCGACTTGATTTTTTTCTTCAATGTATGGTGTTTATTTTTACAATCATATCACGATTTTTAAGCACTGTCAAACTGGAGTATCATACCGTAAACCCGTCGTACAAATAATAACAGTACCCAGATGTAGCCTGTCATTTTATATTGACACCGGGTCGGCCAGTCATAAACATATCTTCCTAAACATATTTTTATAATGACAAAATCGCTGATCTATATGGGTTAAATAGATATTTGTATTGCATTGTGTGGTACGGTGCTTTATGTCGCTTTAAATCGGTATCTAAAGAATTGTTGTGCTGCCTTTATTTTGCTGACCAGCATTTAGAGGAAAGTTCTAGGTGTGCCTGGCCCGATGTCAGTATATATACATATATATATAATTTTAAAGATGGTCGAGTAGCCACGTTTTGCATTATAGCTAGGCGCGCTAGCCGTTATCGAGTCTGTACATTTATGTCTGTTTGTTCACAAATAATTATCTCCACATATATATATATATATATATATATATATATATATATACAGACATAAATGTACAGACTCGATATAGAAACTAATTTTCTTGGAAAAGACATACATAATTTATTGTTATTGCATAAAATTGTTTAATGTAGATTACGTATGATTTTGTTTTATGTGAGAAATTAACCTCTCAGTCTCTCGCAACTCTTCAAATAGTGACAAAGCGTCTGATTTGCTGTTTTTATTATTGTATGTGATCATAACTTGTATATACTGCAGTTAGACTTTAATATGAGAAATTTGACTATATTAATTAAAGCACGTCGACAGAGTAATGACAATAAATCAAACAGGTTTGAACGAATACAATACAAAATTGACGGTAAGAAAGTATATGTATTTTAATCAATCGAATAAAACTCCTTTTTTAAAACTCCTTTTTTGTACATAAAACTCGTTGATTCATGTTATGTTGCATTGAGCATGATCACATGTGAATGTCAATGTACGATTGTACCTGGGAGCGATAAATTAGGTGAAACTTTTAAAAAAAAATTTATAAATGTTGTGGTAAAGTTTTATACATTAAACATCTCAGATCTGCATGCAAATCTTTTTTTTAATCAAATTATATCCATTTTCGAGTATACTTAGACTTAACAATTAATGGTTATTACCTAATGGGCAACTATAACAGTCACATTAGTAGGATGGTGTTTTACTTTAAATAGGAAGGATGGGGTTTATTGCCTTTATAAACACATTATAAAGTTGTTTATAGCAACTAGTTTTATTGGTGGGTGGGGTGGGGGTATGCAAGATGATTTTGATGAGAATCACCGTCAGTCAGTAGGTTACTACTGAATTTTCTCGCAAATAATGTTTGAACTGACCTGGACTCAAACCAGCGACCTCGGCAATGAAAGATAAGTGCTCTCGAGACAGCACTTTATACCGCTAGATTGATTGATTTATTGATTGATTGATTGATTGAATATTTAGCGTCATTGTTATGCCGAGGGCTAACAGACGATCTGTTAATCTAACCACTGTTTTCTGGGATCCTGAAAGGTTAATCAGTACTCGAGCACACCACATTTCCGCAAGTAACTGATAACTTTCCCACTTGAATCAGCGGTGAGAGACGAATGATACTGGGACACAGTGTCGTATATCAATCATCACGGAAACTGTTGCTGGGCGGGGATTCGAACTCACGACCCCTGGATATATACCACTAGACCGCAAGCCAACTCTTAGTAGGAAGAAACACTGCTGAAATACCATAGCATAAAAGCCTATAGATTAAAGTTTAAGAAATACCACGATGCTTAGTATATCCAAATACTGTACATAGAGAATACCATGTAAGTGCCTGATAGACTAAAATTTATCAGGTGAAATAGAGACAAAAAATCGACACGAACCTGATAAATTTTAGACTATCAGGCATTAATATGATATTTTACTTGTTATATCTCTATTTTCACGTTTTATTTATTTTTATTTACAAAAAAAAAACGACTTCAAATATATGCACGTATATACATATGCAGTAAATGCACCTGAAAATAATTCCGAATATGAGTTTTGAAATTAAAATAAAACAAATCATCTGAAGTTTTATAGAAAACTGTTCGACTCAGTTATAATGATTAGTTTATATTAATTAACAACATTTATCAACGGTCGAAATTACGTTTAAATGCGGTTTTATCAAAACGTAAAAACAATGACGTCATTAATGTGTTGCTGCAAGATAAACCTCCCCTGCTGATAAAGCAAACGTTTATCATGCACCCGCTTTAATACGTGTTTAATACATATTGCTATGTCAAGCCACACTATAACGCCAAGCTTATTATTTATGGTATACTATCTGTAAGCAAATCTGAGTTTCATATTAGTGACCAGCCAAACAAACAAATGGTAAAAATAAACAGATAATGCTATGTATATTACCGTATCGTATAACGCCGGGATGCTAACAATAAACGCCGGAATATACATCGGGACGACGTTAACATCTGATGTGAATGTAAGCCAAAACAGCTCGTTAGGATTATTATTAATTGTTGATATAAAATTCAACGGTTTCTAATGCTTATTAATGTTTAAAACAACTGAGCAATAGTCGGCGCTTTCATATTGCTGAGGAAAATGTAAATGAACGCTTTAAAGATGCGTAACCTTTCTATTCAGTAAATGGTGGAAAATTGATTTAATCACAAAAAGGAAGGTCCCTTACGAAGAGAATGGTTGATTCCGTCCATGAAAGTTTATCTTATTTATAAGAAACTTGTTAAAATACACAGCTCGGCAGATTTCGTTTTATTCGTCAATGTTTTAGCATAACCCGATATTGGCCAATGAGTGATTTCATTGCGGGCCGCGATTTAGTATTTGATCAACAAAATTTAAGAATTACAGAGACAAAATACAATATAAGTTATTGAACAGAAAATCCATTATATATGATGTTTTATATAAATGTGCAGTATTACTGCTAAGATCGATAAAAAAATATCGACGATATAGGCGAGGCCTCTTTAATCCAGAGAACGATATTAAAACACGCTGAGAGTAAGAGCGTCGGAATGTTTAAAGTGCTAATGTTGAAGCCGCTTGTATCTCATCTTCATTTTCACGCAAATGAATGTACATGTATAACTTTGTGAACATTGTAATCTCCAAGTTTGCTATGTAAACGAAATATTTATAAACTTAATGCATTTATCATTGTTTATTGTAAAGACTATTTTAAAGCCATTTCACTTATATGCATATTTTAAAACACATTTTATTGTTTTTAGCATACATACAAGCAGCGACCTATCCACTGATACAAGCTAAAGGGTTGAGCCACAAGTTCTACTAACAATAGTTACGGCCCTTCCCAAATATCCACTGTTACCATATGGAACTCCATAATGTGCAAGAAAATATAAATATTTTAAAAACAAATTGAAGCCACGCCTGTTATAAATATGCATATGTGACTAAAATTCTTAATAAATACAAATGAAAAATTTCGTGGAAATGTTACTACCATGCCAACAAAAACTGATAAATGTAAAATATATCATACATTTTTTTCCTCATGTATCATTGCAAGTATGCAAAGTCAATGCCTTAAATACATTAACTACAATTATGCCCCTTTCCAGAAAATAAATAGAAACAAAATTAAAGGTCTTTAAGGTATTTTAATTTCATATTTTGTTTATGTAAATATTTAGTTTTCAGAAATAGTGTTCAGCCAAAATTTAGCAAAATTGTGGTGTGTCCCTTTAAAAATACACATTTATACTTCTGTGATGTTTTATCCATTTACAAAAGTTATGTCCCTTTACAAAATAGAAACGGAATTAAGGGTCTTTTCACTTACTGAGTTGGTTATTTCAATTCAAGTTTATATTTGTAATAACTTTTAAAAATAGAGTTTGGTGAGAGAAAAAAATCAAAACTTGACACACCCAAAAATTAAAACTGCCGTGTGTTCATTTAAGAGTATAAAGTATTTTTTATATAAATATGGCTAAATAGTAAAATACCAGACAATCTGAGAATACACGGAACGGATGAAACATTCTAAGGCTCGAATAGCCAAGTTTTATAAGAATCTAAAATCTGGAATAGCCTGCACATGTGCTCATTAATTATATTTAATACTTAAAAATAATGAACGATCATAATTCAATCAAACAGTAAAAGACTGCACTCGCACGTGAGTCATCTATTACGTCACTTTGAAATTTAATATAATTTTAAAAGACTAAGTGTAATAATTAATTTATTACCAAAAAACTACCTATCGTCTTATACGACTACGAAAATAATCCCGCACAGCACCGTCAAAAACAACAAAAAACAAGCACGCGGTTTTTGGTCAGTTCACAAGTGTTTGCTTGTAAACTAAGTCGTAGTATCACATTTTTTGACAATTTGATGTATGGATTTGAAGTTGTGGCATGTTTACAATGCTTTCTAATAGATTTATATGAAATATTCTGGATTTATATGAATATGCAGTCAGGTTTATGATTTATACGTGGATGCGTGTGACGGCATTTTTTGTCCGCTTAGTCCTTTTTGTCCGCAACGCTTATTGTCCACAAAAAAAAGAAAATACGTCGCTACTCCACATGACGCCTTTTGTCCGCAGAAAATTGGCATGCTGACAAAAGTCGACGTGTTTCTTTTTTTTTTCCTGTGGATAGAAAGCGTTCTCATCAAACAAACTTGATGATGTCAAGCATACAAAAATCGACGTCACAGATGTGTAACATCATATATACTGTACGGAACAGCTAACCCGCCACCGCATATGTTATGTACCTGACATTCTATGTACTTTCTTAAAAAGTATAAACGCAACTTCCTTGAAATTTGAAAGAACATTTAGGTTATGTAATATACATGATTGTCCGTTAATGGCATTTACAATTTTTAATAACGCTACTCTACATTGTGACAAATATATAAGTGGCTGGTTAGCTGTTCAGTTCAGTATATAATATGTATACAGCAATAACTGCCTTTGTTATGCTAGCATTATAAGCTTGACCAAAGCGTACCATATTCTAGCGGTTTCTCTATGAACACTATGTTTTAAATCCATATTTAAATCAATTCAACTTTAATTATTTTTTTTTTAATAAAAACCTCAGATTGAGAAACTTCCTTGTTTTAGGCTGCTATTAAGTCTCATTTGCTCGATAACTTAGCATAATTTTTAATCACATTCTTTGTTGTTTTTTATATATAGATGCATTAGTAGTATGTACCATTTAAGTCTGTGATATTCATTTAAACATGTGATAAATTAAAGTGATATATTCAATCAACTTAATATTGATATTGCATGTGATAGTCTACTTGATTATTAATAAGTTATTAATGCAATTAATTTCTATGATTATCAAGGTTTCGATTGATTGATTGCCTCTGTATGTAATGCAAACAACACAAAGGACCATAATAAAAATAAGAGTTTACTATTTTTTTGTGTTATCTATGGTGGCGGTGTGCATGCCATGGCTCACTATGCCTCATGTATGTAATATTTTTATTTTAAAATACATGTTGTTTTATTTATCCATGTATGCATTCATTACTGAAATAAATCTATTTATCTAACGTGATGTCAATGATTTCTCTGTGGATGGCCAGAATATATTTAATTCAATTAAATTTAAAACATTGCTGTAATAAAACGTTTTGGTTTTTTTTTTTTGAAGCAACTAGTCAACTTTCTCATATTATGTTTTTGGACTGAGTTCTACTAAATGAAAAATCACTTAATAACTAACTACGTATAAATCATCAAATGCATGTATGCATGCCTTTACAATCAATACAAATAGGGATTTTTTTTCATAGGTAACATTTAATTTTAGCGTCGCTTGTTGTATATCTAAAATCGGCGGGTTGTGGGTTCGATCCTCGTCAGAAACATGTTTTGTGTGACCAGGCAAGACACTTTATTCATATTGACCTGGACTGGTTATTCTTAGGATCTACATTTTAAATCTGAGGCCCAAACTCAAAATATTTGAAATTTACGCTACATTACGTATTTCTTCAGCATTTATTACTCAATACAAAAAAATACATTTATAGATTTCCATTTTTACGGTAACAAAAGGTAACTTCTGAAAACAAGGACATAACTATGCGTATATTTATAGATGCTATTTAGGTCATTGCTGAAAAAGCACCTTTATAACTAAAGTGTTACCTTGTGAATGGGGCGGGGGAGGGGGCAGGGAGGGGGGGGGGGGTGAGAGAAATGAAATGTGTGAATCTGCATCTGAATTATAAAGAAAAGTGATAATTCTGACCCAGGACAAACTCCAGTGTAATTCATACACGTTATGAGACTTAATTTACAATCGATGTCAACTAAATATTTAAACTAAATTACTCTTCGGCCATTAAATTTTTAATTTTAATGATAAATTCCTATACACTTTGCCCCGCATACTTTTCAATTAACAATGTATAAACCATGCGTGCTTTTTTAACGCGTCTAATAATCAGTATGTTATTTCTAATAAAACTTGACTTTGATCATGCCGCATTTAATAGAAATTTATCTTAATAGAATTTCTAATATGATTTTCCGGAATATCTTTAACACTGTTTATTAACTTTTCATTCACAATCTTAATTTGTGTTATGCAATTTGGGCTGTCGGCATATACCACAAGTTATGGATATTCTGCGATAACGTTGATATTTTATTGAGGGAGAACATAAAAGATCTGGTGGTTTTAATTTGTTCATTAATTTTAATATGTTAAATTGAGTCTTAGAACGATTGTGTGTGTTCATTAGAACAATGAATTTCGAAGCGGCTGGATTTTAATTTATTAAAATTTGGGTCATGAACTCAGAACATTTCAAAATTCGGTATCTATTATTAATCATTAATTTTTTTTTTTTATTATATATTATTATTATCAGTTTTATTTATTATTATTATTATTATTATTATTATTATTATTATTATTATTATTATTATTATTATTATTATTATTATTATTATATTTATTTATTTATTTATATATTCTTATTCTTATTCTTATTCTTATTCTTATTCTTATTCTTATTCTTATTATTCTTATTATTATTATTATTATTATTATATTTATTTATTTATTTATTTATTTATTTATTTATTTATTTATTTATTTATTTATTTATTTATTTATTTATTTATTTATTTATTTATTATTATTATTATTATTATTCTTATTCTTATTCTTATTCTTATTCTTATTCTTATTATTATTATTATATTTATATTTATTTATTTATTTATTATTATTATTATTATTATTATTATTATTATTATTATTATTATTATTATTACTATTATTATTATTGTCATCATCATCATCATCATCATCAACATCAACATCAACATCATCATCATCATCATCATCATCATCATTATCATCATCATCATCATCATCATCATCATCATCATCACCATCATCATCATCATCATCATCATCATCATCATCAACATCATCAATTTCATTTTTGTGAGTATGGGAGGGGCATATGGCATTCAGACATTTTTAATGTAACAGATTTTTTTTCTGGAGCGGTTGTGTATATTAATATTTCCTAATAAGAACGATTACATTTTTAATTAATAATCAGTCTTAGTTGAGTTTCTAACTTAGAGTTTAATGAATTCAAACTAAACAGTATAAAATGATCTTGGTTTCCACTGAATGTTCAACAAATGTCAATGATTTTTTAGAAAAAAAATTTTTTCTAACATTTGTAGTCAAATCATTGAACTTTATTATATCGAATGGACCAAGGACAGAAGACGCAAAATTAAACATTACTGTGCGTACAATTATTATTTAGAGGGGGGTGGGGGGTTAAAATAAGCAATATGTATAAACAGTAGTATTATACAGAACAGAAAAGAACAGAACTGTATTGTTTGAGTAAATAACGATGAAATATGCGAGTGTATTTAAGTAATATTGAATAACAGGCTCTGGGTTCTGTTCTGTTCTATTTGTTATTTTAAAGTTATATTGGATTACAGCATGTCCTATTTTGTTATATTTGCTATATTGAAGTTATACAGGACAAATTTAGTGTGCCCGTGGTTTCTGATTCCGCTACCACAAACACACAGTTATTAAATTGCGGGTAACCACAAATAGGTCAGACATTTATTAGTATGTGGATTTGTACAAATACAATAATATTTGTATACATACGAAACGTGACTGGGTTTGATTGATACATGTTTACAATATTAAGATGACGATGGGTGTTTCTCAGTAATAGTAAGTGATGCAATGCTGTTGTTAATTTCGTACCATGAACCGTTTGCGAACTTGTGGCCAGACACTTTTGTTTATAATTGCATTTGTTTTATATGCATAATATATAATGTTATATGTTTTTTATATGACAATAAAATATGTTTAAACTAAGTTCGACAGACTTATGTTAGAGTGATATACGTGTTTTCGATATTCAACATGAAGCTACACAGAACTCATTTACTAACCTTCACAGCCTCCAATTTTGAAGAGTCACCATAATCAAATATCGAAAAATGAAAAACGCAATGGAAAAAAAAACTACTTCTAAATACATAACATTTCTCATTTTATCTATATTCTGACCCCAGCTTTACTGCGTCTCTAACGTGTTGTCTCTACACTTATGATTATTTATTTTAAATCGACAGTGTAGCAAATTATTTCAATTTATACAAAGCATAGTCTCTCCGACTAGAACAAGTCTCCAGATTATTTTTGTTTAGACTAAAACCCAGGCTAAGACAAAATCCAACTATATATTAATTATAGACTCAACAGTCAATATACTTGAAAAAACAATACAACTAGTCCGGAAAATACGTTATTCAGAAGCACTTGGTTCATACTGATTTATTTTAGCTCAAACGAAAAGAAACCGCGAAGTTTATTTAAAATGAACCGTTCCTGAGTCCGCTTCCTGGATAGAACCAGTACTGAGTGTTAATGTTTTTTTTAGAGGTACCGGGTCGAGCTGGGGATCGAACCCGCAACCTCTGGCTTGAGCGGTCAACACTATATCCATTACACTTTAGTTACAACGTTAGATTTCGGATCTGAATTATAGACTAAAAACCTATTTGGCTATATACAAATTTTGGGTTTTCTATTAACATGTTCATGTAAATAATTCATCACAACCTTACCTGTACAACGTTAAACTTTGTTTCTGTTGTATTTTATTTTAATAAAATAATGCGAGGTTTCGCGTCACTGCCCTGTTCTTAACACACTGGCAGTTGGTTTCAGTGACATTGGTTAAAAATGTTTTCATAACCAGTCAAATTTAAGTAAAGTATTTAAGCATAGCTTAAAAAAAAGAAATAAATTCAGTGAACCGGACTCATGACCAGTTATTTATTCCCTTCGTGAACATTTAAATTTTGTTTCTAATTTTATTCCTCTTATTTTTTACTTTGTTTTATGTTTTCAACATATTTTTTTCAATTTTCATGTCCTTACCCTTAGGGTTGAAGCCGGATTTTTTTTTTAATAAAATCGTCTTTATTTAAAATTTTGGGTGATTATTTATTTAAACACATGCTTGGCATGTTTCGTACTATTGTCTTTAAGTCGCTTGTCGTCGTCTTATAGTCTAATGGAGGTCATGCTGCTTTGAACGGAATGCTAGTGTCATAATTATTTTATGCCGTTTCGTTAATGTGACCGTAGAGAATTTTCGGGAAGATTTAACAAAATATTTAAAACAAAAAAAGGGTAACCTTGTAAATTAAAATACTGCACTTCATAGTTATTCTGTTGCTGTGTAATTGATTTTGAATTTTTGAAATACCTTCAAATTCCAATTTAAGTTCCACTGATCTACCGCAAATTCAATTCCAAATTCTTAATTGACACTTAGATTCATAAATATATTTTTAGATTTAATAATTTATTTACGTCTCATCATATGTTCAATTTACAATTAAACAATTCAGTTTATAAAAAACAAATAGCATGTTACAACATAATTATGTCATTCTATAAAAGAATTTTAAGAGACGAGCATTGACAAGCAACTGCAGTGAACATATGAACAACATGTACACAGGCACAAAAAAAACAACAATTAAACGTAAAGTATCTTTAAAATAAAGTTTTAAATTATTTATTTTTTAATTTTGGTATAAAATTCACTTATACATGTTCTTAATAATATCTATTTATAACCATAAATACTCCCAAAATATTTTTATTTTAAATATCCTGCCGACATCGGTATTTTTTTTATATCTTGGACGTCAGTAATTTTTTACTTCCCTCTGTTAACTCGATGCACGTGACCATTATCTGTATGAACACACCGCCATACGGACAGTGTCCTATCTGGCAAATTAACAGATCATTATGTAGAATGAGCTGATCAAAAAAAAATTTCTATTAATACATTATCGCGGCAATTTTAGCAATTTACGTATTGATATAACTAGTTATATCAATGATCTTTTTTTTCTACTTCTGATTTAATGATATAATTTACACCTGCCGTGCCATCGGCATTGTTTGTTGCTTTAATAGAAAAAATATTGATACACAAAAGCCCGATATCATATGAAAACAAACGCTTAAATGGACAGGTACACGGGACGAACGTTTATATATATATATATAACTTTATGTTAAATTGTAAGCCATAACACCTACAGATAAATGATAATTAAGTGATTTTCAAGGTGAATTTTAGATTTTTCACATAACGATACGTCTACGATTTAAAAAGAAAGTAAAAAAACACTTTAAATTTTCAATTTCATCATTTAAATATGTTTCGACCCTATCGTCATCATCATAATCATCATCAATATCATAAATATCATCACCAACACCATTATTGTCAACATTATCATCATTGTCACCGATATCATTATCATCATCAACAACACCGTCATCATCATCACTATCATTATCATCATCATCATTATAATCGCTATCATCAGCATCATCATCATAAACGTCATCATCATAATCATTATCAATATCATCCTTATCACCGGTATCAGTATCATCAGCATCAACACCGTCATCATCATCATTATAGTCACTATCATCAGTATCATCATTACCATCATCATCGTCGTCGTCGTCGTCATCATCATAAACATAATTGCCATTATCCTCGTAATACAACGGAATCAGAAAAAAAAATCGATTAAAATTAAGGTCTGAAAGAAATTTAATTCAAAATTACATATAAAAAAAAAAGAGAAAAAAATATATACCGTTTTTTATTAAAATCATAATTCTCTCCCACCTCCGCACATAAAACCAAAACAAGCGAAATAACTATTAAAACTGATGATCCAGAAAACGAAAACCTTCCATATCCTATATCTAATATCAGTCACAAAAATTAACCATACCTTCCAATATAATCCACATAGCGTTAAGACTAACTTCTAACTCCCCTTGGTATTCAATGACACTTGTTATAACAGTATCCACTTTGGAAATGAATTGTCGTCTGCGACGATACACTCGAGTCTAGTGCAACGTTCTGGTCGCCATCGTATCTCTCCGCTCACACCTCGCTAGACTCGCCGAGTGTTGTAACGAACCTGCTCGTCTCCCTTTTCAAGATTGTTTTATTCGTGTTCAATCACTCTATCGCTTACTCCCGTAAACTTCTTACCGATATCGCGGTATTGGTAATTACGCTCAGACTTAGGGGCATGTTTGAATTTACCGCTTTTGGATCTGTCAGATAGATTTATCTATATGTGATGAATACAAACTAATATCACATATAGATACAATTATTAAATCACAGTATTACATAATTTCATGTATGTATATTGTCAGCTTATATATTACTGTTACATTTAAGGGTCCTCCGTGGCTGAGTGGTCTAAGGCGCCGTCTCAAGATCACTTACCGCTAGGGTTGTAGGTTCGAGTCCCGGTCGCTCCAAAAATTTAATGTGATAAAACTTGCCAGTTTCTTGTGGAAGGACAGCGCTTCTATTCATTCTGAGGTTTTCTTCTGCTAACAAAACTGGATATACCACATATAACCTGAACTATTTTGAAAATGGCATTAACACCATTAAAAACCCGAAAACGCTGTTACATTTAAGTACAGTCAAATCTGTTCAAGCGGTCACCTTTATTAAGCAGCCACTTGTCTTAAGCTGCCACAGTTGCTATTTCTCACGCCTATGCTTTCAGAGTAAATGCACTTGTATAAAGCGACAACCTGTCTTAAACGACCACTTTTGCTCCTTCCTTTGACTGGCTGCTAAATCGGAGTTTTTTTTTTATTATTACACAGGCCCAAGTTTCATAAAATATCTCAATTTGAGATTTGCCCGCCTCAAAACTGTGAAAAGTTATAACTTCATTTTGCATTCTGTCCTTTGCCAATGAGTACAGATTAATGTGACTCCCCACCTCCCCCCCCCCCCCCCCCCCCACACACACACAATCCACCCCACATACTCCCCCGGTTATATAAGTATTTACACGCACACTATCTCCCTTGGATACTCCTGACAGATTAAGGAGGAAGAAGTAAAACTTTAGTTTTTTTATCTTATTTTTTCAGGGTTTTCTATTGCAGTGATTTATTTTTTTTCCATACCATATTATCAGTATCATAGAAATCACCTCTGAATTTTTTATGCTGATTCCAGATTTCTAGCCAGTTCTGTGTCACCGTGGCCGAAAAGTTGACCTATTATTAATACTGAAATTGATAGGTATCACAAAACCAATGAATTAAAAAACTGATCAAGGTATGCTTTGTTTCTTTATACTTGCAGATCTTGAAGCAGTGAAGAATTTCAGCCCAGACACATGCTGCAGATTTTTTTCACTTTGTTTTTGGACATTAATGTTACAAAGGAACATTGAGGGAAATGTCATAGTGGTGGGAGACAAGTTTGATTATATCTAAAATGAGGATCTAGACTGATCCGAACACCTCACCGATTATCCTTATTCCGCCTAAGGATGGCGGAAATGGCCGAGTATACATACGGTTGACTATCAACCATTATGTAGAGAATGACGGATATTGGGCAGCAGTTTAACCTAGTATCGTATCTTTTTATCCAGCGCTTACGAGTATATCACATTTTTAGGGACAATTTTCCTTTTACCTTACCTTTTATGAAACGAAACCTCATAAATCTCTGTATATATTTTAATGAGTTAATATTTATAATCGGTTTACACATAAATAACCAGTTATAACGAAGTCTATTAATAATTGAAGGTTTACGCAATTAGTTACAATTTTAACGTTTTGTTTTATCTCCGCGGATATTGTCATGATTCTGATTCGCTGATTTGATTTTAGCCACGCCCCCCAGGTTTATGGCCGTAGCTAGATGACTTTATTGAGGGTTTGATATGTCAACACTAGACCACAAGTCTATGTTTGTTGTACAAATTCAGTTGCAATGTAGAAATAATTAAGATTAGACTTTATTTCAAATGATTACTGCATGCAACAAAAAAAACATAAAGACACAACTAATATTGACTTAACCCTACATTAGCGAAAATTTATCTTTGGTTCCATGTTTGCCGTCCGCGTTATGCGTACGGATGAGTTTATAGAGACGCGTGGATTAGCGGCAAAGCATTGGACCCTGGATCGTAGGATCGATCCCCGACCAAGCGGAGATGTGTTGTCGCTTGGAGCAATACAGTTTATTCACATATGCTTAGTAGTGCCTAATGGTTCTACCCAGGAAGACATCGAGTCTGATTTTCCTAAGTTGTAAGAATTTATTTCACACTCGATGTAAAGTAAAAAAGTTTGATCAATTAAACGAGGGTTTACTTAGCATGTTGATATTGTATGATTAATTTTAAGAAAAAAATAAAATAAACTTAATAATTATGCTTTCTGTTGAAGATGTATGTAAATTTTACTGAAAGAAAATAGACAAACGGATTAGTTAGGCAGTAAGTGGGCGTAATATAACTAGGTTCAAATCTCCGTCTCCGGGACGAGTTTTTCCCGGAGATGTCTGGTTGCTTACTTATCAATACCAAATGTACACCTTCATCCGTTTAATCGGACCTTACTTTGAGGCTATGGCTATTGTGTTCCACGTTTTGTAAATTGATTTTCGTGTGTTTTTATTTGTTTTAAACTCATTTATTTTACATCGATTGTGAAACAAGTTCTTACAACACAAATCACGCTCGAAGTTTTCCTGGGTAGAACCAGTGAATTAATTTTTGTTTCAGTTTGTCTCTGGTAGAACCAGTACTTAGCATATGCGGATAAAGTATCTTGTTACACAGCCGTTGAGAACCCACACTTCTCCAGTCCTGGGTCCGATCCTGGGTCTTATCCTGGGTCCGATCCTGGGTCCGATAATGGGGACTATCCTGGGTCCAATACTTGGTCCTATCCTGGGCCCGATCATGGGCTAGATCCTTGGTCCTATCCTGGGTCCTACCCTTGGTCCGATCCTGGGTCC
Organism: Panopea generosa; assembly: GCA_029582155.1. Classification (NCBI taxonomy): domain Eukaryota; kingdom Metazoa; phylum Mollusca; class Bivalvia; order Adapedonta; family Hiatellidae; genus Panopea; species Panopea generosa. Next base: position 46,326,521 of record CM055911.1, on the reverse strand, counting down.
GATCCTGGGTTCTATCCTGGGTCCTATCCTGGGTTCTATCCTGGGTCCTATCCTGGGTCCGATCCTAGGTCCGATCCTGGGTCCTATCTGGGTTCTATCATGAGTCCTATCCTGGGTCCGATCCTGGGTTCTATCATGAGTCCTATCCTGGGTCCTATCCTGAGTCCTATCCTGGGTCCTATCCTGGGTTCTATCATGAGTCCTATCCTGGGTCTTATCCTGGGTCCTATCCTGGGTCCTATCCTGGGTCCTATCCTGAGTCCTATCCTGGGTCTTATCCTAGGTCATGGGTCCTAGGTCATGGGTCCTATCCTGGGTTCTATCCTGGGTCCTATCCTGGGTCCGATCCTGGGTCCGATCCTGGGTCCTATCCTGGGTCCTATCCTGGGTCCTATCTGGGTTCTATCATGAGTCCTATCCTGGGTCCTAGCCTGGGTCCTATCCTGGGTCCTATCCTGAGTCCTATCCTGGGTCCTATCCTGAGTCGTATCATGGGTCCTATCCTGGGTTCTATCATGAGTCCTATCCTGGGTCCTATCCTGGGTCCTATCCTGGGTCCTATCCTGGGTCCTATCCTGAGTCGTATCATGGGTCCTATCCTGGGTCCTATCCTGGGTCCTATCCTGGGTCCTATCCTGGGTCCTATCCTGAGTCGTATCCTGGGTCCTATCCTGGGTCTTATCCTTGGTCCTATCCTGGGTCCTATCCTGAGTCCTATCATGGGTCCTATCCTGAGTTCTATCCTGAGTCCTATCCTGAGTCCTATCCTGGGTCTTATCCTAGGTCATGGGTCCTAGGTCATGGGTCCTATCCTGGGTCCTATCCTGGGTCCTATCATGGGTCCTATCCTGGGTCCGATCCTGGGTTCTATCCTGGGTCCTATCCTGGATTCTATCCTGAGTCCTATCCTGGGTCCTATCCTGGGTCCTATCCTGGGTCCTATCCTGGGTCCTATCCTGGGTTCTATCCTGAGTCCTATCCTGGGTCCTATCCTGGGTCCTATCCTGGGTCCTATCCTGGGTCCTATCCTGGGTTCTATCCTGGGTCCTATCCTTAGTCCTATCCTGGGTCCTATCCTGGGTCCTATCCTGGGTCCTATCCTGGGTCCTATCCTGAGTCGTATCCTGGGTCCTATCCTGGGTCCTATCCTGGGTTCTATCCTGGGTCTTATCCTTAGTCCTATCCTGGGTCCTATCCTGGGTCCTATCCTTGGTTCTATCATGAGTCCTATCATGAGTCCTATCCTGGGTTCTATCCTGGGTCCTATCCTTAGTCCTATCCTGGGTCCTATCCTGGGTCCTATCCTGGGTCCTATCCTGAGTCGTATCCTGGGTCCTATCCTGGGTCCTATCCTGGGTCCTATCCTGAGTCCTATCCTGGGTCCTAGCCTGAGTCCTATCCTGGGTCCTATCCTTGGTTCTATCATGAGTCCTATCATGAGTCCTATCCTGGGTCCTATCCTGGGTCCTATCATGGGTCCTATCCTGGGTCCTATCCTGAGTCCTATCCTGAGTCCTACGGTCCTATCCTGGGTCCTATCCTGAGTCTTAGGGTCCTATCCTGGGTCCTATCCTAAGTCCTATCCTGGGTCCTATCCTGAGTCCTAGGGTCCTATCCTGGGTTCTATCCTAGGGTCCTATCCTGGGTCCTATCCTAAGTCCTATCCTGGGTCCTATCCTGGGTCCTATCCTAAGTCCTATCCTGGGTCCTATCCTGGGTCCTATCCTGAGTCCTATCCTGAGTCCTATCCTGGGTCCTATCCTGAGTCTTAGGGTCCTATCCTGGGTCCTATCCTGAGTTTTATCCTTGGTCCTATCCTTGGTCGGATGGCCTACAACTTGATCACGCACCGATTACTAGTATATACAAGAACTTATAGCGGAGGATAGGAAACCTGCATCCCCTGACTAAATTTGATAAAATTACACACGCAGGATTAATTATTCATAATAATCATTCATAATTTACAGGCAGCTATTTCTTTGTACATAAAATGTAAGTTTTATGTAACTTAGATGATTTTAAATGTTTCGATCACGAAAAATGATCTTGAATAAAAGATATTGAGGTTTGAAGTAAAATTTCTCGTAATTTGTTGTTATTTTAGCTATAATATACAAATTTTGAAATCAAAAGTACTTCAACAATTTTAAACACAAATTGCTGGTGAAGGTTTTTTTTATGATAATTTTATTCTGAAATGTTAAAATTTTGATTTGTGTTCCTGAAATGATTGAAAACAAGATACTGCGAGATTTTGCGTGAATACGCGAACGTTCACAAATTATCAACCAATTGCCTTTCCTTCTCTATATAAGTCCTTGCATATATATATAATGATAATAACCCAAATCTGTACATCTCTGACAATATCATCTCTTTTCTTTATTATTATTAAATGTTTTTATTATTTTTTTTTTTTTTTTTTTTTTTTTATTGTTATTATTATTTTTTTTTATTATTATTATTATGATTAATTTTTATTATTATTATTTTTTTTTTTTTTTTTTTTTTTTATTTATTTTTTTTTTTATTATTATTATATTATTATTATTATTATTATTATTATTATTGTTATTATTATTATTATTATTATTGTTATTATTATTGTTATTATTATTATTATTATTATTATTATTATTATTATTATTATTATTATTATTATTATTATTATTATTATTATTATTGTTATTATTATTATTACAGCTCATAACGTTATGTTTGTTTCGAATGTAGAAAAATCATCACTATATTTGTCGTTCAAATGAGCGCTGCCAGGAGTGTGGTGCCAGGAGTGTGGTGCCAGAAGTGTGGTGCCAGGAGTGTGGTGCCAGGAGTGTACAGGATTTTCTCATATACTTTCTCATAGCCTTGGTTCGAATCTACGTCTGTCCGTCCGTCTCAGTTGTAAGAATAAGATGCTTATGTGAGTGATAATTGGGTTTTATCGTTTATTACCACATGAACACTGCCCCCGCTAATAGGAATCTTTATAAAGGACATATAGCAAGCTGGTGTCAAATCGTCTAAAAAAATGTACTAAATAAATAAACAAAAACTAACAGAGAAACTTCAAAAAAGTATATGTGCGTGTCTTTTTACTAACATCTATTGCAATTAAGCTATGGTTATGCTAAAGTTTAAGAAGGGCTGTAGTGTATTCAAGTACTTATATTAGTCCTTGGTGTAGTGGATGGGGTCAGTGTTGGCCGCTCACGCCAGAGGTTGTGAGTCCGATCCCCAGCTCGACTCGATGCCTCTAAAACAACAACACTCAATACTGGTTCTACACAGGAAGCGGACTCGAAAACGGTTCGTATAAGCTCTGAGCTTTCTTCGCAATCAAGCCAAAATAAATTGGCATTAACTAAATATATAATAGTTTTTGCTTGTTCCCAAGGCATTAACCAAAATGTTAATTGTATTATAATTCTTTATGACATATTTCTCTCTAATATCGCATTATTTAATGATGTACGATATGGAATGCTATGGGTTTTAGCGCTGCTGTGTTAATTGCGTGAACGTCTCGACAAGTCTCGCTGGGACCCCGAGACGTGTGTCTGAGATGTTGCGTAACCCATAACAAAATCCCATTGCAGCAAGGTCACGTGACTGCAAATCAAAGATTGTATCTCACAGTTTAATGTAACACCTTAAAAGTTACCGAGTTTTGCTCCATTATGGAAACGGAAACATGCGGAGATATTTTGATGTTATCGTTATGCGACTAGCCATTCGTAACACCTCGGTACTGACCGTCTGCGGATTATCTAATTAAAAAGATAATCTCGGAGATAACGAGAAGTGTTATCGTACTGCACTTAAGCAAAGTACTACTAAATCAGTGCATTATATACATATTGTCAAATAGCTGACCTTCAGTATTGAAGCTTTATTTATTTATAGGTCATGATGACTATAAGTCCTTGACGAAAATGATAATATTGGGGGCGAGTTGAATATTTGCTGCTGACAATACCTCTTTTTATATAAACGAAACATAGCGCAATAGGACTGAACAGAACAAATATTTATTTCGACAAGTACAAAGTACATCATCTGTTAACAAATACTGTAAATTTAAACATCAATTAAACATTTAAATCACATATAATTAATCGAATAATGACGCATCAGAACTCATCAACTAATCAAATTAACTGAGGCAGAACAAAATAACACCATGCGATAAACACTGTATAATAATATTATATGTTGTTGTTTAGTGGATTTAACAGTTATATATTTTTTAAAAAAAACAACAAAAACTGAAAGCTAATTTACAGCATTTTTTTTTCAATTTCGGCAAAGTACGAATTAAGCGTATTTCTGTGTTGTTTTTATTGTTAAAACTACGTGTATATTGATTTTAAAGTGTCAACACTTATCTACCAGTATGGTTATCACCATGGTAACGTACACATGTGATAAATACACAAATAATTAACGAACGAACGAGCAAACAGATAAAACAGCCAAACAAACTAAAATAATGAGTAACACGTTAGTTTGGTTTTGGGTATTCGTTTTTCGTCTTTCAATATTGAAATGTTTACCTCTGCAATGTTGAATGGTGTGATGATTGAATATCACTACGCAGTTGTTCCCTCTGTTTTTAGTAACGGTATCACAATTCTCGCGTTGAAAATGTCCTTTGTAATTGGGTGAGAACTATTTTCATAATGCATATATATCTATTGGAATTTAACAGATGGGTGTATTCTAGAGCATTTGGGACTTCTTTTTTAAAAATATTTGGGGTGTCATTCCACTTTTTAAAATAGTAAGCTGGTCAACATACCGGTTGTTGTTGATTTCTGTCTGCAGATACATTCTTACTATGGAAAAAATACTTTTCTAGATGGCTGTTTTATTTTACCGTGGACATCTTAGATCATATGAAAAGCAGCCAGGTGATCATGATTTTAGACTGGTTCCAAAACACTGCATATTGTTTCATTGATAGCGATTATATAATAGATAAATAACCAGTCAAAACTAAGTTAATTTTTTAAGTATTTAAGTAAAAATGATGGTGAAAAGATTAGAGTTAGCGTCATGTTAAAAAAACAAAAAAGCGAATAACGAAACTCGAATAACAAACTCACATCAGTATGTCACCATAATAATTCATTCATAATTTCCCACTATCTTTGCTGGCGTTAATTAGTCAGCGAGATAACTGCATTATTAATTCAATGAAAAACTGGCTATATTCGTATCTCTTCTTTAAATATGCATGTCACCAAATTAGGTTAGATTCAAGACTTGGATAACTTGATTCCATTAACACTATCAAAATAATTAAGTATCCTATGTCATTTTTTTTACCATTATATATCAGTACAGCGTTTGATACCTAATATTCTTATGCCAGTATTAAGTATGTATTATTTATAATGTAAACATATAAAATACATAATTATCGTACGTAGATAACATAGATATGGCACTATAACTAATGACGAAGAAAATATCAATGCAAATAATGAAACATATTCTTTAGTTTCTACTTATTTATTTCAGCTCTATCGCGAAGTAAGCTCAGAGCTTATGCGAACCGTCCTCGAGTTCGATCCCTGGGTAATATCGGTACTGTGTGATGTTTTTGAGAGGTCATCGAGTCGAGTTGAAGATCAGGCCCGCAACTTCTTGTGTGAGCGGCCGACACTGCATCCACTGCACTACCACCCTGCCTAAGTAGGCCGTAGTGCAGTCGATTGAGTGTTTGTCGCTCGAGTTAGAGGTTGCAGGCTACATACCCAGCTTGGCCATGATGACCTCTGAAATAACAACTTTGTACTTATAGATTATTTTTCCTCGTAAACAGAATTAGTTTGTAATGCAGACACTCAAACCTACTGTCAAAACGCGCAACGATGTTAACTTGACCAGTGCAGTTGATGAAAATAGTGCAATAAATAATACAATTTCTTGTAATTGAAAATTAAATCTTATAATGAATTGTAATGAATGAAAGTAATGCAAATAAACTATATAATTAAAACGATTATTGATGGGCCTTTTTAACAATGTAAACGTAAATTATGCAAAACATCAGTGATAGAATTAAATACAAATAATAATATATATAATAATAATAATAATTGTAGTAGTAATAATGATGATAATATATTAATCATAATAAATAATAATAATAACGAGAAAATTCATTTGAACAAGTCAGTCTTCCATGAGGCCCTCAAATATATACACATTATGTACACTGAGTTTCTAAAAAACACATAATACATTAAAGAGTAAACTGTTCAAAATGCAATTGATAAAGAAAATGAAAGTGTACATTATGCAGATATCGTTATTTAAGTAAAAAAAAAAAATGAAAGAAAAAACAACAACATTGCAACGAACTTTCTCTATACGGAAGAACCGCGCATGCTGATGAAGCATGGCTGGAACACAATGTGAAATAGCTGGAACATGGAAAGACCATGTCAGCTATCGTGTAGGTAGTGGGGCTGATCGTTCCAACCACTTCTAGCCGGCTAGTCCAGACATTTAGACCCTGTTTGACATTATCGCTTACCTATAAAACATAAATGAGACGAAAAGATCAAAGAGAAATAAAAGCATACATCTTTATCAATTGCTGTTCCACCAGGTTAATGCTGAGGGTGCAGTTATTGGTTACAACGTGTCCACCAAATTGTCATGCCGAGAGTGAAATTATGGTTTTGCTGGTGTTTTAAACGCCGACACGTTGATATGTTAGATATGGCATCCAGTTGTACTGACGGACGAAAACATCATAATAATTCCGAGTAAACCCTCCGCCATATATAATTTTAAACGAGATGAGATCAGACCCAGTGTTGAAGGATACGTATTAATGAGACAGCGACTTTGACCACGGTAGATTCTTCAATTAATATTTCATGGTGTTCAAAAAGGTTATATATGGCATATGGAAGAAAACGCGAGAGTGAATCTGAGTAGAGCTACCGTCCTTCCGCAATTAATTGACAAACGTTCTCGCATAATTTTTTTTGGAGTGAGCGGGACTCGAACACAAGACCGCGGTGAGAGGTAAATGATCTTGAGACGTCGTCTTAAACCGCTCGACCACAGTTAATAACATGGCTCGCAATACTTGCATACACCATTTTTTAAGTCACTGATTTGACGCTAAATTGAGTTTTAAAGCGAATAAATACGGTAAAGTCCGTTAAGTGACTGAATATCACTGATCAGGCGTGGTCCGACATTCGCTCGATTTTTATTTAAAATTTCTGATTGTATAAATCATCATTGACTATATCATTGACTACGATTCTGAGTGAAATCTCCCGTCGCCATAATAGATTTTGTTGTACGGTTGAAATGCGAGATCTGATGAGATGAAAAAAAATATTTACAATATTTTATCCAGTTGATATTTCTGCGTGCTTAAATAATTTAAGTTTTAAATAAGTGCTAGTAAGGTTTCTGCATCAACAGAAACAAATCTTAAAAAAAATAAAATAAAAATTATGCCAGGCGCTTTTTGATTAGTTCATTACATAATATACCAAAGCGTCTTATGAATCGGATAATTTATAATCCTTATAACAACATAATGAAACACGAAATGGAATTTGTATATTTTCTTTATATCTTCAAATTTTACGCTAAGGAATTCATGAATTTATGAATCAATTAAACGGTCCAAGGTATTAAAGACGTGGAAACGTGATGCTTTTCCATACACCCATTTTTTTAATGAAAATATTTTTTTATTGTTATACCGCTGATTAACATGATATTATGTAATATATGCATTTAGTTTTTTTGTCCCAAAGTAATAGGATAAGTAACGTTTTGTCGAAGTTCACAGTCGCTGCAGTTGAATTTGCTGATGGTGCTACTGTTGTTGCTGTTAATGTTGCTGCTGACGGTGTTTTTGGCCGTGTTTTACTCGTAATCTGTAGTATGGCTTAAATCAGTTCGCTTATTTGATTCATTCATTTATTTTAAGAGTGGTCAGGATCAGGGAGCGAGCTTATTAATTGGAGCGCGTGGTCAAATCGTAGAGCACCGAACCCAGGATCGAGGGGTCGTGGATTTGATCCTATGCCACGGCTATATGTGGGGTCCTAGAGCAAGACGCTGTGTCCGTATACAGAAATACTTAGTACTGATTCTACTCAGGAAGACATCGAGAGTAATTTGCCTAAGTTCTAAGAACCTGTTTCACAATCGATGTAAAAATAAAATTAAAGTTAAACAAATATAATTAAAAGTTTGTTAGTCAAATTAAAGCCGTGCCATACATATTACTTCATTGTCATTTATTTATAAAGCGTTTTTGATTTGTCGAAATACTCCAAGAGTTACACTCTTTATCATAAATTTGGGTTAATTTATTTTTGTTTAGAAGTCACGTGATTAATTAAACAATCACATGATAAGTGGCAACACGTATATCTGAAGATTATCGTTTATGTGAAGAAGCACCCCTTTACCACGTGCTGTGTTTCTAAGTCGCACCGTACCGTGCACTGAAGATTTTACAGAAGTATTAATTGATTAATTAATTAATAAATTAATTAACGTTTAAATTGTGTTTGACAACTGAAGATAACAGTAACTTAGAATGATGTGTTTTTATGTTGGTATTAGTTTACATTGTATTGTAGAGAACTTACTGAAATGTGTTTTTTGTCTGCTCACTTGTGCCCCATTATCTCCAGTTACGCGGAGGCTATTTCAACTAACTTTTGCATCGTTAGCGTTAAAACTTATGAACGTTATATACGAGATCTGGTATCTGTTTAACCAATAGTTTACTTAAATATTTAAAATCTTAACTAAGTTTTGACTGGTTATTTATCTATTATATAATCAATATCAATTAAACGATATGCAGTTTTACTAGACCAGTCTAAAATCATGATCACCTAGCTGCTTTTCTTAGATTTAAGTCTTAAAGTATTTAAGTATATATTGGTGAAACAGGAGCCTGGCATCTGTTTCACCAACATTTTCTTAAATACTTATAACCTTAACTTTTTGACTGGTTATTTATATATTACATAATCAATATCAATGAAACCATATTCAGATTTACTGGAACCAGCCTAAGATCTTGATCACATTGACGCCTTTCAAGGCTAAGATTTAAGTATTTAAGTATATACTGAAATATGTTGGTGAAATAGGAGCATGGCTCTAGCTATAAAAGAAGTCACCACTATGCCTCAGTTTAAAAGGGAAACATCTAACTTCCATTTCTGCACGGATGATAATTACTCAGCTACGAGCTTGCTCACAAACTTTAACCAATTTTTGGAAAGGAAAAATAATTCTGTCTAAAACATAAAACAGAGTTACTTTACTTGCCCCGTTCAGACCCTTAAGACACATGGGAAGTTTCACCGATGTATGCAAGTAGTTGCTGAGATACGGGGCCTATGCTGTAATTCATGTTCTCGGTCTCAAAAATTAGTGACGACTACTATACTATTAGGATGACCGCGGTGTCTGATGAAGTACTTGTCCTGACTTAATCCCCTAATCCCCAATATAATCAATGTCCACGTCATAAGCCATCCTCAAATTTATCTAAGAATTATAAACATGTATTACGCGACCTCACAAATTCCTCGCGCCATTTGTATATGTTGTTAAATATTATATTTGTAAGCCTTTGTTTGCAAATGAAACTTGAAATCCCCGAAATTTTGGAATTTTAAACGTTAAGAATACGTTACGCAAACGGTATACAGAAAAATGGACACGGCCATTTCTTTTTATATTAATCTGGAATGGGCTGGAATTGGAGCATGCGAAATGGGTGACTGTATTTTTACATTAATCAACCATTGATTGCTAATGCATTACCGTGCAATGCTTTAAACTGGTGTCATATCAAGCCGAAGTTAAACATAAAAATAACAAAACTTTATTTAACAAATAACCCAACAAGACAATCTTCCTTGAGGACTTCAAACATATTAAACATATATACATTATTTACATTACTGCGGTAAATAAAAACAGCCACGTGAAAAACAAATAATAACAAAAAAACAATAACAGTATATGCTTATATAAGCAATTCATTTATTTTAGGAACAAGAATATGAATTATAAATAATAATATATGTGTTATTCTAACAGTGATATATCAAAGTAAGTTATGAACTGATTGATATGCTTCAACATATCGTAAGCATAAAATTTTTAAATGTTTCACTGAAGTGGCATTTTTTAATTTTAATGGAAGACCTTTCCAAATTTTTGATACCGAATATATAAAACGTTTTCTAGGTAAATCATGATTTGATCGGGGAGTATGTACACTTATGTTAGATAAAGAGCTTAACATATTGATTGAATAACAATATTTAGAATAAATGCATCCCTAACATACGGCGGTGCAAGGTTATGTGACGTTTTATACATAAAACTTTTTTCTTTTTTTAAAATTACACTTTCAAGTTACAAATTAATTTCTGCAAACAGTTCAACAGAAGGTGTGTTCTTTTTTATCAAGAAAGAGTGTTTACAGCTCTTTTTGAAATTCTTACAATATTTTTTTTAAAACAGCCACGTGTGTGGTGGTGATGATATTATTAAGGTAATTCGAACAATTTGAAAGTACTGACATGTTTTAATAGTGAATTTAGATATAAAAAATTGTGCTTAGAAATTGGGGCATGAATACATGACTTTTTGATGATTTTACATGATTTCTGACGTCTTCCACTTTGTCGACAGTGTACACACTGAACAGAAAAAAAGGTACCTTGGGTGATACATATCCCCCAGCTTTTCTCACCGTATTTTGGTAGTGCAGATGTTGACATGTTTCACCTTTTTCATTTTGGTTTCTCTATGAATGACAAGCATGCAGCTTTTTTTTTATTTATAAATTAAAGAACACATCTATGTCGTCTGCTGCAGCCACTGTAATTTTTTCTCCAGAATGAGACAATATCGCTATCACCAAAAGATCGTAGAAGGCGACCCTTGACATCTTACAATACAGTACAAATTACCAAGGTTTGAAGTACAACTGTTAATAAATAAGACATCGTTTTAACCCCTCTTAAAAACCCACTAACGTCTGCTGACTTGACAGAGGTATTGACAATTGGATTGAACTAATTTTATCGCAGTCAGTAGAACATTAGGCACGCGCCATCCAATGCGCATGACGCGACAATGTCGCCCTCTAGTGATCATAACCACCATTACGACAGCCATAAAACGTCATTGTGTACAGTCGTAATTTTGTCAAATCATTCAAATTTAAGTATCGTGCAATAAATTTGATATGTAGTCAGAAAGTAGGTATTGTGGGCGTGGCGTTATATTATTTATTACCCATGGGGCATTTGGTGATATTTGCGACTACTTGGCGGAAGGACTAAAAACCTTTGAATCACACACACATGATGATCTTTGCTAAATGTACACTTCTACCAGCGTCGAGGCACATAACGGCGAGGCACATTAGATATAGGGAACTTAAGCAGATATAAACATGTAATTAAGTCACAGACTGAAAGGAACAGCTAACCCGTCACTTTGTATTTCGTCAAAATATTGTGTAGTGTTAACAAAATATGTATACGACATTAACAAGACAATTACGTATCGATTTTACATAGGCCGATAGCAAAATTCTATACAATAACTCGTGCGCATCTCTTTAGCACGAAATGCTTGTTTTACACGTGCTTGCCACTTTTTGAGAAAATACATAAAGTGTCAGGTGGCGGGTTAGCTGTTCCGATCAGTGTATATATATATATATTGGCAGAGGCCTTGATATTGTGTCTATGGTTTGCATTGTAGCTAGGGGGGGCTCGCCGTAGTCTGGTCTGTACATTTATGTCTTGGTTATTCACAAATAACTATCTCCATAATATATATTATATATATTATATATATATAACTTCCTTTACTGTGAAATTAATTTTCTCCCTTTTTGTTGTTGTTGTTGTTGTTGCTGCTGCTGCTGCTGCTACTGTTGCTGTTGCTGTTGCTGTTGCTGTTGCTGTTGTTGTTGTTGTTGTTGTTGTTGTTGTTGTTGTTGTTGTTGTTGTTGTTGTTGTTAACTTATGGCGACACTAATAAACATGATGGGTGTTATTTTCCCTTAGATGTATTGGTTTGTAAATGATTATGGCAGGGTTACAAGGACCTTTCAAAGACTACTCTGTTACTCTCGAATTCCTTGCAAGGTTATTAAATGCAGTATAAAAGAATTTGTTGAAGAAAAAAAACGGCGTATAAAAATAGTTTAGTGAATGTATGTGGATGAAACGGAGGATTTGCTGAAAAATAGTTTACTTTTACTGACGTACTGATAGCCGAGATTTTTGGTGGCTATTTGCACGCTTGAATTGAGCTCTCTAAAATGTTATGCAATGAATGTAATCACTGTTTTGTATATTTTAACAATTCCATCACTTTTCGTCAAATTTGAAGTAAGAGAAAATGAATGGGGAAAAACGCATTATTACTTGCAGAACCGCCAATCAGCAAACTGTCAACATAATGACGTCATCGTAACAAACGATAATAATGGTAGCCATAACTTAAGAAAAAAAGACGAAATCAAAATAAAAAAAATCACGAAGAAAACCCGGCACGATTCAGACTAGACACACAAAAATAAAGGATAATTACAAACATTTAATTCTTGTGTTTAATCATTTGCAAAGTGATGGATAGATTAAAAACAGTATTTAAACCAAAAAAGAAAGACCGCCACAGATTTCCAACGTTTGAATAATTTTAAATCCATAGCTAGAATATTTAAGATAAGATCTCGCAAAATCTCGCCTAGGCCGTAACTGTCACGAATTTTTACCGAACGCACTAAATAATAGTTTTGGCGGTCCATTGTCTTTACTCTCCAGACAAAAATATAATAAAATGTACAAAAAGATAAATTTCGTTCGACACTGAGACGATTTATGTTTAATTGCGATATTAATTTTACATCAAATAATTACGTGCAATGCATTTAAAAGGTTACCGACAGCGCAAAAAGGGAATTTGTTTGTTTTCCCCGGTAGATAGAGATTAAGATACGAGATCTGAGTCGCCATTTATAGCTCAAGCAATGACTAGTTAAAGTTAAAACGGCAAGGTTATAAATGGATCAAACGCTGTAAAAAGTACCATAAAGTATGCGAAGCATCTACGCTAAGCCTGGCCAATTAACGACTTACATCTTCTTTTATTTTAGCTTCAGTACGTAAGTGACTAAGCAATGAATAAAAATGATTGACTGAATAATAGAAAAAAAGTTTTTTATGTATTTTACGTCCGTGACCGAGCGGTGTAAGACGCCGTCTTAAGATCACTTACCTCTCACCGCTAAGGTCGTAGGTTCGATTCTTACTCGTTCTAAAAACTTGATGTGAAAAGTTGGCCAGTTAATTGCAGAAGGACAGCGTAAACGTTTAACTCAGATTCATTCTGAGGTCGTCATCCACCTATAAAACTGGATGTCATATATAAACTGAAATGTGTAGAAACGTGTTGAAAAATGGCGCTAAACCACAATTAAACAATGTATTTTACCAAGCTGTACGAATACATGAGAAATAAAATGTGTCCAATTCAATCGCTTGCTAAGAAAAAAAATGTTGTTTTTTATTGTAGTAAAAATTGTAGAATTGGACAACATTCCTGTGTCAATATTTGTACACTTAGTTCATCCTTTTCCCTGTCGCCCTTGACTTAAGTCTGATATTATAAGCTCAAATTTGTGTTTCTGACTCCTGTTTAACGAACATTTTATCAAAACTTACTTAAGTACTTAACAACTTTAACTTGGGTTTGACTGGTTGCTTTAACACTTATTAATCGATGTCTCAATAATGAATTTTTTTCTAGAACCAGTCTAAAATCATGATCACTTGGATGCTTTTCATAGATTTAAGTATATACTTAAATATGTGTATGAAACAGAAGCTTGATTTTTATGTACATGTAAAGAATGTCATATAATGCAAAAAAAAATGTCTCGGCGTCAATTTCCCGCAACATATTTCTGTTGTAGTTTCACAGACCTAAACTTACAGTCACTACAATAAAAAGCGCCACTGTTTATACGGCTAGATAACGTTATTTATCGATATTGATACTGCTTAAATTGTGTTTAATTAATTATTTACCATCACTCGAGGATTAACCTGCTGAAAGAAATGCCTTATCTACTTTCAGTATTCGCACACCTGGTTCTCGTTCTTAAAGAGGAAGGTAATAGATGTTATTCGAAATGCGGGTAACCAGTCTAACCCAAACAAGATGGCCGGTGGAGAACGTTTGATTGCGTTTGGTTATTTTTCTCAAACACGCGTCCAGCGAGACAGTCTAATTGCATTTGAGGGACGGAAAATAACGATCAAATAATGTGAAATTTTATTTAATCTCTGTATGTCATATAAACATATCATGATAGCTTGGTGATGTTATTTCGGGTTATCTCTATTTGGAAACATGTGCGCACTATATGTTGACTTTTCCATATATATACTGTGGGCCTATCTCTACGACCATTACGTCAGAAAACGCCTCAGTTCTTTCAACTATTTACACAATACCACCAACTTTTGGTTATCAAATGTCAAATTACGTTTATATATATATTTGATATGGTTGGAATACGTCAACAAAACTTGACATATATATAGGTCTTTTTTTTTATTTTTATGAACCTTGCTCGTAAAATATAGATAGATCAACAAAAGTTAGTGATACGCTATGTCACCTTCCGATGACTAAGTATAAAGTCTGCATTCTTTCTCATCTCCATGCAAGAACTTATCTATCAAAAAAACAAATACATCAGAACGACTGGCACCACTTTGTCTGTACCGGAAATAAGCCTCGTTCTGATTCATCAGGCTGCCACAAAAGAAATAGACTGGTCATCGTGCAGTTTTGAAAAATGAAAATTGCCCTGAGAGGGCGTTTGGCAAACAAACTGTTTGCCATTTCTTCATTTCTCAAGAAACAGCTGTTTACATAGGCTGATGAGAAGCGATCGCAGACTTCATTTAATTTCCAAGACGTTTGATATGTACTACACGCCGTGGTCGTCAATAAGCGTGCTATAGCAGGAATTGGTGATTCTTACTGTGCACAGAAACATATAACGTCTCACACACTTAGTTTTGCTCTGTTCAACATGTAGAAAAATGCCTTTCCGGAACACTGAACACGTTGCCAATGGTTCTAAAACTGTCTTGTTTCCAGAGATATTCCTCTGTTGGTCCAAACATGCAAGGAAAAAACATGGGGTTGACCATACATGTATTGCTTTTTCACAATTTCTATGGTTTGATTGCAACCCCTCATATTCGACAAGTATGCCGATTTGATGCAGTGTATCACTACGCATCTTTTAAACTGTTATACCTTCATCAAACAGAACCCAATTTCATCTAAACTTGGCAGAATGCATTGAAATGTTCCAATGTTCACACATGTACAAATAAATATGACAATAATAATAATAATATCCAACCGATTTACACAGCTTTAATTTCTTGGGCGCAAGAATCTTGCAACCGTCACCAAGGGGAGGTAATTTATCACAAACATTAATAATGCGTGGGTTGTGTGAGGTGGATTGACAACTGCAATTTTGAGTACTGTTTAACCCACAATGCCTCCTCAAAAAATAATAATGGCATATAAAAACTGCGCTCAAGAGTTAAAAAAAACTCAAAAGTTTAAAAAAAACAAACTCAAATTAAAGATTTAATGTTCGATGTGAGATAAAACACATACGAGAAAAAAACGTACAGAGCTAAACATTGCTAAATAATCATTCAGTGAAAATTCCTTCGACAACTCACCCACTTACATGTCCGTGTCACGCAAATGCTTTGTCATAGTCTGGTTCCCTGCCCTAACAATATTGGTAGTAGGTCAGGGAACCAGACTAGGTTTGTCATTGCAAATGCCCACCAGACGCCACCATTGTATAAAAAGTCAGAAATAATTTAAACGAAATGAATTTTAATTATTACTTTCTCCAGACGTTCCTGTATGTTTACAATAAGATATGGATATCGAATTATTTAGACGCGGGGTGCAAGAGAGCGTAATTAGTAATGGTATTTGAGTTACAAAATATTCAAGGGGCCATTCAATAGAAATGTGATACCTGAATCTAAAATAACAAATTAGGATAAATACACACGACAGAAGAGCTACTCAGTTTGAAGTAGATGGTATTTCCAATAACAATAGATGTATATAGATATTTCGGAAAAAATTAGACAACTTTTTTATCGACGGCATTTTTTTTGTATACATACCTTTGCGCTGCAAGAAATCACTCTGCAAAATATTAATTAATTTCAACATGAAACGGTTGGAAACTTTAAAGAGACACGTAGCAATTTGATTCACTTCCACGAGCGTAGCGTGATAACTTTACAAGTTACTCAGGGCAGGGTGTGCGAGGGCGATTCCACTTTTTAGAAATAGAGGTAAAGATGGTGACTTCTTGTTTAAATGTTGTACTTCATTTGACAAGAACACATTAGTTTTTTTGTTTTTTTTTACCTACATCAGAAAATGTCGGCCCGGACTGCACAGGACACGGTGAACACTGTTACTATATGCCCGGAACAGTTCATGCCGAAACTTTTATGTACCTATTTGTAACACACTCCTGTTATATTTCTAATGCTTCTCTCGACTTTTTAGCCTTTTCAATATTTCGGCTTTTGTTTCAAATATTACTCAGCAAAGTATCTACGTATTCCACGCTACGCGCATGACTTCCCTTTAACACTTTTTCTGAAAACTTGAAAAGTAAATTATTTACACGATACACGAAATATTTTAAAATTTGTTGGTAGAAAATGAAAAAATGCATGTTAATGATAGGCTATCATTTTTGTCACATTTCAATCATAAATTTTGTTAAATATGTCATTCTGTTGACAGAAAGAACAAATCGCAAATTCAATAATTAATTTTGGATATCGAAAATTTGAATTAACAATTTCGATCTTTTAATTTTGGACATCGAAAACTATGGATAAAATGTGTTGATGTTGTTGTGTGGTGTTTAGCGTCGCTTTCAACATTCTTTTTTAAAAGCTATATCGTAACGGTATCTACTTTAGGCAGTATTCTAAGTGTCACACTGGGGTATCAGGCCGCAGGCACATGCTATGACACCGTGCCCAATCAAATTATACTAACACCGGACCGACCAGACTTATTACTATCCTTTTAATGCTGAGCGCCAAGCGAGAAAGTTTCTAGTATCACTTTTTATATTTTTGGTATGACCTGGTCGAGGATCGAACCCACGATATTTCGCATGCGAGGCGAACGTTCAACCCTAGACCACCGCTGTGGTGTCAGAACGAAATGTGAAACGGTTTGCCATAAACAATCACGTGTTCTTAAAGTGGAAGGAATCATTGATCGTCAAATGCAGTTTACATTCGTAATTACTCGGCTGCTTTCGGTATGTCCGGAGAGTGATCTCTCATTCGGACTACCTCGCCAATTATCCTAATTAATTCTAATACCGAAGGATGACGGAATTGGTCGAGTATGTACGATTGAGATATCTCCGTCTGGCCGAGGTGTTTCGAATGACAAATCTGAAGCACGCTATATTTTGGCGGGTATGAATGTGCGATTGTTCGAAGCTCTACCACGGGCCCCACGTTAGATATATTGCTTTGCAGGTGGTAATGTAAGAATGTGTCCTTACGTCATTACTGTCTACTATTATAGAAATGTCAAACCGATTTGAGAAAAAAAAAAGATTTATAATTATTTATCCGTTAATTAACCTATCACATTCAACGCATTCTCTCTTTTATTCCATTCATGGCCACAGACCCGCGACAGGGACCACGTGATCACCAGCTAATTATGTTTTTGATAATGTTACACTTATACAAAGTACGCGTATATCTTTCCCCCCGCACCTGTTAACGATAATTATAATTAATATTTCTTTTCATAAAATATTGTGTTGCTCGATATCTTATCTATATTCTAGTTTGTCATTGTTTGAAAGAATACATAAATAATACAAGGTCTAAAGGTCTAAGAGAAACGTACGAGACATTATCGCTTTTAATTGAAATTAAGTTTCAACATATTGTGAAATTTAAGAAGGACACGCGTGACATTAACTAATTGACTTTTGAATATATCAAACTGCGTAAAAAGTTTACGCTTTATTTTACAGACGAATGCAAGTAACACAAATTTAGAAGTGAATTATTTTTTGATAATTCACTGGTGCTCGAAACGCAGTAGTGTTTAGTATAAATTTCACTGGTTTAGATGACAGACCTTCCCGTAGGTGTATCAACATGTAACAATTGCAAATCTGACATCAGCCAGAATATCTTTTTTTCCTCTCCTTCTCCTGAGTTGTTGTTTGCACCAACGGACTTAAGTTCATACCGATCGACTTTAAACTGATATTTAAATGTTTACCTTAAGTTTTTAAGTAAAACTAGACGAAACAGATTGCTACTGGATCAATCCTAGCCATGTTTATTTTAATGACTTTTAATTTGCTATCTGCTATATTTCTGAACAATTGTTAGATATCTGAAACTTAACTATTTAAACTTTTGGTCAGATACAGTTAGTTAAAGTGCTTCTTACTGAGCATTTTTGAGAATAAAGTGTATTTTTTATGCTAAATATTTGGCAATAATAATATTAATGACAATGATAATGATAATGGTAATGGTAATGGTAATGATGATGATGATGATGATGATGATGATGATGATGATGATGATGATGATGATGATGATGATGATGATGATGATGATGATGAAGATGATGATGATGACGACGATGATGATAATGGTAGTGGTAATTATAATGATAATTTCTTTATTTAACGAGGAAACTTTAAAACTGTAGGGTCCTCCGTCACCGAGTGGTCTAAGGCGCCGTCTCAAGATCACATACCTCTCACCGCTAAGGTCGTAGGTTCGAGTCCCGCTCGATCCAAAAACTTTATATGAGAAAATTTGCCAGTTACTTGCGGAAGGACGGTGATTCTACTCAGATTCATTCTGAGATCTTCCTCCTCCATTAAAATTGGATATGTCATATATTTACTGAAATGTGTTGAAAATGGCGTTAAATCCCCGTGAAAGAAAAAACTGTAAAAGACTATCTGATTGTTAAATAAAATCGGGGATAGACTAGATCTTATAAACGAATGACGGCCATTTTCGATTCAACTCGGTATTTTTATACATGAACTGTGCACCTGTATCCCTGATGAATTAATTACGGAGAGAATTAACAGTGGATTATTTGTTCGAACTACAGATTGTATCCGAAATCATTTTCACTTTGTAAAATATGATACAAAGAATAATTTAATCTATACACGTGTCACGAGCCAATGAAACGACTATTCATTTCTTATCGGATGAGTTTAATATACGGCACAGTTTTCGGTATTTGTTGCCCTTGTCGTGTCTATGTAAATTACTCCGTATGTTTAAAAGGACACACAGCAATTTTTGTATGTTTGAAAATGTATATCAACATGATGTAAGTATGCAATATTACAATACTAGTAATCGAGTATGTGTACAGGCCCTTAATTTCGTTTCTCTTGCGGAATTGGCATATATCAATTTCAACGTGGTAGCGGGCGGTAGTGTAGTGACTATTGTTGCCTGCTCACGCACGCCAGAGGTTGCTGGTTCGAGCCCAGCTTAACATGATGGCTCTAAAACAATCACTACTGTCTCTACCCAGGAAGCGGACTCGATAGCTCTTAATATAAACTACGTCTGAAATTTTATTCGCAATTGAAACAATCACATTTTTAGTTTAAACAACAATTTCAACATCACCATGTTTTCTTTTAATTAGTAGTTATACAAAATATGGCATTTATCGATTTTTATTAGGTGATGCTGTCGGCTATTTGCACGACAGGTGTGTTAAATATTTTTTGGCTTCCTAAACTATGAATTACTTTAAAATTGTATCTATTGGACTCTTTCTCTAGACTCTAGATATTAATCAATCAATAACTGTTGTTTTGTGAAGGCAATCTTAAAGGGACACATAACAATGTTAAAATAGGAACTGTATTCATGTCCATGCATCAAACCAATGTTATACTTGTGAACGCATAACCATATGGACAAACCAATCTCCAAGTATATGAAACTTCATATTTCCAACTCAATTTGAAAATAGGAAAAAAAATCTTTAAAAAAATACAAATTGATTATTTTTTGAAATTTCATCTAACATACCGACAAAAATAATAATTATAATGTTACCCTCTGTAGTGTAGTGTCTTATATTACACACTCGTCGTCACATATGACCACGTACATGCGAAATATGCCTTTTATCTCATTACAAGAGATATGCCCCCTTACAAACAAAAAGCAAGCTCAGCCCGATTAGTTCAGTCGGTAGAGGTCGAGACTTCTAGTTGGGGGCTATCCAACTCAAAATACTAACAACCGTTCGGTTAGGACTTTAAACCCGAGGGCCCGTTTGACAGTGCTAAACATCGCGCACGTAAAGAACCAGAAGAAACTTAATATTGGTGTATATCTGTACCCAGCACTTCCCCACAAACCTATATTAAGACTAACACTCTTCTTGGGGTCATCGCCCATATGGGAAACCGGTGGAGATGTAAAATAAGCTTATATACAACATACTGTGCTATTCTAAATTCATATTTCAGAAATAACATTTTATCAAATTTGCCACGTGTTCCTTTAATTAATAGTTTTAAATTCAAATTTTGCAACTTTGTCACTTTAAAAAAGTTGAAGATAACTTCCCGAAAAAAATAGGAGAATCATTTTCATTTCGGCATACCAGAGCGTTGCACCATTTGACCCGTTAAGTAACACATTTAAAATGCAATTATCATATGCGGCCTTCAGCAAACTTACTTGACGTTGGCTTTTAGCGGCATGTCGGCAATTCTACTCGTTTTTGTGTGATAATTTAAGGGTATCGCTCTATTACCACTCCCACCATAGAAAACGTGAAGAAACAAAATGGGGGACTGCAAATAATGTTAATCATGGTGTGTAGAATTGGTAATGGTCGCTGAGAAGTCCATTACAAAGGTAGCTTCAGCAATTTCTAGCCGCTAAGACGTTGCGGAGAGCGCCGTAAGGGGCGGAAAACGGGATTTATAAATGCAAATATTTAAAAAAAATCGGACTGCTGTCTTTTTAAAAGGTGAATGCAATTTTTTCATTTCCTGACTGAAATTCATTTCTGAGGAATTAATGGCTATAGTTGTTTTTTCTTTAGAATAAGTCACGGTTTAGTGATTTAAAATATTATGTCGACCCCTTTGTGCATGAATGTGCTATGTGTATATCAAACATGAAGGCACATAGTAACTTCATGCTATAAGGAGTCGATGTATCCCTTTAAAACTTCTCTAAAAGCCCATGTGATCAGCACATTTTACAAAACGCCATATTTAAAACACTAGTAAAACTTTCTGAACACTTTCTGTGACCAGAAATGACCAATATATCTAAGCCAGTCTCGAGATCACTTACCTCCCGCCGCGGTTGTCTAGTGGTAGAGCTTCCGCTTCACGTGGAATGTCATGGGTTCGATCCTTGGCCAGTATAATGTGACTGGGTGGGGTATCATACCATGTGTCTTCGGCTTGATACTCCAGTGTGACAACGCCTAGAGCGTCCGCCTCACGTGGTTTATCGTGGGTTCGATCCCCGGCCGGGTCCTACCAAATACTTGAAAAATGGTACTAGAAGGCTCCTCGCTTGGCGCTCAGCATTTAGAGGATAGTTCTAGGTCTGGTCGGCCCGATGTCAGTATAATGTGACTGGGTGGGGTATCATGTGTCTTTGTCTTGATACTCCAGCGTGGCAGCGCCTAGAATACTGTCTTAAGTAGACACTGTCATGGTATGACTGAAACAATGTTTAAATCGACGCTAAACACCATATAGCAGTATTTAACTGGGTATATAGTTCTCCTAAGTCGTCCTTAGTATGGTTATATAAGGAAACTCGCCCGTTGATTAAATTATACGAGATGCAAACACCCTCCTTAAAAATTATGCAAAATGTCAAGAGCCACAAAAGTTGTAATTCGCCTATCCATTAAACCGAACCATGGTATCATAATAAACATGTAAACTAGACCAGCTGTTTGTTTTAGGGGAGGGAAGATTATAAGGAACTCTTGTTTACTTTTACAAATGTTTGTAATAAAAGTTGTTGACTTTGCATACATTTATACATACATTTGATAAACTTGTAATCGAGAGATTACTGGACAGTAAATACACGCATTTGTTTTACTCGTTGTTTACATTTCATACCAATTTATTTTAGCTCGATTGTGACGTAAGCGCAGAGAATATATTAATTACCGCTCCCGAGTACGTTTCCTAGATAGAACCAGTACTGGGTGGATTTTTGACAGGCTATCGGGTGAGTCGGGCGTTAGATCGAACCCGTAACTTCTGAAATGAGCGGCCAACATTCTATACACCATCGCTCAGCTGTTTACATACATGGTTAAGTTTGTTTAGGTTTTACGGCACGTTATCAATATATACAAAAGTAAAGTAAAAAAAATGTTTGTTTATCATAGTGTCACCCCTATTTAAAGGGTCAGCCACAATGGGCTTATGAGACACTTTTATACTGTACTCAGTTACCGAAAGCTATCCATGCTCGGTGTCAGACTGTTAGATATTTGGTACTGCTGGGTGAGCCGGTCGCGCCAGAAAACAATCAAGTGATTCCATCGGGATTCGAACCTTTCAACCGCATGAGTCGGACGCCTTAACCAGACAGTTTCACTTATTCACGCATATTTCCGAGGAGCGCGGTGGTCTGGTTGTAAAGCATCGGACCCAATATCGGAGAGTCGTGGTTTCGACTTCCGGCCACGGTTATGTGTGGCGCCCAACAGCGAGACACTTTATATTCAAAATTATATGTTTAGTACCGGTTATATACAGGTAGACTTTCGTTTAAGTTGTAACAACTCGTATCGCAATCGATGCGGTAGTGCAGTGGATAGAGGGTCGCCTCCCACGCCAGTCTTTTATAAGACCTATTACATCGATAATCCAAGAAGAATAAAGAAACGTATTTCGAAATAAGTTGTATTGTGTGTATTTTTGCCAGAACTAACCTTAATGACACTGATTTATTTCTATCATAAATCGTCTGCCCATTATAGCATCCCACAAGCAACACCACTATATCTTACCATATTTTTCCGAGACAGCCCATTTCCGGTTACTCTGCGCATGACAGATCCCGTTCCTCACGTGATCAGCGGTAAAGATTAATAGCAAGTTAACGCAAGAACGTATACTAAAAACATATTGGATTCATTGGTTACCATCACCAGGCGATGGTGACACGGGTTTGGATATTTACAGACATTATGTTTAGAACCAAATACACCCTATAATCCTATCCAACATAGCATATATGAAAATTGATGGACGCTCGCAGAAACGCCATATCTCTCCCGCTGATAACCACGTAAGATCGCATTTAACAATACTGGATGAGACACACGCCTCTTTACAAATCTAGACAAAACCAGATTTGCATATCAAAGTTTTCTGGTGGTGCAACTTAAATAAGATAACTAAACAAATTAAGTTAAGGAAAGCATGTTATTTATTTCCCACAGGTGTTACATTAAAATGGTATGCTTTGTATAGTTTTTAAAAAAATGATTTTGGGAGCTGCTCTGCTACTTTATGCCAAAAGAATACTAATTACAAGTCAAGGACTTGTATAGAAGGATAGGAAACTTGCATCTCCTGACTAAATGTTGATGAAACAGCACACGAATGAGTCATGATTTGCAAATTAATCATTCACAATTCATTGGCAACTGATTTCTTGTACATAAACTGTAAGTTGTATGTAATTTTAGATGTTTAAACATGTTTTGATCACGCAAAATGCTCTTGAATTAAAGATATTGAGTTTTGAAGGAAAATTTATCGTAATTTGTCATTATTTTAGATGCAGTATACACATTTTGTAATCACAAGTACTTCAACAATTTTAAACACAGATTTCTGGTATAGTATTGTTTTGATGACAATTTCATTCTGCAGTGTAAGAATTTTTATTTGTATTCCTGAGATGAATGGAAGTTAAGATAATTAACAACGAGATATTGCGAGATTTTGCTTGAATACGTGAGCGTTCACACAATCTCAAACAGTTGCCTTTCCTCTTCTATATAATTCCTTGTACAAGTATATTGAAAAGCAATCTTAACCTAATAAAGTATATTTAGTGGGACACGTGGTCCAGTAGTAGAGCATAGGAATCCTGATCAGAGGGTCGTGGGATCAATCCTCCGCCACGGCTCCCTGGGCAACTCACGTTCTATGCATATGCTTAATACTGGTTATACCTTGGAAGACTTCGGGCCTGATTTGTAGCAATTTGTTTCACAATCGAAGTAAAAATAAAATAAATTTAATCTAAAAAATATACATTATCAGAAATAAGTTAATTTACATTATTAAAAATAAACGCATATTTAAAAAATAACCGTTTTTGCCAAAAAATTCATATCTTCCAAAAAAAAAAATTAAGTTTTTATTTATCAATTTAAGACTAAGCCCTGTTCTTTCAACATCAAATTTAATTGTAAAAACTGTTTTCACAGCACCCTGTTGAACTGGACCATCTTCAAATTATCAAAAAACGCCAAAATAAAACGCATACATTTTGGCGTGAAAAAATCGGGTAGACCTATGTTGTTAATATGAATTACTCTTGCAAAAATATGACATATCCTTCACATATATATTTTTTCAGTATGAATTTATCAATACCCAGCAAATATTTGTCTTGCAATGTATAACTAAGAGTTGATATGTACTGTTATGCCGGGTCGTGTCTAAAAAGCTACCAATGTGTATTCAAGATAATAGTGTAAAGCATGCGTAATTGTACACAATGCAGTTTGTTTTATAGATTTGAACGGCTTAAAATGTCTCTGATATATCACAAAAACGCAGAAAATGCATACCAGGAGATAAACATTTGTTCGTGGGAGCATGGCCATGGGCACGTATAGCAAAGTTTGGATTGTGACTCCCGTAAAGTCAAACTTTGGCTACGGCCCTGAATTGTAACCTTGACCTTTGAGATATGGACCCGAGTCTTACGACCGACACGTCGTTTATGGTTAATATTTATGCCATGTTATTTCAAAATCTGTCAAGTGGTTTACACGATATGAAGTGGACACAAAATTTTGTGACTATTTCTGACCTTGAATCTCTATGTGTGACCTTGATCTATAAACTACGGACCTAGGACTTGTGCGCGACACATCGTCTGCTCGTGTCATGTTATTTCAAAATATGTTTACAGAATATGGAGAGGACATGAAATTGTGTTCATATAAAAATTCTGACCTTGAGCTTCTAAGTGTGACCTCGACCTTTGATCTACGGATCTGGATCTTGCGCCCGACACTTAGTCTCATTATGGGGAGCAACTTCAAAATCCATTAATGTATGAATACGTTACAGACCTTGCAAATACTGATTAACTCAAGCACGCACATACATGGAATCATCGCATCGTCTGTAAAGCTCAATGCAAGCAGACCGTGAAGACCACGAGCTCATGTTGAAACGTACGGTTTTGTGGTCAAAAACGTGACAGAAGGACGTGTGGACAGATAGATGCTATTTCAAAAAGTCAGGGATAAAAATGTAAGAGATTATGGATTTTAGATTGGTGCTGAATAACCTATTTAGATCTAAAAATGCTCACCACCCATAATAAAACTAGTATTTCGTTTAGTTTAAACTTATTTATTTTAGTGCTTTGGTTGTGAAACAATTTATTACAACTTATACTAATCACTCTCAGTCTTCCTGGATAGAACCAATACTAAGTATATCCGGAAAAAGTGTCTTGCTCAAGGACACCACACAATAGCTATGGGGGAGGATCGAACCCACGACCCACCGACACTGGGTTCGATGCTCTACCACTGGAACATGTCCTACCCAATTTTATTCATAATGGGGAAGTTTCGAAATAAGAAAAAATCTGGTCTATTTATTTTTTTTACATTTTATTTCAATCGATCATGAAAATAATTTATGGAGCAGGAAGCAAATTATCACAAATAATCAATCATACATCAAGCATCATCTTTATAAGCAACATAATCATTATAGCATAATTTTATACTCAAGGTCAATAGTCTTCTCAAGTTTTCATGTTTAAATTCACCACACAAGACTTTTGGCCTTAAGCATATTTCAAACAACTCTCACAATTTTAACATTATTTACTAATAAACTTTACTTAACCGCTTAAAATTCAGACTGGTTACATATTTATTCCACATTCAATTTGAACAAAATTACAAGTAATATGAACTAAACTTTAAAATTCTTTGGATTCTCTGAGAATATTTTTAAAATGTATCACACAGTTTTTGCCATTATTTTTAAACAAGAACTAAGCGGATTTAAAAATTTAAACCACTAACTTAATAACAACTTTATCCTGAAATCAATTTTATTTAGTGGTTTTAAATTAAAATTACCCATTGTTTTTAAGATTTACATTGTTTTAGGTAATATCATTATTTAACTGGGCATTTACCACAATTTCTAAAGATTTGTAAGTCATATTAGTGAGCTTAATGGCCGATCTTCATCAATTTTTAAGTACCGTAATTTCTTTTTGTTTAAATGTTGGTTCAACGCCATTTTCAACACATTTCAGATTATAAATTGCATATCCAGTTTTACTGGTGGATACCTCATAATGAATCTGAGTAGAACAATTGTCCTTATAAGTTAACTTTTTCACATAAAGTTTTAGAAACTCAAACCTATGACCTCATCGACGAGAGAAAAGTGATCTTGAGATAACACCTTAGACCTCTCTGTCACAGAGGACCCTTTTCAAGTAATTTTGTACAAACTCAAATAAACTGGTGAAACTGCAACAATTTTAAAACAAGAGATGTCAGAAGACAACAAAGCTTATCCCTGGGTGTCCAAAAAGGGCCATAACTGTGCCAAAATGCAATCCAGAGTTATGGTTCTTGTCTTTGTGTATTCCACTGATGATGGTGAACATACATGCGAAGTTTCATTCACATCCAATGAGTGGTTGCATAGATATCTTAAACTTAAATGCAAAAGTTTAACCTGGGTGTCTACAGACGATGCCGATGACGCAGCTGGTGTCATGGCAATAGCTCTCCTTGGACTTCGTCTTGGCGAGCTAAAAATAAAAATGAATACAACAGATACGACCTTTCAGTGACCTTTTAGTGTACTTATAGGGTGCATGCTTCTGTGATAACCCTATAAACAGCCAGAAGAGTGATTTCTATAAGGTGTTGTGACTTTTGACTAAAATCTGTTTTAGCCAAAATAAACAGTTTATACACAAACTACAATCAATATAATGTACTACCGGTAAAAGAAAGCAGAAATACAACTTTCAGTAAGATGAAAAGACTGATATTTAGTACCAACATATCCATTATTCAGACCCATTATATTTAGACCAAACAAATAAAATCTAGGCCCAATATACCAATATTTAGATCAGGTTATCAAATTAATATATAGGTTCAACATTTGAAAATGACTAACATTCCTCATTTTTATAATCAAGCCCAGCATACATGTACCAACACTAACACCCAATATACTAATATTTCAAGTATATTGGGACTGTATCTTAGGCCAAATAACTATTTAGGTCATATCAGGCCCAATATTACAATATTTAAATCCCACATACTATTAAGGCCCAGTATGCTAATATTTGGACTAATTTTACTGCATTTTAGGGCAAATAACTATTTAGGCCAAGTTAGGCCCATTATACCAATATTTAGATCCAATATCCTAATATTGGTACTATTTTTAGGCCATGCTGGGCCCAATATTTAGGTCTTACACAATATTTAGGCCCAATTTACCAATATTAGGGTCCAACATAATATTTAGGTCCAATATCCTAATATTGGTACTATTTTTAGGCCATGCTGGGCCCAATATTTAGGTCTTACACAATATTTAGGCCCAATTTACCAATATTAGGGTCCAACATAATATTTAGGTTCCAATATCCTAATATTGGTACTATTTTTAGGCCATGCTGGGCCCAATATTTAGGTCTTACACAATATTTAGGCCCAATTTACCAATATTAGGGTCCAACATAATATTTATGTCCAATATTCTAATATTGAGACTATTTTTAGGCCATGTTAGGTCCAATATTTAGGTCCTACACAATATTTAGGCCCAATATGGTAATATTGGTGGCAATTTTACTGCATCTTAGATCAAACAACTGTTTCAGCCATATGAGGCCCAATATACAAGGCCATACAATGCCCAATATACCTGGCCATATCACTGTTACATTATACAACAGCACCAACAAGGTCCTTCCTTCTGTTCACTCTTGGCAATGATAATGGAGGCCCAACAATATACATGTGTCTGGCCTACTGAAACGTATAATGCACAAAATATGAGCGGGAGCCTCATTTAAAGGCCTTAGGCCCAATAGAGAAAATAAATTAAGAAAGAATAAATAACATTTAAACAAAAACTACAATTGAACATATAAAAATCATACCCCCCAAAAAGTAAAACAAAACTAAACAAAAAACTACTGTTCAGTGACATTGAAAATAATATGTAATGTCAATTGAAACAATATTGAAACATTTGGATTTTTAATACGTCTTTTCCAAAATTTACATTTATTACAAAAAGTGATCGGACATACCCTAAAGCTTTTGTTCTTTTATCTATAATAGTCACAGAAATGCAATTATTCAAAATTTAAACTTCAGTGAATTATTGATGAAAAAATACTTCAACAAAATAATACACATTTCAGAATCACCAATGTTCAATGATATTAAAAATGAAATCAAAATCAGATGTATTCTAAAATGAAACTATAACCATTCACATGCATAGTCATTCTAAAATGAAACTAAAATCATATTGACTCTTAAAAAAATGTAAGCCAGGTTTGTTTTAAATTGAAAGTAAGGATAAATCAATTCTTAATTAAAATGAAACCCAAGACAGGTCCATTTTAAAATGAAATCAAAGACAGATACATTCTAAAATGAAACTAAAATCAGATTCTTTCTAAAATGAAGATTCATTCTAAAATGAAACCTACTGGGTATGTTAGTTCTTTCTAAAATGAAACCAAAGTCAGTTCCATTCTAAAATGAAACCAGTGGGTAAGTTAGTTCCATTCTAAAATGAAACCAAAGTCAGTTCCATTCTAAAATGAAACCCAATGGGTAAGTTAGTTCTTTCTAAAATGAAACTAAAGTCAGTTCCATTCTAAAATGAAACCCAATGGGTAAGTTAGTTCCATTCTAAAATGAAACCAAAGTCAGATTCATTCTAAAATTAAAACTTAAGTCAGATTCATTCTAAAATTGAAACCAAAATCAGATCCATTTTAAAATGAAACCAAATTCAAATCCATTCTAAAATGAAACCTACAAGGTAAGTTAGTTCCATTCTAAAATGAAACCAAAGTCAGTTCGATTCTAAAGTGAAACCAAAATCAGATCCATTCTAAACTGAAACCTTCCAGGTAACTCAGTTCTATTCTTTCATGAAACCAGTCAGCTTTGTCAAATATTGTAAATTGAAAGTAGGGACGGATCATTTTTAATGAAAATGAAAATCAGATTCATTCTAAAAATGAAACCAATACCAAGATCTCAAAATCAGTGCCAGGTCTACTTAAACATGAAACCAGTCAACTCCAAAATATTTACTCTTTAAAAAATAACCCAAAAAGAAACACAATCTCATTTGAACCAAAATATGTTAAATTCTGCTAATGCAATAAAAACCAATCAATAAATCCATAAAAGTTTCTTTTTCACAAAAATGCTTCGATGTGCATTGTAATGTTTGCCGCCACATATAATATACATACTTGTCTATGTACAGTTAAACAGCATGGTTATGATAACAATTGTGTAATACCAACATTACATTTTGGGTATAAGCTAGTTAAAAACAGACGTATTACACATAATACAATCTCAAACACACATGCGCACCTATGCACCACATCTGTATGCACACAAGCACATGTATGCACAAACACACACACACATCCCAGGTGTATTAAACAGATGGACGGAAGGGTCTGAAATAATAAATAATAGATGTCTCTCATAACTCTTTATAGAGCCACACAACCAATATTACAACACAGTATAATAGGACATATATGAGATTGTTTACTGATGTCAAATCAACATAAATACAATTATTTGGTTTAATATTTACTGTAAATATAGATTAATATAAGGAAAGGCAAAAAGTGACGGCCTGTATTCGCTATTATATAAGAAAAAAAAGTAGAAAATATATAGCACATGAAAATAAAAGCAAACAAAAATCAAAACTAGGAGATTGATGATTTTTAATTATGCAAGCCCTCGGTAATAGACACACATTTTACAAAAAAATTTTTTAAATATAAACTGGACGGATGTTCAAGATGGTCTTTATAAAAGATGGTGGCCTTTAAAATGAAAATCTGTGTCAGTCATGGACAAAAACAACATCAACACAATTATTTATAAGTATGTGACCCCGTGCAAAGGGTCAAATTTACAAAGCCAATGACCTCAAATGACCCATATACATGGGTATATATATCTACATACGACTATATTACCTATCTCATATAATATCATCAAAGCAAAAATATTTGATATGTTTACTTTCACCATGCAATGTTTATTTTCCCCTCATATCTTTATAAAATGTTAATGTTTTCAAAAATACATGTAAAGTCAAACCTGTGTAAGTGGTCACCACTATTTAGCAGCCACTTGTCTTAAGCAGTCACATTTCCTATTTTCCATTTCTATGCTTTCAGAGCAAATTAAGCTTCATTAAACATCAACCTGTCTTAAAAGGTCACTTTTGCTCCTGCCCTTTACTGGTTAATGGACCTAAAGGTAATGGGATATATAAATTTTACATACCATATGTATTATACTATTTAATTTCCTGAAATCCTTTTATAAATAAATTGATAACATAAATTATTAGCTTATTTCCAATCTGTTGTTGCCATGGTTACACAGATGTAGATAATGAACTAGAAGTTCCTTTGTAGGATTTTGACAAGAAAATCTTCTACACCAGTGGGACGAATGTTGAAAAGAAATTTAAACAGAAAAGCAGACAAAATGCCAAATTGGCTATAATACATCTATCAAAGGCATTATCCATATATTAAACTTCCAAGTATTTTCAAAATTTGGAGACTGGTGTATCTTAAATAGAAATGTGTCTTTTGTTTGCAATGGTGCCTATCTATTTTAAGTCAACATACAACAAAAATATTCAAATCCAATGGGCCATCCAAAAATTTAAAATGCATGCCATATTTCCAAAACAATTTTCTCTCAAAAAACAGTTGTAAAAGGGGCAACAACTGCATGAATAACAATGGAATGATAAACAAAAATGAACAATCTCTTCTGTAGAAAACCCGACATGGGTTAACATGTATGTTCACATTTAAATAGAAAAGTGACATTAATATATGTTTATATCATAAACAATCAATAAACACATGTACTCATAACAGATGCAAACTTTGAAGAAAGCATAATTCAAATGCATGCATACAATGGTCATTAAGCTTGTATTCAAGTAAGTTTGAACTGGAAAAAATGAAAAAATATATAAATTTATACATGATAAATACATGATATAAAGTATGGTAGTATACATAGTGTTAGTCCCATATTACCGTATTTATCTTACGTATTGGGACAGAAACAAATAATCAAATTTTCTGTTGATTGAAAACTGTCTCAAAACATATGGTAAATACGGTAATTTATGATAAACTACTTCTACTTGATTAAAAGACATCACCTGAGATTTTTCTTTTAAATTTTAATACAAAACAAATATGATTAGAAACCTTAAAATCAGATCAATAACAAACTCGAATCAAACAAAAGAGATAAAGATAAAACTGGAAGTTAAAATCAAACTATTCCCTACAGCTGCTGAGCTAGAGTTTAGATCAAGTTAACTACCGGTAAGAAAATGTTAGATTCATTCATATATACAAGACAGGGTTCGATTTATCTTATTATGCATAAAATATGGTCATTGCAACACAAGAACTTTCTTCCAGGCATCCAACTTTATATATAACGGTATTACTTCAAGCATTCAAGTAAGGTATACATGTGATTTTGTTCTAGGGGGTGGAAAGCTACACTTTAAGTGACTTGAAGGATTTATTAAAATACAAACGTACCTATAATCACAATCAACAATGGTGGGAATGCTACATGTACAATGATTGGAATTTTTTTTTTCAAATAATGGAGATGAGGATAATTAAGAAAATAATACCCTGATCTTAATCCCATTCACGAGTGATAACAAACATAACAGTGAACAAGTCTCAGGGCCTATGTTTTTGTATACGTGTTGAGGGTGGGTGGTGATAGTGGGTGCTTGTTTGGGTGGGTGGGGGCAGATTTATTGAGATTATTTGACCGATTCTTTCCCACAATTCCTTTGGTAAATGACAGATGGCTATTCCTTAAAACTTTGTTACCACAAGAACCCATTCATATAACTATAAGTCATCACCTTGCAGAAAATAGTCACTAACTGTTTAATCATTATTCTATATGCAATTAGGACATTTTTGCTTCAAGGTCAAGAACATACGTAAACAATAAATACAACATTACTTTTACTTAGAGAGTAATGGAAACCATCGCGACCTGGAGACAAACATGTGACTGGAATAACAACATTAGCTTAGCAACAAGCTGTCGTATTCATGGAATGTTTTACATCACATGTATATGTACAGGTATATGGAATGATTAAGTACATTTTTTGAAAGGTAACTCCACAATTTGAAAGACCAGGCACTGCTACCAGTCGTAGTGTACAATTACGTGCCACTGTTAAGTATATCTTAATTAAAAAAATGCTGACACATAATGTTTCAATGGAGATCTACTAGATGTTACGAAAAAAGCATAGTAAGAAATTGAATTGAAGAATACATGTATTTTGTTTTCAATGGATGCAGATGAAATGTGAGAATAAAATAACAGGAGCACCGCAAGTGGGTGCAGACACTCTTCTTTTTTCCAAATCTATTACGTAGGTCAAAGTCAGTGTAGTAAACTTTTTAAACATGATGGTGATTAGTTTAAAAAATCTTGGTGTGGATGGGTGTATGTGTAAAAGTTTAATAAACAGGGCTGTTTAGTTTTAATACAATAAAAAAAAAGTTGGAGGGGTGTGGGGTCTTTGGGTTGGTAACAAAGGGGCAGAATCGTATTAAATTATTAAATTGAAAACAAAACAAAAAATGAGGTGGGGGTGGGGGGAAAATGGCCTTTGAGTGGGTAACAAAGTTGAAATGGGGCTGAGTATTTGATTTAATATAAAACAAAATTTAAAGAATTTTTCTTTAAAAAAATGGGCGGGGATGGGGGGGTAGGTGGGAGGTAGTGGCGAGGGTCTTTGGGTCAGTAACAAAGTTGAAACGGGGCAGAGTATTTGATTTATTACAAAACAAAATTTAAAAAAAAAAGGGTGGGTGGGGATTGGCGATGGGGTGGGGGTAGGGATGAGGTCTTGGGGTTGGTAACAAAGTTGAAATGGGGCATTTGATTTAATACAAAACAAATTTTAAAAAAAATAATAATAAAAAAAAATGGGCTGCAGGGTGGGCATTTTGGTTGGGCTCGGGCAGGAAAGTCCATTAAATAGGTCAAGGTCAGTGATGTAAACTTTTTTTAGTTGATGATGATAAGCTTACAGAATTAAAAGTTTTACTGAAAATTAAAATTGATTTATAAACAGTCACCGCAACATGAGTTGTTTGTTCAGAAACAGAGAAAAAGCTGAGCTAAACATAAAACTTCAACCAGCGGACGACAATGAAGTCTATGACGACACTGAGCTAAACATAAAACTTTAACTAGCGAACGACGACGACAATGACGACAACACCAGGGTCATGACAATAGCTCTTCGTTTTGTTGAAAAAGACGAGCTAAAAATGAATGTGACTTGAAATATATTCCATGGTGAGTTTTCAAATTCATGTTTTCTTGTTTCTCGAGGTCAAACAATTCAGGCAATCTTGTCCTTCCCATCATATATCATATTACAACCAGCTTCCTGTTCCTGTTGTTGTTGTTGATGTTTCAATCACATTTTAGCTATTTTCTGCCAATGTTAGAGAACCTCTTCAGTAATAATGAAGCATTCAGATTCCTCTTGAGTGACTGCCACTAGTCACTGGTAATATGGGCGAGTCTGGACACACACACAGTAACACACACTGTTTATTACTGATGTAATAATCTGTCATGGGTGTGATATTTTTTCTTTATTTGGCCTGTTTCCTGAAACATAAAAACAGGTGATGTTAGATAGACAACAAAACAGTTTATACTAATTTAGTTATGTTTGATTATAAAGAAAGCTCAGAGTTCATATGAACTGCACTAGAGTCCACTTACTGGATAGAACCAGTAATAAGTGCTGTATTTTGAGGTAGAGACCGAACCCGCAACCTTTGGCATAAGCAGCCAAAATGCTATACGTTACACTACTACCCCTCTTAAAAAAAAAAAACGGTTAACATTATATATAGATCAAAACACTCATCTGTAGAGTTGGAGAAAATGATGCTAACCGATGTTCGCCAATAACAGAGCAGATAACAGACATATCTGCATGAAACCGTCTAGCCTTTGACAAATATATGTAATTTGTTTGACTACTTAGCATCATTTTTATGCCATCGAGGGCTAACAATGGATAAACCACTCTTTCTTGGGATCCTGGGAGGTTAACCAGTACCATAATCCACTCATCTCCACAATTAATCCACAAATTTCACACTTAGTTTATACCAATTCATTTTAGCTCTGTTGCAACGACAACGCATAGCTTATATGAACCATCATCGAGTCCGCTTCCTGGGTAGAACCAGCACTGAGAGTTGTTTTATGAGAGGCATCGGGTCAAGTGAGGAATCAAACCCGCAACCTAAGGCATGAGCAGCCAACACTCTATCCATTATCCAAATTTACCACTTGAATCTGTGTTGAGAGATGATAATGAGAGGAAATGTTGTATATCAGCCATCAAGAAGACAGTTGCTGGTCCAGGATTCGAACACACGACCCCTTGATTGATAGTCAGATCAACTCAGCTAAACAGGTACAAAAAATGTCTATCTTTTTAGGATTACAAGAAATAAAAATTTCCTGTTTAAATAGTAAATCTATACAAGAGTTCTAAGAAGACAACAAAGCTCGCCTATGGGATAAAACTCACCACCCATGCAAATATTGAGATTGGAGGCAAACACCAAAACTTAAACGCAACTAAACGCAAAAGTTTAACCTGGGTGTCTTCAGACATCATGGCAATAGCTCTCCTGGACATTTGTCCCGGCGAGCTAAAGATGGTAAATTCATTACTTTCAACCACAGAACAAAAAATAAAAAAATGTTTGTTTCAATACCAATTAAATTCCACTCATGAAGACTATAATAGACATGGTCATTCTTTAAACTTATTTATTTTACATTGATTGTGAAACAAGTTTTCATGACTTAGACAAATCACATGCAAAGTCTTCCATGGTAGAACTAGTACTAAGCATATGTGGACAAAGTGTCTTGCTCAAGGACACAACACACAGCAGTGGTGGAGGATCGAACTCACTATCACCAGATCCTGGGTCTGATGCTCTACTGCTAGAGCTGCCCATTCAGCGCCCACTCGATGAAATATACACTATATTTCACTGAAACTTAGGCATTTATTCTCTTGGACACACTATGCTTAAAAAGGGGGGTATATCAGGAAAAAACACAACATTAAAATGGATAAAAAGTATCTCAAATCCCCATTTTAACAATGAACACGCTTGAATACTGCTTGATGACCTTCACATCGCCATACTCCTTCTAAGATGAAACAATTTGAAATCAAAATGAAACCATGAGACTCATTTAATACGTCACAAAAAATGTTGCAGTTTTAAGCAGGAAATCTATTAAAGTCTAACCTAGGCGTGAAACCCAAGTTAGGAAATCCCTTTTCAATATATTGTTTTGGCCTGTTTAAACAGATAACATTTTGGCAATACAGAGTAAGTAAGTATAATATTTTTATATAGGCATAATATATTGGGGGAAAATATAGCCAATTTTAAAAAAAATTGAAAAATCCTGATAATTATATTCCCGTTTAATTGTGAAATTTTAAAAAGAGCTGCACCAGCTGAATAAAATACACATATTTTTATCCTTAAACCTCCGAATGAACTTCTTCTTTCATTGTGTTGAAAATGGTGTTTAAAATACGCTCATTATACGAAATAGTCGCGATTTCTGAAACATCATCATCATCACATTACGTACATACAATATAAAAATAAAAAATAATTAAAAATTTTCAGTGCAGAAAAATAAGTTACTAATTTTTTTTCCTTGGCTGGCCTAAAATAATTAGCAAACTAATGGAAACGCACCATAAATGCAATGTACTGTGATTAGCACTTTCTTGAAGGTACGTGAATTACTATGTTTCGACATTTTTTATTAATGGTCTTTTTCTGATATTTTAATTGCAAAAAATATGCTTTCAAAATGCCTGTTCATAAATAATACCCAGTATGCATCTGGGTATAAAAGAATAAATGGCCGTACAAAAGACAATCTCCATGTGACACCTCGTACAATAATAACTCAATTGTTTGAGAGAAGTAAACCCATTTTCCCACCTTTCAGAAATATAATTTATCTCCTCAAACTACTTCAAATAAGTTTTATAGTTATTTGATCTTTCCTTTCAAAAAAAAAAAATAATAGCTAAAAAAATTTATTTATCTACTTCATCTTAAAGTTTACTATATGGCTTTAGTTTGCGAGTCCAATAGATTGTGACATCTCGACGAGATAACTAAGATAGATGGAGGGATTTAACGCCGTTCACAGCACATTACAGGTTGTATGACATTGGTTTTATTGGTGGTGGAAGATCTCAGAAAAAATTTGAGTAGAACCACTGTCCTTCCACGAGTAACAAGCAAACTCTCTCACATAAAAATAATTATATCAACAAACTTTCTCACATAAATATAATTATATCAATCATCACGGGTACTTTGGCCAGGTGAGGATTTGAACTCACTACCCTTTGGATTGATAGGCAAGCTACCAACTGAACTAACCTGGCCTGCCATGTCAACAGCAAGTATTCAACAATCTAATCAGGGTACACATGATTTGGTTCTCATTTAACAATCATAATTAACACCAAAATTTAAAATCTGACTATAAAGCGGGGCGGTAGTGCTGCGGATAGCGTTGGCCACTAACGCTCAATGTTACAGGTGTGATCCCCAGTTTGACCCGATGGTCTGTAAAAAAACACGCACTCAGTACTGGTTCTATCGGGGAAGCGGACTCAAGAGCGATTCATACTTTCTTTGCAATTCATCTAAATATAAATTAATATAAACTACACTAAAATTTGGAATATTTTTAGGTAATTAATAATGGAGCTGAATGCACTATCATAACATTATAAAGTTCCCTTTATATTTAATTATTAAAACAGGCAGACGAATTAAGACTAATTAACGTTAAAAGCATGCCTGACAGTTTTGTGATTGCAATTTACATTTTTTATATTCAACTGTAGCGACTTCACTTCATCACAATTTAATAGCAAACGTTTACTTCGATAAAGGATAAGGTCTCGAAAAAAAAGAGCAAAGTTTACTGTATCTTAATAACCCACAATGCAATGTACTCGCCATAATTGGTGACATTTGTACATCAACTTCAAAAAATATTAAATTTGTTTTGCTAATAAAAAAAAGTAATTTTTCATTTCAAACCTTGCCGACGTCTCAGTTTTCGTAGACACAAAACTATTTAACAATTTGAGATAAATCTTATTTGGTGAACACTGTGCAAACTGACTCACTTTTTTCAGACTTGTAAAATTGAAACATTTAATAATAATAATAAAATATAGTGAAAATCTTTAAATAAACTTGAAACATTTAATCATTTCAATCTTTTACAATATATATCTTGAAAGGGAATCACAAGCGGTTTATTTTTCTACTACCCAAAAACATTTTTTCACATTAGGCCATTATAAAGTAATTGCTTGATTATCATTTTTCTTTATTTGATTTTTTTTTTTTTTCATTTTTCTTCATTTGAATTTTTTTTTCTTCTTTTTTTTATGAAAATAAAAAGGGTCAGGGCAGCATGAAAATAGGGGGCGGGTTGGGATGATAATCTAGCAATCAAGTTATCATGGCCTTATCATTATTTTTTATTGATATCTATTAATTTTATTTTTATTCTACTTGTATTGCATGTTTTCAAATGACCTCAGCGGGTCTGCCGTGGCCGAGTAGTTTGAGGCGCTGTCTCAAGATCACTAACCTCTCACTGTTAAGTTTGTAGGTTCAAGTCCCACTCACTCCAAAAACTTCATGTGAGAAAGTTTGTCAGTTACTTGTGGAAAGATGGTGGTTCTTCTCAGATTCATTCTGAGGTCTTCCCACCCATCTCTCTCTTTCTCTCTCTCTTTTTCCTATGAATATCCCTACTTCCCTCCCTCCACCATTTCCCCTAGATTCTACCCCACCCACTACTCACAAGAACATAAACATACCAATGAAATGCTCCCTGATCCCTACAGCTGACAAATTTCCCCATTTACACCTTCCCTCCCTCCCTCCACCACTTCCCCTAGATCCTACCCCACCCCGCTACCCCACTCCTCACAAGAACATTAACATATCAATGACATGCTCCCTGATCCCTACAGCTGACAAATTTCCCCATTTACACCTTCCCTCCCTCCCTCCACCACTTCCCCTAGATCCTACCCCACCCCGCTACCCCACTCCTCACAAGAACATAAACATACCAATGACATACTCGCTGATCCCTACAGCTGACAACTTTCCCCATTTACACCTTCCCTCCCTCCACCACTTCCCCTAGATCCTACCCCATCCCGCTACCCCACTCCTCACAAGAACATAAACATACCAATGACATACTCCCTGATCCCTACAGCTGACAACTTTCCCATTAAACATAATGATAATGAATATCTCATAATCTTTTCTTTCAACTCATGGATTACCGTCTTAACATGTCCTGTGATCACCGAGCAGAGACACTACTGCATAAAAATACCAGGCAAGAGTTATGTATTTGTACTTAGCAGGTATTTTGACTTTAAACAAGAGAACAAAGGGTGATTAGTCAAACTGGAATAGAATGGAGTTTAAAATTTTAAGTAGTTAAAAAATTGTCAATGACATCACTTGAAGCATTGTGTTTAATTATATCATTCACAGGGCTTCATGGTAGATTTTTGGAATAATTAGCATTATTTCTATGCCACTGAGAGCTAAAGATGATCAGTGACACCCAGCCACTCTTTCCTGGGATCCTGAAAGGTTAACCAGTACTCGAGCACAACCATCATGGTAGATTGTTGGAATAATTAGCATTATTTCTATGCCATTGAGAGCTAAAGATGATCAGTGACACCCAGCCACCCTTTCCTCGGATCCTGAAAGGTTTACCAGTATTCGAGCACAACCATCTCCGAAAGTAAATGGTAACTTTCCCACTTGAATCAGCAGTGAGAGAAGAATGCCAATGAGATGCATTGTTGCATATTAATAATCACGGAGACTGTGGCCTAACGGGGATTCAAACTCACGACTCCTAGATTGATAGTCAGACATGCTGCTGAATGAGTTCTAGAGTATGTTAAAGAACTATAAGCTCCAACATCTCTTACATTTTTAACTTAGAAATCTTTATTTTTTAACTAATGCCTTCTTTTCCGATTCATGATCAAACAGCTTAATATACTGTATATGAAATCATCAAAAGATGCCAGATTATGTTTCCCATCATGCTGAATATGATCATAAAGTCAACAATATGTTTATACACTGACTAAATTAACATTCACTCATCTTCACCGAGCGGAACTCATCCGCGATTTCACACACTTACAACGCAAGCCTCCCCCACTTGGCGTTTGAATGGAGACAAATTTCTCCTATTATCAGGCAAGCATAAAATATCTTTAATCTTTTTATTGATGTATTCGTCTAGTCAATCAATGGGCGAGTGAATTACGAGTGAATTACGGCTATAATGGGTTTTGGGTTTTGACTGAGGGTCTGACTTTTGGCTAAGCCATTTAAGGCAATAAGGTTAATAACTTTTTAACTAATTATAATCATGCACTTTGGGACTGAGCAGCTAGAGAGAAATAGGTGTACATCTTATATATAATACGTCAGTTTAGAACGTCATGTTATAATAATAGCTAAATTAGGATTTCATTTTTAATCCTTCATGAGACATAGGGACACATTATTAAGACTTTAATGCCATATAATACTCATATATATTTATGTTACGTTTTTTGTTATAAAAGTTTGATTTGTTTTCCAGTTTAATGCCGTTTTCAACACATGACATGTTACGTTTAACTATATCAAGACTTTATTGTAATTATAAAGTGCCTATATCTAGGCCTTAATGTTACAGAAGCACCCATATTTTTTTTCTATTTTTTTTTTTTTAGTTACCCTTTTGATAATCCATTTATTCACCCCGTGAATTAGTGCTTTGTGGGTTGGGGTGGGCCATCCCACTGCATACTTATACAGTGCAATATAGATAACAATTTGCTCTTACTCACTCTGTACCTCTCGTTCATCATACTTATATACTTCATCATTATTCTTGGGGAATAGTTCTTAATCAATATAAAGGCTTATTTCATATTTTTCATATAAGAAAAAAAACATATTAAAAAAAAAAATTTGACCTCTACATCCCTATTTAACCTCCAAATTGTTTTTGAAGCATCCATATTTAGGTGGGGTCCCTCCCTGGCCTAATAACCTGACATCCTGGGCAGCGTCAGGGCAAACCCGGGGTAGACATTAGTTTTATTAGCTGTTTGAGGTTAACCACACAGAATAATGGTATACACATTACTCGAGTACATTAGCAACCACACGTTCTCCGCATCAAATTTATGTTAAAAGTAAATTTTAACCAACATTATGTGTGTTTTGTCCCCTTAATCCTGCATTTGTAAAGTATGTTGATTTTAGCATCCCTCAGATCTTCTGTGTACAATATCAGCCCGGGCTTAATGTCACAGTGGGTGGTGTTGCGGTTTGATATTTCAGCAAAAAATATAAAGTAGAGTTAAAGTTTTCATATTTCACACTTCATGAAGTAAACGACGTGCACTTAACAGTCAATACAGTAATACCATTTATATAATTTATATCATCATTACTGCTGTTTATTAATCATATCCTAAGAGAGAACTATACATGTTAAGTTTACTGGGGGTGGGGGGGGGGGGGGGGGGGGGGGGGAGGTGAACTTTCAAACTTGTCCTAGTGTTCACATTACAGAAGCCAAGAGATGTTATAAGAATCTAACATGGGTTTGCTGAGTTTCTGCGAAAACTGATATTTCAAGGGCCAGTGTTTTCTATACAAACCCAAAAAGCCATGAATAATTATTCTTTTTCTTGCATACACTTTGAATAGCTATTTTAACTTAACTGATCATTTTATTTTTATACTATGATCACTTTTAAGACGTCAATTATATAATTTATGTCAAATATTTTATACATAACGTCAAAGGTGCGAGAAATATCTTACACCAGTAAAAATGCAGATATCCAAAACAGTATGCTAAAAAAGTAAAAAATTGCTTCCTAGACAACTAACTATAATGTTTACTCAGTACTAAACAAAAGTATGTTTTTCTCATTCTCCTTATATGATTTTATACAATTTTTTTTAGCTCGATTGGGAAGAAAGATCAGAGGTGCATATATGAACAGCTTTCGAGTCCACATCCTGGGTAGAACCAGTACTGAGCGTTGTTTTTATGAGAGGCATCGGGATCGAACCCACAATCTCAGGCGTGAGCTCCAACACTCAATTAACTACCACTCCTTATGTTACGTATGGTCCGATGATAGAACTTGGTCAAGGTGCTCTTAACCCTTTACTCCATAGATACGCGTTTTCCCACACCAATCACAGAAGGCCTTTGAAAACAGTGCAGGAAGACTTCAGATTGCTCGTAACGAGCAATCTGACCACTTCCTGCACTGTTTTCCACTCTGTCAGTTAATCTAAACATAATTCACCAAATAACTCGAAAGCCTCTTATATAAGGTGTCCAAAGGCGTCTATATTAGAGGCGTCCAAAGGCGTCTATATGAAGTAAAGGGTTAAAGTATCCTCATGTGCTCAATACTGATTCTATCCAAAAAGTCATCATTAGTATAGCATGTGGTTCAGTGGAAAAGCATTGGATCCAGAATCAGAGGGTTATGGGTTCGATCCTCCACCACGGCTTTGTGTGGTGTCATAAAGCAAGACGCTTTATCTGCATGCTGAGTACTGGTTCTGTCCAGCATGAATTTGCGTAAGTTGTAGGAATTTGTTTCACAATTGAGGTAAAATATTTTTTGAATAGGGTTTAATGCCATTTTCAAGACATTTCAGGTTATATTATGGCATATCCAGTTTGATCAGTGAAGACCTCAGACTGAGT
Source organism: Panopea generosa (assembly GCA_029582155.1). NCBI lineage: Eukaryota > Metazoa > Mollusca > Bivalvia > Adapedonta > Hiatellidae > Panopea > Panopea generosa. Next base: position 46,283,768 of record CM055911.1, on the reverse strand, counting down.
CAGACTGAGAAGAACCACCGTCCTTCCGCAAGTAACTGGAAACATTCTCACAGAAGTTTTTGGAGGTAGTGGGACTTGAACCTATGACCTTAGCGGTAAGAGGTAATAAGTGATCTTGAGATGGTGCCTTAAATCACTCGGCCATGGACAATTGAGGTAAAAAAGTTTAAATTGAAACCATCAAGAGTTGTGGAGCCATTGTAAGGTGTTGTTTCATAAAGTTGTTGTTAAAACTAACTGTAAAATATGATAATATTATCGTAGTACTATTTAGTCACTAACAAAAGTATTTTTAATCATTACTTGCTGACCGTATCAGAATTTGCTCTTTTCTTCCAACTTTAGTATCCATTTAATACTTTTTAACGAATAACAACAGTATTTTTTATCATGACCCGCCAACTCTATCAATATTGCCTCATTACCTAAACCTGCAATAACCTGCATTCCTAACATCGAACATTTATTCTATGCATACCAGTTAGGCATTTAACAAAATTCATGGCGTCCAGTCCAAATTTTAACCCAGACAGAATTTAAATTGTCTATGATAGGCATTTATTTCTTTCTTCAAAGTGAATATATATTTTAAACCAACTAAAGCATTTCTTAACCATAAATTACAATGAGCCAGTATTTATCATTCAAATTGGTCTCCTTTGTAACAGATGAAGTTAAAGCGATAATGTGTTAATAAATCAAAGACTGAAACTTGACGATTTTCCAGTTTTGGTCGAATTTACAGTTAAACGTCACAATGTCCGTATCTTGCTCTGTTTAGGGTTTTATGGCAATTTTTGTCATATTTTAATAATTTATAAGAACGGAGCAATATGTTCATCTGAGACCATAATTACAAATAGACATTTAATATGTTAATTGTGGGACTAACGAGCTCTCCTGCGGAGAAGACCTTCAATGGGGACAACCCGACACCTTAATTGGGTCAAAATTAAAACCACACTTAAAAGTTTCCTCATTTTTACTGTACAAGTATCATGTGTGTACTCATGCATTTTTGTATATATGTTCGAGTAAGTGTTCCTCCAAATATTTTTTAAAAGTGTTCTCCATGACTGAGTGGTCTAAAGCGCTGTCTCAAGATCATTAAGGTTGTATGTTCGATACCAGTGCTTGCTCCAAAATCTTGCTGTGACTTAGTTTGCCAGTTATATACGGAAGGCCAGTGGTTCCACTACCAATAAAACTAGATAAGCCATATATAACCTCAAATGTGTTGAAAATGGCGTTAAACTCTATTCAAAAAGAGAATTTTAAAAAGTATCCTATTTTTCCTAATTCGTCATTCATATATCAATACATTATAATGGTATTTTTTATATAATTAATTAAAAGTCAATTTAAGTGGAATTAGAAACAGTTCTATGCATTCTGACAAGCAACTAATAATTGTATGTCTATTTCTCATTGTTTTTAGTTTAGTTAGCAAAATATTTTTCATTTCAATGACAATGCATAAACCCGAAAACTATTTTCATCGTTTCATATTTGATTTTTTTTTCTCCCATTAAAATTAAAAAGCAATTTGCCATGCAATTTTGGAAATAAAATGCATTTAGTGTAAAAAGAAAACAAAAATTTACGTCTGGATCATTCTAAAGGAAATTCAGGCCTGATTAGATAGTGATTTCAATGGATAGATGAAATCGCAGATAACTCAAATTGTGAAACATGATAGGTTGTGAGAAAATATTTACACCCTGAGATAATGTCACTCATTGGCCCCGCAAAGCATTGTCCGGCATTCTTTACCAGTTAATCTAAAATCTGACTGTGTCATCACCAACTGTTTGTTGTCAGATATGTGTACGGTAATTTAAAGTTGACATACATTTTGAGTAAATCAATGCGATATATGTGCCAAGTTTTGGCATGATTGACAACCTGAAATGTAATGATGAGCATGAAGCCAAATGACTTTTTCAGCAAACAAAGATGGGTGACCAAGACTTCTTCGTTAAATAGATTTTCATAATTATCTTTAAGCAGGGCCCAGTTAGCTCGTTAGCACATCTGACCAGAGGTCATGAGTTTGAATCCACATCTGGCCATAGTCTCTGTGATGAGTGATATACAACATTGCTTTTCATTTCTCTCACCGCCGATTCAAGTGGGAAAATTATCATTTTCTTGCATAGATGGGTTTTCCCAAGGTTAACTTTCCTGGACCCCAGAAAGATTGGCTAGGTTAAATAATCATCTGTTTATCTATTACCCCTTAATGGCGTAAAAATTACACTAAATAGTCAAACAAACAAACATATCTCTAAAGTTGTAGTAACTCCCAATTGTTCTTTAATTATTTCTATTTTTTAAATTATCATAGTTATTTTCCAAACGTTGGCCGTTATAAATCAATTGCTAGATTCTCATCCAAATTTTTCTTAAAAAGGGGGACGGGGGTGGGAGAGAATTTAAATTTTTTTTTTTTTTTTATGAAAATAAAAAGGATCAGGGCAGCATGAAAATTAGGGGGAAGGTGGGGATGATAATCAAGCAATTAATTCATTATGGCCTTATCCTAGTTTTAGTAAGATGGACGGTATAAATCTGGTATGCCATGTTTATTACTTATCTGTAGTCTTTGCATTAATTCCATTTACAATCAGTACCAGCTTGGTGCTAATACATTAGGAGTTTCTTTTTGAGCAACTTATTTGTTGATTTATTTAATTATATTATTAATGAGGTTCAACAAATTTTCAGCAAATGATTAAAGCCCGATCACGAAGAAAGTTTAAAGCTTAACCCTTTACTCCATAGATACGCGTTTTCCTGCACCAATCACAGTAAGCCTTTGAAAACAGTGCAGGAAGAGTTCAGATTGCTCGTAACGATTAATCTGAACACTTCCTGCACTGTTTGCCACTCTGTCAGTTAATATAAACATAATTCACCCAATAATTCAAAAGCCTTCTATATTAGAGGTGTCCAAAGCCTTCTATATTAGGTGCCCAAAGCCTTCTATATTAGGAATCCAAAGGCGTCTATATTAAATGTCTAAAGGCGTCTATATTTGGTGTCCAAAGGTGTCTATATAAGAAGTCCAAAGGCGTCTATATTAGGTGCTTGGGACTCAACCAGCAACCTCTCGCATGAGCGGCCAACACTCTATCCACTACACTCTCGCCCCTCTTTTACAAGTTATATATTATGGCATCCAGTATTAATGGCGGAGGGTCATATAAAAAACAAGAGGCCCAAGAGGGCCTGAGGACGCTCTACTGACTCAAAGTGGCCATAGCACTTTTTGAAATTCTGCTATGCAATAGAAACATTGTGGGGGGGAGAGGGGGGGGGGTCATTTTTAATCCTAGGGACACCATTTGAACAAAAATATCAAACCTATAGTCGGTCATCATTACTACATAAACATTTTGAAAATTTGTTGGGCCATTCATGAGAAGAAGATTTTTTAAGTTTTGGACTATTTTTTAGTAATGGCGGCCATCTTGAATTTTAGATAGAAAAAAAAATCTTCTTTATAGTCTCCTATGCAATAGAAACATCCATGTGAAGATTCAGTTTAATTGGCCTAGTGGTTTCAGAATTAATGGGGAAAAAAACAGGGCCCCTATAAATTTTAGCCCCTTAATTCTTATCTGCAATCAAACGCCTACACATAGGGATAATTTATATCAAATATGTACAAATATGACATAACGGTTCTTAAGAAAACAATTTTAGTAATTCCCAATTTGTACCCTTTTGGGGCCCCTCCTAACCCCTTAAGACATAGGAACCCAGTCATTTTTACAAATCTGAACCTCCTTCACCTAACAATGCTTTTGTGAAGATATACGCAAAATCATTTCCATTTAAAAAAAAAATATATATATTATATTGACATATGTCCCCTAATTGAACCCTTGGTGCGGGGTCATTTTTAACCCTAGGGACACCATTTGAACAAATCTAACATACTGTAGTTGGTCATCACTACTACATAAACATTTTGAAAATCTTTTGGGCCGTTCATGAGAAGAAGATTTTTTTAAGTTTTGGACTACTTTTAGTAACGGTGGCCATCTTGAATTTCAGAACAAAAAAAAAAATGGCCCAGTGGTTTCAGAGAAAGTGCTGCTAACAGACGACAGACGACGGACAACGCGCCATCGCATAAGCACTTCTGGCCTTTGGCTAAAAATCATAATTATTTAAATATTAAAATACACATTATTGCGACCAAGTAGACATAATAATTTTGTTATTTAGAAAAAATAAAAATGTTATATTAAATAAATGAGCTGAGAAATTAAACCAACAAAGAGACTTATAGATCAAAGAATGTAACACTGATTTTCTGTGGTGTACAGACCACATAGACAACTACGCATGTGGTAATACATTTTTGAGGTTTTTTGACAAACAAGGTCAACTTTACAGTTTCAGTGATCCCACAAAACTGTCTGTCAAAATAATCTGTGATATTGTGTCAGATCATTTAACAATCAATCATTGAATTCTTTCATTTAGATATATATATTGAGTAAAGACATAAAAAACATTTCTTGTTGTGTATGACAAAGGGAAGCAACTCAAATAATTCAAACTTGTAAATTATTGTCATTTGAGGAACAGTTATGTACCTTGAAACTAATATCTAGAGAAATTCATTCCATAGATTGATTGATTGAATGTTGTTGTTGTTCTATGGTGTTTAGCGTTGCTTTCAACAATTTTTCAATCATATCGCGACAGTGCCTACTTGAGACAGTATTCTAAGCGCTGTCACACTTGAGTATCATGCCGCAGACACATGGTATGATACCCCACCCAGTCACATTATACGACACCGTGCCGACCAGACCTATAACTCTCCTCTAAATGCTGAGCGTCAAGCAAGGCAGCTTCTAGTACCATTTTTAAAGTCTTTTGTATGACCCAGCCGGGTATAGAGCCCATGACCTTCTGCATGCGAGGTGGATGCTCTACCACTAGACCATGCCGCGGTCACGATTGATTGAATATTTAGCGTCATTTTTATGCCACCAAGGGCTAACAGATGATCAGTTAACCTAACCACTATTTCCTGTGATCCTGAAAGGTTAACCAGTACTCGAGCAAACCCAACTCTGCAAGTAACTAAATTCATTCCAATTCAGATCCCAAACTGAAAATGGCAATTTCTCAAAGGGGAAAAACATTATAATCTGAATGTTGTCATCATATGCATCAGAGCATGTCTTAGAAGATATTAAAGTACCAAATAGTGAATTTCGCCCCATTGGTGAAAAAGTAACCAAGTGCCTTCTTATTTCACTTGGTACCTTATTGTTCGAATTGGACGAATTTTGTTCTCATTATATAATTATTTTTTTAATGGAAGACTTCAAAATGAATCTGAGAGGAACCACTGTCCTTCCACAAATAAGAGCGAGACTCAAACCTACGACCTAAGTGGTGAGAGGTAAGTGATCTTGAGATTTCCCCTTTGACCACTCGGTCAATGTGGACCCTGTTAGCTATAAAATGAAGACTTTGTTTTATATTTCTAATGCCAGTATATGACCATGAATATAAATGATTTTTTCGATGCACATCATCTTTATGTGGCGACCATATTGTTTATTCAGCACGAGCTCGAACATATGACCAAGCATAGTGGAAAATAGTGGATTTTACTGGCAGGCCTTCAAGTCATTATATTAAATAGTCAGCAAAATATTTGGAAAGGTCCAACTTTTAGTGCATTGTGTGTTTCATTTTTGATAAGCTCACTTAGGCTATGGGCATTTAAAATGACATCAACAAATGAGTACAACCACAGACATCAATATAATCTTCACTCAAATTTACTTTATTTTTCAACTGTACGTAATTCAGAATCTAAATAAAGTTTACCAGCCCAAGTCACAGCATATACGCTGCATTGAATAAATTACTAAATATCTCTGTTTGGTCAGTGCTCAACTTGGTCAATGGTTCATTTAATGGACATGCAGAAAATGCATCTTCTGCTTGAGGACCAATGCTTAATATTTTATATTTATTTTAAAAGACAAGTAAAGTTAGAAGGGTCAGTTGGGTGAAAAACATCAGTCCCCGACCTCCGACTATTTTTAGCCTCTGCCTATCTATAATACAATCCTTCTATGCAAATTTGAGTTGTATACTAGATAAGAACACATTACATTCTATATAATAATGACTTTATATTTATTACACAGTGCTAGGCATGATTAGCTCGGTCTGTAACGCGTCTGATTACCAATCCATGGATTGAGTTCAAATCCCCACCCGGCAACAGTTTCCATGATGATTGATATACAACATTGTGTCTCATTATCATTCATCTCTCACCGTTGATTCAAGTGGGAAAGTCTTGCAGAGATGCTGTGTGCTCACGTTCTGGTTAACCTTTTAGGATCCCAGAAAACATTGGTAAGGTTAACTGATCATCTGTTAGTCCTTGATGGCATAAAAATGATGCTAAATATTCAATTAATCTTATCATAAAGACAAACCTGTCTTAAGCAGCCAGTCTTTGGAACGAGCAAAAGTGACATTTTAAGACAGTTTATTGCTTAATACAGATTAATTTTCTCCTGAAAGCATAGAAATGGGAAAGAGCAATGTGCTGCTTAAGCCAAGTGGCTGCTTAATAGAGTTGGCCGCTTACACTAGTTTGACTTACACAAGTATTAATACTCTTGACCTTTGAGGTACAGAATTGGCTCCTTTTTCACCAACAAATACTTAAATACTTTAAAGCAGCCAGGTGACCATGATTTTAGACTGGTTCAAGTTTACTGCATATTGGGTCATTGATACTGATTATATAATAAATAAATAACCAGTCAAAACTTAGTTAAGTTTTTAAGTATTTAAGTAAAATGTTGGTAAACAGAAGCTAGGTTGTTGCGTTTTTTTCCAAGACAACTTGGTATGTACAACAAACATTTGTACCCTTGTAGTTATATCAAAATCCTGTATCATGTATGTAAGTGTTAAAATTGATTGATTGATTGATTGATTGATTGATTGATTGATTGATTGATTGATTGATTGTTTGCCAACAAGGGCAAACTGATGATCAGTTTACATAGTAACCACTCTTTCCTGTGATCCTGAAAGGTTTACCAGTACTAGAGTAATCTCCGTAAGAATTGATAACTTTCCCACTTGAATCAGTGGTGAGAGACAAATGATAAGATGCAATATGTCATATATCAATCATCATAGAGATCCCTAGTCTGAGTAAGGTGTATTACAAAACGAGCTTAACAGGCCTGCAATACAAAAAAACTTTTTTTACAACTTCAAGGCTTGGTTGTGGCAAAAGTTGCGGATCAGACACAAAAACATTATGTTCATATACAGAAGGGCTGCCAACATCAATGCTCAATTGTGACCTTGACCTCTTGCATACAAGTCTGTCTACTGTATTCTGTACTTCACCTTGATATGGCACACATTTGTATCCAGTAATAATAAAATCCTTCCGTGATTGTAAAAGTTGTGGATCAGTCACAACATTTTTGTTCATATACAGAAGGGCTGCCAACTTTAATGCTCAACTGTGACCTTGACCTCTGAGGTATACACTGGGTTGTTATGTTCTGCACAAATCTTCATGTGGTGAACATTTGTATTAAATCATAAATGACCTGATCAAGGAACCAAAGCTCAAGCAATTAATGCTCATGTACAAAGGTTTGTGTATGACCTGGTCAGGGAACCAACCTCCAGCAAGTAATACTCAAGTACAAAAGTTTGTGTATGACCTGGTCAGTGAACCAACTCTCCGGCAAATAATGCTTAAGTACAAAAGAAAGTGTATGACCTGGTCAGAGAACCAACTCTCTGGCAAATAATACTCAAGTACAAAAGTTTGTGTATGACCTGGTCAGTGAACCAACTCTCAGGCAAATAATGCTCAAGTACAAAAGTTTGTGTATGACCTGGTCAGTGAACCAACTCTCAGGCAAATAATGCTCAAATACAAAAGATTGTGTATGACCTGGTCAGTGAACCAACTCTCCGGCAAATAATGTTCAAGTACAAAAGATTGTGTATGACCTGGTCAGGGAACCAACTCTCCGGCAAATAATGCTCAAGTACAAAAGTTTGTGTATGACCTGGTCAGGGAACCAACTCTCCGGCAAATAATGCTAAAGTACAAAAGTTTGTGTATAATGCTCAAGTACAAAAGTTTGTGTATGACCTGGCCAGGGAACCAACTTTCCAGCAAATAATGCGCAAGTACAAAAGTTTGTGTATGACCTGGTCAGGGAACCAACTCTCCAGCAAATAATGCTCAAGTACAAAAGTTTGTGTATGACCTGGTCAGGGAACCAACTCTCTGGCAAATAATGCTAAAGTACAAAAGTTTGTGTATAATGCACAAGTACAAAAGTTTGTGTATGACCTGGTCAGTGAACCAACTCTCTAGCAAATAATGCTCAATGCAAAAGTGTATGACCTGGTCAGGGAACCAACTCTCCAGCAAATAATGTTCAAGTACAAAAGCTTGTGTATGGCCTGGTCAGGGGACCAATTCACCAGCAAATAATGCTCAAGTACAAAAGTGTATGACCTGGTCCGGGAACCAACTCTCCGGCAAATAATGCTCATGTACAAAAGTTTGTGTATGACCTAGTCAGGGAACCAACTCTCAAGCAAATAATGCTCAAGTACAAAAGTTTATGTATGACCTGGTCTGGGAACCAACTCTCCAGCAAATAATGCTCAAGTACAAAAGTTTGTGTCAGGGATCCAACCCTCCAGCAAATAATACTCAAGTACAAAAGTTTGTGTATGACCTGGTCAGGGAACCAACCCTCCAGCAAATAATGCTCAAGTACAAAAGTGTATGACCTGGTCAGGGAACCAACTCTCCAGCAAATTATGTTCAAATACAAAAGTTTGTGTATGACCTGGTCAGGGAACCAACTCTCCAGCAAATAATGCTCATGTACAAAAGTTTGTGTATGACCTGGTCAGGGAACCAACTCTCAAGCAAATAATGCTCAAGTACAAAAGTTTATGTATGACCTGGTCTGGGAACCAACTCTCCAGCAAATAATGCTCAAGTACAAAAGTTTGTGTCAGGGATCCAACCCTCCAGCAAATAATACTCAAGTACAAAAGTTTGTGTATGACCTGGTCAGGGAACCAGCTCTCCAGCAAATAATGCTCAAGTACAAAAGTTTGTGTATGAACTGGTCAGGGAACCAGCTCTCCAGCAAATAATGCTCAAATACAAAAGTTTGTGTATGACCTGGTCAGGGATATAGCCCTCCAACAAATAATGCTCAAGTACGAAAGTGTATGACCTTGTCAGGGAACCAACTCTCCAACAAATAATTTTCAAGTACAAAAGTTTGTGTATGGCCTGGTCAGGGAACCAGCTCTCCAGCAAATAATGTTCAAGTACAAAAGTGTATGACCTGGTCAGGGAACCAGCTCTCCAGCAAATAATGTTCAAGTACAAAAGTGTATGACCTGGTCAGGGAACCAACTCTCCAGCAAATAATGTTCAAGTACAAAAGTTTGTGTATGACCTGGTCTGGGAACCAACTCTCCGGCAAATAATGCTCATGTACAAAAGTGTATGACCTGGTCAGGGAACCAACTCTCCAGCAAATAATGCTCAAGTACAAAAGTTTGTGTATGACCTGGTCAGGGAACCAGCTCTACAGCAAATAATGTTCAAGTACAAAAGTGTCTGACCTGGTCAGGGAACCAGCTCTCCAGCAAATAATGTTCAAGTACAAAAGTGTATGACCTGGTCAGGGAACCAACTCTCCAACAAATAATTTTCAAGTACAAAAGTTTGTGTATGACCTGGTCAGGGAACCAGCTCTACAGCAAATAATAATCAAGTACAAAAGTTTGTGTATGACCTGGTCAGAGAACCAACTCTCCAGCAAATAATACTCAAGTACAAAAGTTTGTGTATGACCTGGTCAGAGAACCAACTCTCAAGCAAATAATGCTCAAGTACAAAAGTGAATGACCTGGTCAGGGAACCAACCCTCCAAAAGAAAATATTTACCCAGTGTGATCCAAAGTAAGGAGCAGTGTCTAATCTTCATCTTCAATAGGTAACAAGTTCGGACCCTCAAATGACATTTCATCCAAATTTGGCACCAACGAATCTATTTTATCTTTTTTCTTGCTCTCATATACCCCTGCAAATGAATACAAGAAACAAATGTATTTAATATACAAATATACATTGGAACTTTTCAAATTCTGTTTGCTTCAATAATGCATCCTTTTCTTTGTTTAAAGAGAACATTTCAGAACTTTTCAAATGTTTTAAAATTGGCTTCTTTCCCAATATATTATGCCTATACGTACTCACTGATTCCATGTTGAGAAAAAGATATCTATTTAAACATGCCAAAATATTATATTGAAAAGAGATTTCCTAACTTGGGCCATGCGCCTAGGTTAAACTAAAATAGATTTCCTGCTTTAAACTGCAACATATTTTGTGATGTATTAAATGAGTCGCACGATTTCATTTTGATCCATTAATACAGTTTTACACGTAAAACATGTTTCATCTTAGAAAGAATCTGAATGACAATGCAATGGTCGTCTAGCAGTATATAAGTGCTGTCTATTTTTAGAATGGGGATTTTGTTTCAACCACTCCGATTTAAAAAGTGATTTTGTCACATTTTGATAGATTTGACATACTAAGCCATTCAGATTTTATTTAGTAATGATAACGAGATGTATTTTAACCATTTTAAAAAAACTTTTATTTTGAAAGACATTTCTAGCAGTATTTCCTGATATACCCTCTTTAACCCTTTACTTCAATATAGACGCCTTTTAACACCTCTACTATAGACACCTTTGGACATCTAATATAAAAGGCTTTTGAATTTTGGGTGAATTATGTTTATATTAACTGACAGAGTGGAAAACAGTGCAGGAAGAGTTCAGATTGCTCGTTACGAGCAATCTGAGCTCTTCCTGCACTGTTTTCAAAGGCCTTCTGTGATTGGTGCAGGAAAATGCGGATATATGGAGTTAAAGGTTAACATGGAATATGAATTAATTACAAAGACCATTTCAGAAGTCAGTGATATGAAAACCAATTTGACGGACACACAATGGCACAAATGAAGGGATTGACAGCGATTTCTGTGTATTTTCACAGGTAAGGAATTTTCTCCTACACCCCATCCATGCGGTCATTCTACCTGGGCTGTGACATTGGAACATTTTAAGACGTGTCACGTTAAAACACAACGCTATATATCTTATTTCACGTCTTAAAAGTTTTCATGGTAAAATATCATAATAATATAAGTTAAAATAAGTATTATATGCGTTTGGTATGCGAGAAAAATAATCTTGTTTCGCTTTTTCGGTTAATATAGAAAATTCCATCCCATGGAGCTTCATTGCCTCCAAAACAGGTATTTTCTATCCAAACCTCAAACCCATGTAAGATTCTTATTAAACCTAACCCTTTACTCCATAGATATGGTTTTCCAGCACCAATCACAGAAGGCATTTGAAAAACATTGCAGGGAGAGTTCAGATTGCTCGTAACGAGCAATCTGAACACTTCCTGCACTGTTTTCCACTCCGTCAGTTAATATAAACATAATTCACCCAATAATTCAAAAGCCTTCTATATTAGTTGTCCAAAGCCTTCTATATTAGAGGTGTCAAAAGGGGTCTATATGAAGTAAAGGGTTTATGCCCCTACACCATTCTCTCATAGACAAGGGCATAAAAAGTCCCTGTCAAGTCAATGAATTACAAATATTAATAAACATAAATAGTCCTTATTAAATCACTGAAATAAATTATTAAATTTAAAATATCACGAGGAAAACTTATTACAAAATAATTAATTACCATCAGGAATATTTGAAACTGGTGCCCCGAGACTAGCTAGACTTGGTAAATCTCCATTCATGTTCATGTTATCCCTGTCATGTGATCGTGACTTGCCAAACTGGGAACCAATCAGAGTTTCTGTATCATCGTTGTCATGGTGATCCATGTCGCCATTCTCTATCACAGTTTTTCGAGTTGAAGACACTTTGTTTTTCTTTTCAGATTTACTAGGTTGACCGCCTTGAGACACTGAAAAACATAATGGTTTGTAAATTACAGGACATTATTATATATACTGGTAATTAATAATTTGTAACATTTTTTTGACTGAGCTAGGGTCAAACCCACAACTTTTGCAGTTAAAGGTAAGAGACCATGAGATGGCATCATAGACCACGCAGCCATGGAGGATCATGTGTCTTGTTTGTATTTTGTAGCTATTTATTGGCATCGAGTGGCTAAAATAAGTCTTAAATAGGCACAAAACTACCAGTTTGGCATACAAAACCAACACAAGTAGGAATCTCTGAGATATGATTCGATCATTCTGTCTGCCAATTGAATCAGTAGATTTGTATATTTAATCACCTAATATTTTGATTTTAATTTGGAAAATAGTTTAATTACTTTTTATAATTTCACTGCCCAAAACAGTGAATTAAAATTCACTGATAAATCTAAGTAATTCATCAAAAAGAATATAAAACAAATAATCACACTCACTGTTTATATTAGTAGGTAGTCCATCTACCAATCTTGCACCCTTACTGAGTTTATCACAGAGCAGGGCAATGTGTTTCTTCACTTTACTTGTGTCTTCTGGTAGTTTGAGAGGTTGTGGGTTGAGGGTCTGATCCTTGGCCGACTTGGCCAGCGTTGTGCGCAGGAGGTGGGTCACTGCTGCATCCACAGTCTCCTCCCAACCCTGAGATACAGAAATATATGATGATTAAACCTGAATAAGCAGATGACAACAACACTTAAATCAACACCATTTCAATATCTGAACTTTGTGACTTGCCCTCATTTCATTGAAGAGTTGGGTTTAGCATCATTTTCAATACATTTCAGGTTATATATGGCATATTCAGTTTAATTGGTGGAAAATACCTCAGAATGAATCTGAGTAGAACCACCGTCCTACCCTAGTAACTGGCAAACTTTCTCACATAAAGTTTTTGAAACAAGCGGGATTCGAACCCATGACTTTATCATTTAAGGGAGAGAAAGCAGAGCCATCCTTAAAAAGATTATTGTTTGCATTATAAATATTTTTATAAGGATGGCCCAATGTTAGTTTATGCTGATTTATTTTTAAGCTCAACTACATGTATGCAGAAAGCTCAAAGTATATGTGTCTATTATGAATCACTCAAGAGTCTGCTTCTAGGTTAGAACCAGTACTAAGTGTTGGTTTTGAGAGGCCATCAAACCAGCTAAGGAGCCTGCAATCTCTAGCATGAGTGGCCAAAACGCTATCCATACAATATCATCGGGCTTTTAATAGTGTTTAATGATTTTACTTAGAAAGCCAACTTGAGATATTCAAAAAATCTCTAGAGTCAGCTTTTTAAGCAGAACCGTTTCTCATTTTTGAGAGGTCATCGGGTCCAATCTGGAATCAAACCCATGACTTCTTGCATGAATGGCCATCACCCATCCTTTAGCCTGATTAAATATTCAATATTTGGATTTAAGACGTACTGCTAAAGATGTAAAATATTAAATTGTTAAAAGTCGTGTGCAAAAAATTTGCAATATTCGCACTATCTTACCATAAACCACCGCCCCATCCTAACTGATGTTGTAATGATATTGTATCTTTAAATGAAAACCCCAAACGACAGGAACTCACCGAATCAAGTGTGTCGATAACCAGTGGAGTAATACTGGACTGTAACACAGCATGCTCCTCATCAGACATATTTGTCCATAGTTTTAATATAAAGTTAAATAGATTAGCTGCACAGCTGAGTGCGTTCGCGGACACTTCCAGCGCGAGGTCATTCTCCTCTATATTGTCTGCCAAATGTAACAGCTGTCTGTACGTGCCCTCCATCAAAGTGTCCAGATTTTGTAACGGAGCCGGTGTCTTGTCCTTAAACCGGGTCAATAGTCGACGTTGTATCGCCCGGAATTGAGAAGCCCGCTGCGTCAACATTTCTTTACAGTTTTCTGCATTCAATCGATGCTGTGAAAATGGAATAAAGAAGATTTACTTACACTCATGAAACAGTTTCATAAAGATATCTTTAAAATAAAATAACTGAAAATAAAAAAATTGACTCCTCTCTTAAACATTGCTCCAGCTTATCATGAGCACTGCTCAATGCAAGGTATGTAACAATATTCATACTCAAACACAATTCACATGTTAGATGAATGGAACGTTTAATGTGTTTAGCTCATGTAAAGATAAGTCGGCAACGGCGCCATCCACCAATCGTGCAGACTATGGAGAGCATCTGCAGAATGGGGGGTTTAATGCCAATTTTTGCTATACTATACTGATTTATGAAACAAAATATTAAATTATAAACAAATTGATCTTAAGACGACGCCTTAGATAAGTCAGCCATGGAGGACGCTGCATCTGGGGATGAAGATTATGAAGCATATTATGATGAGGAATGTCGTCTGACATGACTAGTAGGCAAATTAATTTCAACATTTTTATCAAACACAAGTTCAATTTAATAACTATCACCTACCTCATAATGGTTCTCAATAATTTCATAGAATTCATTCAGAGGAACTTGGCCGCTAAAGTATAAACTAAACCCTGACGACGTTCCTTTGTTGAAATGATTGTTGAGACGCTGAGCAAGCTCTCGCGTCACGTACCACAGTCCTTCAAACAGATCACATTGTAGTCGGTACCGCTCTGTATGGGTGGAACGTATAAAAGTTATTAAATAATGTACATTGTATAAAAGATTATATGTGCCACATATGATTGTTAAATAAAAAGATTTATATGTATAGTAATACAAAATGTAACCAATTATGAGGCCACCCTTAAAAAATTGCTTGTTTGCCACTTTTGACTCGTACCATTTAGGGGTGGATAAATTCCTTTTTTTTTTTTAATCAATCAGAGAATCTTTTTAAGTACATGTAATGACCGGAAATATTTTTAATGAATTTTTTTTTTTTAAACCTTCCCCCTCCCCCAAAAAACTTGACCGGCAGGATTGTTTCGAGTCCGCGTCAAACAAACAATATTTTGATTTAGTCCTGAGACCCATAAACATGAACATGCTGAGGTGTCACATGACAAATGTGATTTTTATTACTTGGCACTATTTCTAACTAGAAACGTGTGTCAACACAAATGCTCTCACTATTGATCTGAAATCAATCAATAAAGATGAAAAGGGCCATAACTCCTGTACAATTTGACCAATGTTGACAAATATCAAACTTGACAGGTGATTGGAAACCAATTATTTACCTCAGACAGACAAACAGATGAATGAATGAAAGAACAGATGAATGAACAGACGGACAGGGGTAACACTTAAAACCCCTTTCACCATATTTTGAATGGCAAGGGCATAAAAACCAATACTTAGTATGCACTATTTTTAGTTCAATACACTCTATACACAATCCACACAACTTAACCATACAACTCCCACAAACACAGCATAACTTCCTTGGTCTAATGGTTAAGGCATTCGCCTCAGAAGAAAGAGGTTGAAAGTAAGAAAGTTTGAAAGTTTGAATCCCGGTGCAAGCACTTGGGTTTTTCTGATGCAGCTGGTTGTTCACCCAGCAGCTAGTTAAATTGAGGGGTAACGAATGTCTAACAGCTTGAAGCCTGAAAATGATATCTTTCAGGAAGTAACTGTGTACAACATTAATTAATGTGTCTCATAAACCCATTGTGATTGGCCGTTTCAATAGGGGCGACACTATAATAAACAAACACTTTACTTTACTTTTTATAGCAAATGAATGTCAAAAATGTTTTTTTGTTGAATAACTTCATGTTGATTCTTTGGTCAATAATTCAGAGGTTACTATCACCAGGGTAATTCAATGTTACTTACGTGATGTTTTTGAGGCAAGTACCGTGACAACTGGACCTCCAAAATACTGGAACCCGAGAGCTGCACCCTGGCCCCCAGCATTGTCTCCCAGCAGGTCTGAATTGATAAAAACAAAACACAGGGTAAGTCAGTATTTTATAAACATATACTAGGAGTTTCATATATGGTAACCACTATACCAAATTTGATTTCAGACATTGTCTGAGGAACATATTGAGAATTACTGTTTTACCTTTGGAACTATTATCTCAAGGAATGTGGTGCAGATGATCCATTGGTAGAGCACCAAACCGATGATCGGACAGTTGTGGGTTTGATCCTCCACTACGGCTACATATGGTGTCCTTGAGCAAGACACTTTTACTGCAAATGCTTAGTACTGTTCTACCCAGGAAAACTTGGAGCATGATTTGCCTAAGTTGTAAGAACTTGTATCACAATCAAAGTAAACTAAATAAATTACTACTATTATCTCACAAACACAAAATTATGTCTGACAGTTTGACCTGGGAAAAATCATCAATGTAATGTTTTACCTGGGAAAATATTATCAATATTATGTTTTATCTGGGAAAATATCATCAATGTTGTGTTTTACCTGGGAAAATATCATCAATGTTATGATTTACCTTCGAAAATATCATCAACATTAAGTTTTACCTAGGAAAATATCATCAATTTTGTGTTTTACCTGGGAAAATATCATCAATGTTATGTTTTACCTGGGAAAAAATCATCAATTTTGTGTTTTACCTGGGAAAATATCATTCAGGTTCACAGGAGGCTTGTTTGTATCTATGGTGATTTTATGGACAGCATTCTTCACAGGTAACACCGGTTTCACGATCAATTTCAACGGAAGCTTGATATTGGCAGACGCAATACGTACAGCACCTGGATAACATAATGACACACATGTATACCTACACATAGAAATACTTTTATTTTTTAATATATTTTAATTATTAGTTTTGCCAAGATTCAGTCGTATAATTTTGTAAATGTTTTAATACATGCGGTTCCATCGCTGGTTACTGGGGTTATGCATCACCATTACATTATGAAAATTACTTTCAGGATTTTTCAAAAATTTAAAACATCTTTTTCCAATATTTCATGCCTACAATTATATACTTACTCACTGATCCCATATTGTCAAAAGGATGTCTATTTAAACATGCCAAAACAATATATTGCGGATGGATTTTAACTTGGGCTATGACGATTTAAATAACAATTTTGTCAGGTTTTTGTGGATTTGACCAAACCATTCAAACGTTATTTATTAACGATAATGAGATGCTTTTTATTCATTTAAAAAATAATTTTGTCTTTTAAGATTTTTAGATGTTAATTTATCTCTTTTTTCACTGCCATTTAATGGATCTTAATATGAAAAATCTTAAAGTAAATGAAATCCCATTGACTTAGACCAGCAACTTTCAATACTATACCACTTTCATTGTCTTGTATTTTTTTTCCCCCATTTAATATCTCATTCAAATCACATTTCATATCACTTTTTAAATGGTTGACACCACATCATATTCAATAGCTCAACAGTTTATAAAACAATATTTAAACATAACAAAACAGAAGCTGTCAGTGAATAGAACAAATAATGTAAATACATTTTATGCCTGTGATAATTTGTTTGTCCGCTAAATGTGGTCCTCCCTGACTGAGTGGGCTGAGGCACTGTTGTCTAAAGTCAACTTATCTCTCACCACCAAGATTGTGAATTCTACCGTCACTCAGCCAAATAAAAAAAATTATGTGAGAAAGTTTGCCAGTGACAAGCAAAAGGACAGTGGATTTACTCAGATTCATTCTAAGGTTGCCATCCACAATAAAACTGGATATGGTATATATAAACCTGTTATGTGTTAAACATGTCATTAAACAGCGTTCAAAAAAACAGAGTAATATTAAAACTCATAAAACATAACTTCATTCCACAAGCTTGCTCATGCAGTTAAAAATAATAAATGTCTTTTTTTAATATACACATATATATATTATGTATAAGGGTGACTATTGGTGCCCAAACCTTGACAAATGCAACACTATCGATATTGTAGGTTACTTTTTTTTAATGGGCACCATTTTAACACATTCCATGTTTATATATGGCATACCCAGTTTTATTGGTGAAGGAAGAATAATGAAACTGTCGGAGTAGAACCACTGTCCTTTCGCAAGTAGCTGGCAAACTTTCTCACATAAAGTTTTTGATGCGTGTGTGACTCAAACCTACAACCTAAGTGGTGAGAGGAAAGCAATCTTGAAACGACACCGTAGACCATTTGGCCACGGGGCATCCTTTGTATGTTACTGTTGTGATAGTATTGTATTTAAATAGGTATCTACATCTCTATTTGGTATTTCACTATAGTTGTAGACTCAGTATTAAATGATACTGACATATAATTAAAATCCTAATGTTGTCTCTACATGTGAAAGGTCAGCCTCATAATCTCAATCAGTGGTGGGTCTGACTATCAATCAAGGTGTCGTCAGTTCACAGTGATTACTGATATACTACATTGCGTCTCATTATTGTTCGATTTTCACTGCTGTTTCAGGGAGAAAGGTATCAGTTACTTGCAAAGACAGGTGTGCTTGAGTACTGGTTAACCTTTCTGGATCCCAGGAAAAAGTGGTTAGGTTAACTGATCATCTGTTATCCCTCGATGGCATTTTTTTTTTAAAAATGGAGTTAAATGCCATTTTTAACACATTTCAGGTTATATGTGGCATATCTAGTTTTACTGGTGGAGGTAGACCTCAAACTGAGTCAGACTGAGTAGAACCACCATCCTTCTGCAAGTAACTTGACACTTTCTCACATAAAGTTTTTGGAACAAACAGGACTCGAACCTACGACCTAAGCATTGAGAGGCAAGTGATTTTGAGACGGCATCTTAGATCACTCAGCCACAGAAGACCTTTCAGCATAAAATTGATGAAAAATATTCAAAAAAAAAAAAATTCTACATTGTGTAAAAGTTAAAACTGTTTAGCCATGTCGCGTAAATAACACATACAATAAAACCATGCTAAGTATACATTTTAGTGTAACATGAAACAAAACATTCATAATACTTACTGTCTCCCATTGCTAATAGAACACAAATAGTTAATGTATAGACAGAGATCAAATTATAAAAAAAATATTCCAATTCCCGTCGTTCAATGTGTATATATATTTCATAGAATCTTGTGCAGATAAATTACAATGCCCACAGATTTAAGAAACATATGGTCTTTGTTTTTTCTTTTAATTCACCTTTTCTTCAAAATTGAGTAAAAAATTTATTAAAAAATGAAATAATTTGTATTTATTTAAAAGTTTCTCTAATTTAACTATAAATTGAAGCAAAATAGCACAGGATCTTTCCTAGGCATATATGATTTATACTAACCTGTTGTACTGATATATTTTGCCGACACTTTCGCAGACAGGTCTGACGGGAGTGATCTCCCCCTGATGAAGAAAGCACAGAAAGACTCCGATGGTTGACTTGGATCTGAATAATATGAAATACAAATTTAAATTTAAACCAACTTTGACCTTTTCAAGGTAAATTATCTCTACAACACGGTTCACCTATATCGTGGTTTCATTTTGCTGACCCCTGAAATCCATGTTACAATGGGACCCATATGTATAAGCTTTCCTTTTTTACCATATTAAACATAGTTTCAAGTTATGCATTGAACAGGTGAAAATAAACGTATTATCGCTTTAGGAAAATAAAAGATCATAAATATTCGTCTTTGTCAGCATTTTGTTAAGTTGACCTAGAGGAGTTTGATAAGCAGCCTGACTTAATTTTGTCAAATCCGTGTTCAATTATTTATAAGAAAAAATGACAACTCATACACAATAATAAGTATAATCCATCGACAAACAAACATCCATTGTCAATTATCGTGCAGGTAGCTTTTAACTTTCTGGAAACAATTTCACAATTAATCTGAACTACATAAGTCTAGTAGTCTGATCGTGGTACACAAATGATATCACCAAAAAAGTTAAGGTTGGATGTCACTTACCTACTACAGAAATATCAAATGACTTCAGGTTGGTTGCTAAGGGCCACTGTACGTGAACACTAAGTTTTATATTTTCAAGGCGCAGCCTAGATTTGAGTTGAATCTGAAATGAGCAACATTGATAATAAGTAATATTCATGAGAAGCATTGACAATGAGATCACTGACAGTGAGAACACTTACAATGAGATCACTGACAGTGAGAACACTAACAATGAGATCACTGACAGTAAGATCACTGACAATGAGATCACTGACAGTAAGATCACTGACAATGAGATCACTTACAATGAGAACACTAACAGTGAGATCACTGACAGTGAAAACACCAACAATGAGAACAGCAACAATGAAATCACCAACAATGAGATCACAGACAACGAGATTACCTACAATGAGATTACTGACAATGAGATCGCTGACAATGAGATCAGTGACAATGAGATCTGGAGCAATGAGATCACTGATAATGAGAACACTGACAATGAGATCACTGAAAATGAGAACACAGACCATGAGAACACTGACATATGAGATCACTGACAATGAGATCACTGACAATGATAACCCTGACAATGAGATTACTGACAATGAGAACCCTTACAATGAGATTACTGACAATGACATCACTGACAATGAGATCAGTGACAAAGAGATCACAGACAATGAGATCAATGACAAAGAGATCAGTGACAATGAGATCTGTGACAATGAAATCACTGATAATGAGATCACTGACAATGAGAACACTGACAATGAGATCACTTACAATGAGATCACTGATTCGGACAACGCTGATGTTGAGCAAACTGATAATAATCAACAATGTTTGTTGAAATATCACTCTTCAAAATATAATGCTATCCCTGATCCTGTACACATGGTTAAACAAGATGTCATGAAATTTTTTATACTGACATCATATAAATTCTGACGTCACATAAATAACAAGCTCTTTTTAACAGATTCTTCAAATAAAACAAAGTTGTAAAACATTTTCATAAGTGTGAAAATAACAATAAATAAGATTATGAGTTGCGGATAATGAAGAACTTGTTTCAGATTTTTGTCAAGTTATGAATGTTCGAGTACCTTTCTATGAGCAAAATGGGAGAAAGAAATATGTAGTACAAGCAATATTGTAAGATAAATATTTGTTTGACTCACCCGGACTGTCACAGAAGGTACTTGTTCCCCGTCTATTTCTACACCTGTGGCCATCTGCAGAGAGGTAAAGAATATAAAATTATGACAAATATTTTCTGTTAAATTTGTTTTATTATATATTTAGTGTCATTTTTATGCCATCAGCGGCTAACAGACAATCAGTTTACCCAACTGTTTTTTATCTGGGATCCTTGAAGGGTAACAGCTCAAACGCATCCATCTCTGTAAGTAACTGATACTTTCCCACTTAAATAAGTGGTGAGAAACAAATGACAATGGAACACAATGTTATGACAAGCAATATCAATCACCACGGAGTCTGTGGCCATGCAGGGATTTGAACTCACGACCCCTGGATTGACAGTCAGACGCATTACAGACTGAGTTAACTGGGCCCAGCTTATTTAAACAAACATAATTCTATGGATACTATAATTTCATTCACAAGTTAATATACAGTGTGTTGGAGAAGGGTCACACTAACATTAATAAACAAAGCTTTATTGAGATTATTGTATGGTGTTAAAGGCACAGCAATGTTGAAATACAGTAGATCTTCGATGAATTGAACACGAGACTGGACAATTTTTTTGTTGTTTTTGAATGGGGTTTAACGCCATTTTCAACACATTTAGCTTATATATGGTATATCCAGTTTTAATAGTGGAGGAAGACTTCACACTGAGTAGAACTACCGTCCTTCCACAAGTAACTGGCAAACTTTCTCTTATAAAATTTTTGGAGCGAGCTTTAGACCACTCCGCCACGGAGGAATCCCGAGACGGGACAAAGTAGTTTGAGTTAAGGGTTGTTAGAGCCAAGTATTACTGAACATTATAGGAATCAGCCTGGACCAGATAAGTGGTTTGAGCTATATGTATTGTTCTAGCCATCCGTGTTCGGACCAACGAATTTCTACTGAACTTTAACTCATGCTCATAACTAAATCAATGATTTACAGCTACAACCAGACGAAATATAGGAATCCATATTGAGTATTCATGTGGAAAAAAAAATTCACCTGAGGCATCAATATAACATGTAGGGGACGAGGCTCATTCTGACCCTCGTGTGAGATTCTTCAATCCCATATGGATAAATTCAATATGGATTATTTTTCTCTCATTCATATCAGTTAAGATGTAGTTTCTCAACTATGCTCGTCATCGCATAAATGTCCCACATTTTAAATGCATGTTAAATGCCCAAATTTCATATTTCTCAAATGACTGTGCAATTGCAAGTTCAGGACTCAAGCACAAGAATTTGGATTAAAAGAAAGTGCTCTATTGACAGCTACTGCCAATACAGGGTTCGAACCCAGGAACTTAAGATTACAGGGACAATATCTATAGAATACATGAAATACAATTACTTACTGTAAGGTCATCTAGATTTGGAGGGACATGCACGTGAATTGTCAAATCTTCTTCTTTTCTAGATAAGTTTGGCATCAATACTGAAATAATAAAAAGTCACGTTTTCTTAAAGGAAATGTTGAAAATGTTTCTACTAAAAATATGTTTTTTAAAATGTACAGAACTATGCATGTAGTAAACTAGATACATGTACCTGCTTTGGATTGCTGCTCCTTAATCACCTTCTGCAACTGCGCCATTTCTCTGTCAGCATCGGCATAATTAATCTCCCTGGAATCTACAGCAGGGGGAACAAACAGTGCTGGGTCTGTCCCCAGGTATGAGCATTCTAGTCTCCCCGTGTCACTCAGGGTTATAATCACTCCCTTCAAATCTCTGTGAAACAAGAAAAAATACAGCTCAGCTCTCAAATCTACACAAAGCGGGGTGGTAGTGTAGTGGAAAGAATGGCCAGTTACGCCAGAGGTTATGGGTTTAATCCCCAGCTCGACCCAATGCACTAAAAAAACAAACTTGGTACTAGTTCTATTCAGGAAGCAGTACTGAGAGCGGTTCATACATGTATATAAGCTCTGGGCTTACTTCACAGTTTAGTTAAAATAAATTTTATAAACTAAATCTACACAAAATGTAAAGGTAGCTCCAAAAAATATTTTTCAGAAAGTTGGCATTGAACATTACCAAACATTTAAAATTTGGATCCAGTAAATTCTTTTATCTATGTATCAATAGTAAATTGAACATCAGACACCTATTTTCTTTATCTAATACAAATTATGTACTGTAGTAATGTTCCTACCATTTCTGTCTACGGTCACTCTCACTGGGACCTGTAAGCTCAGTCAGTAACACCCCAGGCTATCAATCCAGGGGATGTGAGTTCAAATCCCTGACTGGCTACAGTCTTCTTAATGACTATTATGTTGTTGTTGTTGTGTGGTGTTTAGCGTCGCTTTCAACAATTTTTCAGTCATATCGCGACGGCGTCAACTTGAGACAGTATTCTAAGCGCTGTCACGCTGGAGTATCATGCCA
This sequence comes from Panopea generosa, assembly GCA_029582155.1. Lineage (NCBI taxonomy): Eukaryota > Metazoa > Mollusca > Bivalvia > Adapedonta > Hiatellidae > Panopea > Panopea generosa. Next base: position 46,260,239 of record CM055911.1, on the reverse strand, counting down.
CAGACACATGGTATTATACTGACACCAGGCCGACCAGACCTAGAACTCTCCTCTAAATGCTGAGCGTCAAGAGAGGAAGCTTCTAGTACCATTTTTAAAGTCTTTGGTATGACCCGGCCGGGGATTGAACCCACGACCTTCCACATGCGAGGCAGACGCTCTAACACTAGACCACGCCACGGTCTAATGACTATTACAAGATATTACATGTGTCTCATCATCATTCGTCTCTCACCTCTTATTTAAATGGGCAACTTGGTGGCAGGGGGGAGGATTCCAACTCACAAACTCTAGATTTATAGTCAGTAGAGTTACCAACTGAGCTGATTGGGCCTGGTGAATCAATCAGATAAATCTCTTATATAAACATGACAACTTACTGCATGTTGCCCACCCTGATCATGATGGGCACGTGGTCCACCTTGGCGGCCCATTTTAATGTTATGTCTTGATACACCATTAAGGTCTGTGTTGTGGTTCCCAGCAGGTAGTTGATTGTACCGTCCACCACTATAATATAAGATATACACATTTCTGTATAAAATTATAAAGATAATGAATAAATGTCCTACACAGCAAAACTGTCCTTTAATTGTTTTCTTCTTTTGTTATTATTCAAATTTTGAAAACACTATTGTCACATTGCTGTGTTTCTGAGCAAGAATTATGAGCATTTGAATCACTTATATCACAAATATTTAATGAGATATTTATGTCCGCAGGGGTCGAAGGATTTAGTCTTTTAGTGATTAATACCCCGCTATAACTAAATCAATGTCACAAAATTTGCATAAAAACACCAGCACTTGATGTTGATCATGTATGCAAAGTATCAAGTCAGTAACCTGAACACTGTGGAAGGGTAAGCTCTACAATAATTGCAATATGGTAAATACAGCAAATTAATGAACGGCAAGGACAATAACTCTGCTTTGAATTAAATAAACATCACAAAATTTGTACCACACACTTTAACACTTGATGTTGCTTATGTATGCAAATTATCAATTCAATCTCCTAAAAACTGTGGAAGTTGTTCACCCTAACAGGTTGCTGACAGATTCGCTCCTATATACCTCCTCTCAGACTACCATTGCAGGGTATTATAAAAAAGATTCTGCTATCTGCGTTACTTGATTGTATTAGTTTGTTTCCAATTGATCCTTTTATCAGATACTATTGCTGTATGTTCAACACAGCCAATTATCCCTTATCTCTACACGTGACAAAACCAAGTGATAAATGGACCAAGAAATCAATTCAAGCAAATCATTTCTATCAGACTGCATGGAATTATAATAAACAAAAAAAATGGAGCAGTAGTATAGTGGATAAGCATATTGGCAGTGTAGTGGATAGTGGTGGCCGCTCACACCAGAGGTTGCAGGTTTGACCTCCAGGTTCTAACCAGGAAGTGGACTCAAGAGTGGTTCATATAAGTTTTGAGCTCTCATGGCAATCTAGATAAAATAAATTAGTATAAACTAAACTAACAAATAAAATCAACATGCTTGAATTGCCAATTAGAGTTTTCATATAGTTGAAATAGGACACAAACTGGTCAAAGGTTAATATTAGAATCAATTATTGATAATTAATGACTTATTGGTTAATTATCATTCCTCAGTTGTCTTGTTGATTTGGGACATGTATAACAAACCATGCACTATGATACATGCAAGAATGAGGCATATTATGTAACAGAATCTCCATATTAAGCTTTCTTCGCAATCAAGCTAATATAAGTTAATATAAACTAAGCTAAATAAGTTCTTACCGGAAGCGTATGAAGTGAAACAGCTGACATCATACTCAAATTTCTTCATGTATCGTAGTTTTCCTGTGTCAGTCAAACAGTATATATTCCTTTCACCTTTATTAATAAAATAATATATATATCAATTTATTAAAACTATAAAAGGTCTGCTCACACTTAAAATTGTGTGTAAACAGGTCTGCAATAAACACATAGTTCATTCAACTGTACTTGTAAGTATAGTGTTTGTAAATTTATCTCGAAAATGTGCAGTGATCTTATTATACATGTACACTCAAATCTGTATTTAGCAACCAGGCAAGGGAAGGAGCAAAAGTGGCCATATAAAACAGGTTGTTGCTTAATACAGGTTAATTTGCTCTGAAAGCATTAAAAAGGGAAATAGTAAATGTGGCTTCTGAAGACAAGTGGCTGCTTAATAGAGGTGACCACTTATACAGGTTTGACTGTACATACAATACATGTGTACTGTTGTTGCAATTTTTCATTGTCAAGATTTTGGTAAGCAATTAAAGTTTGTTTTTTTAAACTAAATTCCAACAATGACTAGTTCTATGCACTGTTGGAGGACAGCACAGCTCCACTAGTTTCTCTAATTGTCAATATTGGATCTGTAGTGATCTTGACTTATGCGCGACTTATCACAAAATATACAGTAGTCATAGTCTATGTACCTGCGCCAGGTTAACTCAATAGTGTCTGACATTTTATAGACATACCCAGGACCTAAATGACATATTATAGCTATCAACCTATGACATAAATCAGTGCTCCAAGATAAAAAATTTGGCACTAGCCCAGGACAAGTAGGTTGAAAAAATCTACTTGCACTGGCTGAAAAAAACCTTGCCCTGATCAAAGGATCACTTGCCCATTAATCAAATGTTTCAATTTTTATGTAGGGTTAAATCCCTTTAACATTATATTATATTTTAAAATAGAAATTTTATAATTAATACTTACTTAAGACCAAAAATGGCAGATTTATAGTTACCTACAGGTCTAGGACCTAAATGAGTTTTATAGTTACTTACCAAGGACTAGAATAGATGCAGGTGTATTGGAGTATGTCACCACGGCCAGATCATTTGCCTGTTCACCCAAGTTGAAACTCCAGTCAAACTGAAAATAATGTATATGAATTCTGAACATGTTACAGGGAGAGCGGAAAATTTATACTAATTTATCTTAGCTTGATTGCAAAGAAAGTTCAGCGCTAATATGAACCACTCTCAAGTCCGATTCCTGAGTAGAATCAGTGATGAGAGTTGCTTTTTTAAAAGGCATCGGGACAAGCTGGGGATCCAATTGCAGCCTCTAGACTGAGTGGTTCTATCCACTACAGCCTCGTTTAAGTGGATAAAGTGTTGACCACTCATGCTACATTGTAAAATTTGCAGGCTCTATATCCAGCTTGACCGGATGGCCTCTCAAAAAACAACACGCAGTACATATATATCTGTATAAACTTATTTTCACAATCAAGCTAAATTAATATAATCTTAACATGTAACTAATAAAAGGAAGAATGTTTGCATTTAAAGATAAATTTTGAGCCATTTAGCTGAACAACTAAAATAATGGTATAATAAATTATTTCAATTCCGCCAGTCTCTGTTTTTTTACCCACTCTGACTTTAATATTATATGATTTCAGTCTAACTCCCAATACATCATCAAGTCTGCAGTAACAACTATGGAAAGTTTGAAGGAGATCTGTCCATTAAGGAAGAGTAAATCAACCAGACTTGGTATATATACAAGGCATTAAGAGACAAAGTGTGGTGGTAGTCTAGTGACAAATAGTGTTGGCCACTCATACCAGAGGTTCAATCCCTAGTTAAACCTGATGCCTTTCAAAAACAAGAGGCCCTAGAGGGCCTGAGGACGCTCTACTGACTCATAGTGGCCATAGCACTTTTTGAAATTCTCCTATGCAATAAAAACATCGGGACGGGGTCATTTTTAACCCTAGGGACACCATTTGAACAAATCTAACAAAACTATAGTTGGTCATCATTACTACATAAACATTTTGAAAATCTGTTGGGCTGTTTATGAGAAGAAGATTTTTTAAGTTTTTGGACTATTTTTAGTAACAGCAGCCATCTTGAATTTCAGATCGAAAAAAAAAATCTTCTGTATAGTCTCCTATGCAATAGAAACATCCATGTGAAGTTGCAGTTTAATTGGCCTAGTGGTTTCATAGAAAGTGCTGCTAACAGACGACGGACAGTAGAGCTAAAAACAACAACTCAGAACTAGTTCTACCTAGGAAGGTACTCAAGAGCTGTTTATGTAAGCTTTGACCTTTTTTCGCAATTGAGCTTAAATAAATTAGTATAAACAACTTTCTACAAGTACATGAAAAGGCAAACATTTTACCACTCTGTCATCCGTAAATGTTTTATAAAATATACACCGTACATGTATATAAGAAACCAATGTACAATTACAATAAATAAAACAGTCGGTAGTGCGTCTGACTATCAATCAAGGGGTCATGCATTCAAATTCTCACCTGACAACAGTCTTCATAATGATATAAGACATTGCATCTCATTGTCATTCATCTCTCACAACTGATTCAAGCGGGAAAGCTATCAGTTACTTGTGGAGATGGCTGCACTCGAGTACTTGTAAAATCTTCCAGGATCCCAGGAATGAGTGGATAGGTTTACTGATTTTTTGTAAGCTAAATTCATGACATGAAAACGACTCAAATATCCAAACAAACAGACAGTTATGAAAGGCTTACCGTCACCCTTTTGCCAGATTTGATGTTCTGCGATTCTTCTTTCGTTTTAGCATCAGTTGCAACTGCCAGAACTTGGTATCTGTAAAGAATAAATCATACTTGTTTAATAGTTTAAAAAAACACACGACTTTATATGTATATATGTAAGGATAGGTAAATGCTGAGTAAATTTCAGAGCCACATTATCAAACTTTTGTAAGTGATAATTAATTTTAGAATATGTACGTAGAGGTATTTTATTAACGATTTGGTTAATAATAGTGATCATATCCATATTCTAAAACTGTAAATAACACTTACAATAGTTTGAAATTCACCCAATGTTCTTTAGCCTCTTCCTGTATATAACAACCAGCCTTAATGGTGAAGAATAACCATCGATCTGTACAATTTGGCAAACAGTTTCACTTAAAATCCTTCGTCCAAACAGATCACATATTCACAAAACATCACGAGTAGGCACTTAGAATGAAACTCCTTTATTAGATAATCAGTGCTCCAGATAAGCACTATTTGGGGGTATGTAAGTATTGAAATTTCTGAATAAAGCATTGAAATTTAAATTAAGGGGTAAAATAAGCATTGATTATTCTCAATTTCTGTGTTGATTAGTTTGTTTTAAATGACAATTTTGATAAGATTTTTCATTTTTACCCTGAAAATTTTGAAAATAAGCACTGCATACTAATTTAAGGGGTAAAATACTCATTTGAAGAAAAGCTTATCTAGAGCATTGGAAAATGAATAATATTTGCATTTTTAGTGTATAAAAGTCCAAGCTTATGCATACAAACAAATGCAGTATAATTGACATCGACATTGAAACAGTGCTGAAGAAATAATTATTGATTAAAAATGAAATCTGAACTTGAATGTACAAAGGATTGAAAGAATTTGAGGAAGCGGTGAGCAGTATACCTAATGTCCTATTCGACAGTTTTAAGGTTGTGTGACTAAAAACAGTTGCAGTGCAGTATTTTCAGTCAAGTTAAACATATATGTTTAACCATATACCTAAAATTCCTTTCAAATGGTACGACTTACTTGTAACATTCCACCTGCCACGATGAAGACACTGTTACGAAGCTGTCAAGGTGAGCAACATACTTCAGGGGGCCTGGCAACAAAGCACCGGGAAGAAAGCGCGTAAACGCAAAACTCTCCTGCTCAAATATAGACACAGTTCCATCCATTGACTGAACGCAGATAAAATCTTTGGCTGTAAAGAAACCACACAGAGTTCAGTATTAAACAAATCGGAATAATCTGTTGAAAGTTTCAGATAAGAAATCATTAGACTGGTCTAAACTGTAATAGTACACTGAACTAATCATATGAGTGGGTCTATGTAAATGTATCAATAGTAAATTATAAGTGACTGGAATTGGTCCTCAGAATCACAATCGATCACTGGTTCTTTAAAACAGACGGATGTGTGATTATTAATTGATATTTACCCTAACCTTGGAGAACATGGACCCCGTTTCACTTACGCTCCTAAGTTTACAAACTTCTTAGTGTAATATTTGAAGTTACGAAAAAAAAAATGGGAAAATTCATTTTGTGTTACGCTTAGTCATTTTACAAACTTTCGCAAGCCCCGTAAAGAGTATTCTTCTTAAAATTTGCAAAAATATTTTGCTAATAAAACATTCCAAGGTGTCACATTTTGTTTGTACGAAAAATCTTTAGACTTACAAGGTAAGTGAAATGAGCACCAGGTCATTAAACCATTGTGATTGATTTTTCTACTTGTAAATATAAACACTGGTAATTTCACGGTTGCAACAATGCGATTATCTACAATAGTTGCATTTTCACTTCCCTCATTTCAGTTTGAAGTATTTGTTCATAAATGAAATAAATGAACAAATATCTATAAACACCAGCAAGAAGTATTCATTATAAGATAATTAATTGCCTGTTGGAAGTAACGGCCGATCAGTTGATCGGGCAGCCTTGACCAAGTAATCATCGATATGAAACAATTAATCGGAAAAGCACTACAAAAAATAATTTCATTAACTCTTGCAACAGTACCAACAATTATTCATAGTTTCAATTATAGTTTACAGGTGTGATTACTAAACCAATAAAGGTTTTGTTGAAGCCCAAGATAAGTATCTTTTCTTTCAATACCAGTACACATTACAGGTTATAAATGGCATCCAGCTGAATACCTAAGAATAAATTTGATTGGAACCCAAAGTCGTGCGCAAAAGCTAACACAAATATTGAAATGATGGCATATAAGAATCTTACATGGGTTAGATGTTTGGATAGAAAAATTCGTCCCAAAGGGTAACTGTTGTTCTAATGAGTTCCCGGGAAAACATTTAGCCAAAGGGACAGAATTTTTTATCTGAACCGAAAAAGCCATGTAAGATTATTTTTCTTGTATACCAAACACATTTGAATACTTCTTTTTATTTAAAATTATTATTTTGCCATGATGGCTTTTTAGAAGTCAAATAAAATATATTTGCTGTATGTTTTAATAAGTTATAAATTTTTTAAACATCACAGCAGGGTAAGAGGAGCGCATTAAAGGGACCTAGGATGAAAATTACATACCGAGTAAAAATACGTGGAAATCCTTGTCCAGTATGCGAGAATGTTCGTTCCCACACCAGACAACTAATTAAAACTCAGAGTTTAAATTCTCTCACTGGTTTAAAGTCATGGTTACTTTCAATGCATATAAAAAACATTGGCATAGTGGGGTGGAAATATTTATAATTGTGTATCCATTTACATGTAGGACAATTTTTTTAAACTGAAGAAATATTACTGATAAATATAAGGTAAATAAATCCAATTTCTCACATTTTACTTGTCCAAAAGGACCATAGCAGAAATTGAAGGCTGTTCGCTGAAGCTTCTGCTCGTAGGCCTTTGTCATCTGGTACTGGACTCCATGCTCCACTGCTCCCGACATTTCTGAATACAGAGACAGATCACATGATTTACACAAATATACCAAGTTTCATGCATTTATTGATAATATTACTTGATCATGATTTGACATTATTTAGATTTTCGGTCCAGACAGCGAATAAATTTGCATATAACAAACAACCGCAGAGTTATATTAATAACATTGTTGTGCATTAGATAGGCATATATATATATATATAACCAGTGATTCATTTTGACACGCATCCCGTATCCATGACGCACATTTTTTTCTAAGGATGCCTGGTTAAAGAATATGTGCATCCCGCCGGACGCAAAGTTTGAATATATATGAATATGAATCATTATTGGCGCTGGGCGTCGCCATTGACAGTAATAATGGAAAAGTGGAGCAAAGAAATTCCTATAGCCTATTGTTTATTAAAATGAATAAAAAAATGGACCTGATTTTGTTGTTCAAATTTTGACAACCGACTTGGGACCCGTTGAAATTCACTAGGGACTCATTGTCATAATATATATGAGTCCCAGGGACTCAAAATGAATCACTGTATAACAATAGGTTAATATAGAAAATATGACACAGGTTAACTATATTCCCACAATGTAAATTATGTGATAAAACTGTATATAACCACAACGACATACCAGCAACATTATAAATAGCCAGTTTTCTGGGATGTAGAACTGCCAAATGTAGTTTATCAGAGCCCCTGAAAATAAAAAAGAATACAAATACCTTAATATAAATATTTCAAAATATGATATATAATTTTATGTGCTGAATGGAGTAACGGATCAAATCAACACAAAAATTAACAAAATCAGCTACTTCCAAAACATTTCCTATTTTTTTAGTATTATTTTACTTTTACTAAAAGTCCCCCCTAAAGTTTTTTTCATAGTTACTCTTAGGGGAGAATTTTCTGGTTAAAGAAACTAAGAAAACCTGTGACTGGTTAGGCTAATGTCCCTTCTTTTCAACTTGTTGTAACTATATTATGAGTTTTTCTACATAACCACAAAAACAACCCTAAATTTCTCCCCTCAAAGGATCATAAGCCCTGTTCTGCAAATGTGAAAAAAGGGCCCAGTTTTACAACATACAAAACAACACATTTTTCATTGTAAATTTAACTATGGGGCAAAGTATATTGCATGTGAAAAGCCTTTGTGATTAGTCTAGTTTATACTAATTTATTTTGACTCGATTGCAATGAAAGTTCAGAGCTTATATGAACCGCTCTCAAGTCCGCTTCCTAAGTAAAACCAGTACTGAGTGTTGTCAAGCTGGGAATTGAACCCACAACCTCTGCTAAAACTATATCCATTACCCTACCAACCCCTTAGTGATTGATATCACATTGTGTGTATATAACAAAGGAAAACCAGTAAAAATTCAAAACTAGAGCAGCAGATGACGGTACTTACGAGACAAATTTCCCTGCCTCTAACTGTAAAATAGGATCCTGTAACGAGGACTCCAACATGACATCTTCTGGTTTGAAACCACTCCAGCCATTCTCAGTTTTTGTTGGTTTTGGGTTGTATATACGCAGGATACCATGGAAACTGCCTATTATGATTTTATCTAAAACACAAAGATTCATAAATTGAGTTTCTTCAATGACTTCGTTGCCACACATTTATTTACATGACAAAGAATTCTTTCATTCAAAATGAGTATCTACTGTACAATGTAGCAATTTGAAACTAAACACGCCGCAACAATGTCTACCCAAGACAGTATTTTATGGTAGCACACTGCAGTTTCATGCCGCAGACACATGGTATGATACGCTACCCAGTCATATCATAACAACACCAGACTGACCAGACCTAGAAATATCGTCTAAATGCTAAACGCCAGAGAGGGAGCTTCTAGTACCAGGGCTCCAAATACCATTTTTCAAGTGTTTGGTATGACCAAAATGGGAAAGTTATACATTACTTGTGAGGACGGGTGTGCTTGATTGCTAGTTAACTATCAAGTTAGTGATCAGGAAATCCATGAGCCATAGTCCCATAAAATTTCAAAATGTCACATAGAGTTTTCTACCGAGGGGAGCTGTGTCCCAGCAAATATTTTACAACAGTTTTATATCCTATACATTATTTCATTTTGAAACTCAGACAATCACAGTTTTTGTTTTTTGTGGAAAAAAACAATCATAGTACATTTTAAATAACCTTAAAAAGGCTAAAAATTCATTAAACTGGCTAACATACTTTAAAATTTTTAATTAATGATAACTGGAATAAAAATAATGTTAGGGCAAATATAAGTGACAATCACTGGGAAACAACTCGATGTTCTATTCACTGGCATTCAGAGTAATCTGGACCTACTCAAGGGTACCCCCTCTCCTCCCCCACTACTCAACCCTTCTTCTAAATATGTATTAAACTACTCAAAAACAGTCACAAATATTAACAAAATGATAAAAGCTGGCCATGCAATCAATCAGTTTTCAAAAAATTATTGCATACTATAATATATATCATTAATGACATAATTACTGTTTTTGAGTAGTTTTAAGTTTATCTCATTTTCACATTTGAGTATATTGTCACATAACATTTTCAAAATGTCACACAGATTTTTTAAATAATATTGTTGAAGGATGGACCATTGTCGCACTTTCAAGGATCCGTTAACTGATTGTCTGTAAGCACTTGATCAAGAATGGCATAAAAATGAAGAAACAAACCTATTTCATTTGAACTGTTATCGATATTTGCCACACAGAGACATCCCTGGTCAAAGGCTTCTTCTTCTCCAACAGTTGCTGTCCACCAATCCCGAGCCTTAAACAAGGACATCCTTCAAAATGGTCAATAAACCTGCAAGGCAAAACAAATAAGGTAAACCTTTCATATGCATTCAGCTCAATTATTAGTTACCTAAAAATATTCCCAATTTAAGTGTAGTTAATATTAGTTTATTTTTAGATGAATTGCGAGGAAAGAATGAATCGCTCTCGCGTCCGCTTCCTGGCCAGAATCAGTACTGAGAGTTGTTTTTAGAGGCATTCATGATCAGGTCGAGTCAAGGGTCAAACCTGCAACCTCAAGCACAAGAGCCCAACACTCCACCCATTACACTGAATGAGAATGTGTTCATGATATGTAATTCTTATAAAATCTGACCATTTTAAACACATGGAAACCAGTTTTATATATTCCATAAAGTATTAGGTGTGTTTTAAATAAGACCAGATCAATCCTGAAACAACCTGAAGCTCATTTAGGAAAGAGATCAACACTTTCTGCTCAATGCAAATTATGAATATAATGCAAAATTGTACGTCCACACATCAACGCAATATTATAACAGTCTTCTTATAAACATACAGTCAAGTCACAGCCTCAATATGTCCTCATAGCGACTGGGGATGATCACCTTATAATTAAGTCAGATCTGTTACAATACATTCTCTTCTAAAGTTACGATGCAGATGCTACACATGTCTGGTAAAATTGTGACTCTATATTGTTTTTTGTGTGTTTTTTTTATACCTTTATTGCTACTAGAAATAAATGTATGATTAGTATAGTAAGCCTCATTTCAAAGGGAGGTTTTTGGGCATTTGAATCACTGATTAATATAGAAGTTCAGTGAGATTTTTTAGATTTTTTCGGAGCTCTGGGTATGGCACTCCCAGTACACAGGACTGACTGCTTTAGTTCACAGTAACTTAACCTATAACAGTGTGAGTGTGGTTGAAAATCCTGGACAAAAAAAACAACGAAAAACAAACCGGAGACCACTGGGTCTTTGAGCAAGCATTCTAACCACATAACCAACACAACTCCATGTAAAGCAAGGTCATGATTTTTTAAAGAAGTTATTGAGAATGACGTCAAACCAATGCAGGAGAATGAAATGATTAAATAAACATAGTTTTTTTACTTCCACATTCACTGATAGTTACAACTCACATATATACGATTACCCCACCCACAAAAAAATAACATGTAGAAAACAGTTGTGGTCGACTAAATGATATCTATGTACGAAGTTTCAGTACCTGAACCATTGTAAAATACGGAACAACGAGTGTTATACTTTATTCTTTCAATAATAAATATATAAACCACTCTATAGTGGTGAGATATATTATTTCGTCTTTACGACAACGATTGTTTACATAGAATCCAAGGAAAGCAGTACTCGGAATGTTGTCACGATTTGCGTTAAACGCATATTCCTGTATTTATATATTTATTTCCGGAAAGCATTTTGCTAAGGAGTTAAAAGAGATAGTGTAATTTCTGACCTGTACTTAGAAATTCGTTATCACCATCGTTTAGATATAGTATTTTAACAAATTGATTAAATATTACTGCAACATTTCGTTCCGAAGAATTTTTCTTGGACTGCGCATGCGCATTGGCATTCCAGACTGGTTTTTATTAGATAGACTGGTTCTCGGTGGACAGGTGTATTATCTGGCGGTACTGGTTTTGTTTGATTGTTTCTGACGGTATACCTTTAATTTACCGATTTAAATATTTTTAAATGACAATAATGTATAGAATATTTAGTTTTCCAAACTATAAATTGTAATGAAATTAATGAGATACAAACAGTTAAAAAAGAAGGTCATTGCGCTTTAATTTACACAAATACTAAGATACATATCTGGTGGAAGATATATCCAAGGAATTATATATCCTTATTTTTTTTCATTTTTACTAATACTTTTTTTTATTTTAAAATTATCTATATTTCTATAAAAGAACATAATGTAGTTTAAGAAAAGCTATTTTTCATTTTTACTAATATTTTTATTTTATTTTAAAATTCTCTATATTTCTGTAGAAGAACATAACGTAGTTTAAGAAAATCTTTTTAAGTTATTTAAGTTATTGTAATCCACCAAGAATTGCGGAAGATATGTAGCCAGTGAGTCTGACCAAGGACTTGTATAGACTTCCCATTATAATTCCTTGATCTGACTTAATTACAGAGTGAACTGTTGTCAGACGATCTTATACTTATGGACGCTGGCGTAACCGGAGTCATATTGGAGTAATGCTTGAAGAACTTCAATGGTCAATTCTAGAATCCTTTAGAACCAAAGGTAGGCTCAGTCTATTTGATAAAAAACACACGGGTCAAGAAGTAATAATAATATTCTCTACCAAATCTCTACGATAAACCAGGCCATCCAACCAAGCCCAATATAACAGGCCAATGTTAACACTCATGCCTTTATACTCTCCTTTTTTAAAAAAACTAGTCCTCTTTGGAATAATCTCACACCGATTACTGTTGCCATGACCACAATAGATGGTTTCCAATTAACCAATGAGACATTAGGTCGGAGGTTATGCACGGTGCTTCCTCTGAAAACCATACCTTGTAAATAGATTTGAGTAGCAGCATATGTTTTAAATGGGAAAAGCAGGGTAAATTATAATGCCACTACATTGCATGATTGTCATTATCGACCAGCAATCATCGACCGAAAATATATCGTTCATTCGATCCAGACAGACAGACAGACAGACAGACAGACAGACAGACAGACAGAGTAGTTCAGCAGGCACCTTTGGTATATTTCTTTAATAACTCTTTAAACCTTTGTCTGAATTTAATAAGTTTGGTACCAAAATAAAACTGATAAAATGTTGTCTATTTACAATTATCAGTTATCTAATATTTGTCTTCTGAATTTAAACTAATGACGAATTCAAAACGAATTTGTAGGTAATGTATACTTTTTTTAACACATGGCCACAATTTGTTAGACTACCATGTATACACATGGCCACAATTTGTTAGACTAATTTGTATACACATGGCCACAAATTGTTAGACTACTATGTATACACATGGCCATTATGTATACACATGGCCACAAATTGTTAGACTACCACGTATACACATGGCCACAATTTGTGAGACTACCATGTATACACATGGCCACAAATTGTTAGACTACCATGTATACACATGGCCACAATTTGTTAGACTATTATGTATACACATGGCCACAGATTGTTAGACTACCATGTATACACATGGCCACAATTTGTCAGACTACCATGTATACACATGGCCACAATTTGTCAGACTACCATGTATACACATGGCCACAATTTGTCAGACTACCATGTATACACATGGCCACAAATTGTTAGATTACCATGTATACACATGGCCACAATTTGTTAGACTACCATGTATACACATGGCCACAAATTGTTAGATTACCATGTATACACATGGCCACAATTTGTTAGACTACCATGTATACACATGGCCACAATTTGTTAGACTACCATGTATACACATGGCCACAAATTGTTAGACTACCATGTATACACATGGCCACAATTTGTTAGACTACTATGTATACACATGGCCACAATTTGTTAGACTGTTTGTTATTCATATTCACTATGGATAAAGTTGGTCTCTTATAGAGAGTTATTCATATTCACTATGGATAAAGTTGGTCTCTTATAGATAGTTATTCATTTTCACTATGGATAAAGTTGGTCTCTTACAGAGAGTTATTCATATTCACTATGGATAAAGTTGGTCTCTTATAGAGAGTCATTCATATTCACTATGGATAAAGTTGGTCTCTTATAGAGAGTTATTCATATTCACTATGGATAAAGTTGGTCTCTTATAGAGAGTTATTCATATTCACTATGGATAAAGTTGGACTCTTATAGAGAGTTATTCATATTCACTATGGATAAAGTTGGACTCTTATAGAGTCATTCATATTCACTAGTTATAAAGTTGGTATCTTATAGAGAGTTATTCATATTCACTATGGATAAAGTTGGTCTCTTATAGAGAGTTATTCATATTCACTATGGATAAAGTTGGTCTTTTATAGAGAGTTATTCATATTCACTAGTTATAAAGTTGGTCTCTTATAGAGAGTTATTCATATTCACTATGGATAAAGTTGGTCTCTTACAGAGAGTTATTCATATTCACTATGGATAAAGTTGGTCTCTTTAAAAGAGGCATCCATATACATTAGTTATAAATTTTGTATTTTAAAAAGAGGCATTCATATACACTATTTATAAAGTTGGTATTTTAAAAAGAGGCATTCATATACACTATTTATAAATTTGGTATTTTAAAAAGAGGCATTCATATACACTATTTATAAAGTTGGTATTTTAAAAAGATACATTCATATACACTATTTATAAAGTTGGTCTCTTAAAACGATGCATTCATATACACTAGTCATAAAGTTGGTCTTTAAAAAGATACATTCATATACATTTTTTATAAAGTTGATCTCTGAAAACGATGCATTCATATACACTAGTCATAAAGTTGGTCTTTAAAAAGATACATTCATATACACTTTTTATAAAGTTAATCTCTTAAAACGATACATTCATATACACTATTAATAAAGTTGGTCTTTAAAAAGATGCATTCATATACACTGTTTATAAAGTTGTTTATCTTAAAAAGATGCATTCATATACACTAGTCATAAAGTTGGTCTTTAAAAAGATGCATATTCACTATGGATTAGAGATTTATAAAGTTGGTCTTTAAAAAGATACATTCATATACACTTTTTATAAAGTTGGTCTCTTAGAAAGAGGCATTAATATACACTAGTCATAAAGTTGGTCTTTTAAAAAGATACATTCATATACACTATTGTTACGTGCTCGTGTAACGTGTGTCATACAAGGTCCAGTCTATGCCGTCGGGTCAACACTCAGATTGTATGTAAATAAAACTGACTCCATGAATAAATAACTTAAAAGTATGGAACTTAAAATTAAGTACTAGCTAGGCAGGTTAAAGTATGACTAAAACAATAATCTAAGTTTTACTCTTTTATTTTCATGAGTAAAATAACAAATTGTAACATTAAATACAATTTCAAAGTAGAAATAATCAATAAATGTGAGCTTTAAATTATATTGCGTCCAGTTGTCTCATACAATAAATAAATAAATTATCAACTTTGACTGAGTCTGATTATTACTTAAATTACTGTTACTTTAATAATAAAGAACCAAAATTACTGCTTAAAAAGGTGTAAAAGATAACTTTACTTTAAAATGTTTACTTAGTTACTTTCTGAATAAAATAAATAATGAACTCTTTCGTATTTATAAACAAGAGGGCCAAGATGGCCCTATATTGCTCACCTGACTGACCTTGAGTCACCCAAATTAAGTAAATTATATAATACATGTACACTGTAAATTCCAGAAAAACGAGATGGGCATTAGTTTGTCTCTTAAAAATATGCATTCATATATAATATTCATAAAGTTTGTCTCTTAAAAATATGCATTCATATACAATATTCATAAAACTGGTCTATTCACAAAACTGGTCTCTTAAAAATATGCATTCATATACACTATTTATAAAGTTGGTCTCTTAAAAATATGCATTCATATACACTATTCATAAAACTGGTCTCTTAAAAATATGCATTCACATACACTATTCATAAAGTTGGTCTCTTAAAAAGAGGCATTCATATAAACTAGTTATAAAGTTGATATCTTAGGCAACCATATACACTATTTATAGAATTCTTTGAAATTATCGAAATGTTTTCAAACAATATTTCTGTCATCTAAATTATCAATTTTTACAGATTTTAAATGAATTAATGAACAGAATTTTAATTTTTCTATGCATTTAATCTTTAATTTAATATTTTGTAACAATTATTATAAATATCTTTAACAAATGCTTTTAATGGATCTTAAAACATATTAGCTAATTCACGTTTCCAATTATTAAGATTCTAGACAGAATAACTTTTATATATTCATAAATATATATATTTTTATATATTTATATTATTTATTTTATGTTTAAATGTGTTGTAAATGATAGAGGACCATATGTCAGACTGGCTATATAGCCAAATATGTTATCCTCAGAAAATAAATATTTCAATATAATTATAGTAATAATTATTGTGCAATAATTGTTTATATAATATTCTTAAAAAGAAATTAAATAAATCAATTAATTGAATAAATATATTTAAAATTATGGTCCTCCTCTTTGTATTTAAACAGCACAGCTCCCAAATTGTATTTTATACAATTATGCAATACCGTACCCCCCCCCCCCCCCCCCCCCCCATGCCAACACACACAGTCGTCTGTTTACAAATGTGATTTAACTATTTAAATTTAAAGTCACATATCTGAGCTATATGGTCAGATGGAAACTCTACACTCGGTAATGCAGTGTTTTGTATAACATGCTCATGTTCTGGTGGAGGAATGACCTTGGCGACCTCTAGATGGTCAAGGTCATAGTAGATGAAGTCAAGGTGACCTTGGTAGTCTGCTGTATAGTTTGTGTAAGGTAGCTGCCCACATCCACTGCCCATACAAAGACTTTGAAAGACAGACATCTCTGGAACAAATTGGCTTAGGCCTCCTGAAAGTATGAAAGTTTTTTTTTAACATGCGGCCAAGAAACAAGAACAAATAAATAAAGTATTGGTTACAAAGTGTGGTTTGTTATTGGTTCTGGTGGGATAAGTCATTTACATGGATAGTGAAACAAGTTCTTAAAACTAAGATACAATTCAATGTCTCACCGGTAGGAACTTACGGACCAAAACCTACAAATGCCTTGCTAGACGTATTTTCTTACACATGGTCCTGACAGATGATGAAATGTATCACCCTACAATTAAGTGGGATGAAACATACCTGCCATAAAGCTTAATGGATGAAGCATTCCAGCCATAAAGCGTGGTGGATGAAACACACCAGCCATAAAGCTTGGTGGATGAAACACACCAGCCATAAAGCTTGGTGGATGAAGCACTGCAGCCATAATGCTTGGTGGATGAAGCACACCAGCCATAAAGCTTGGTGGATGAAACACACCAGCCATAAAGCTTGGTGGATGAAGCACTGCAGCCATAATGCTTGGTGGATGAAGCACACCAGCCATAAAGCTTGGTGGATGAAGCACACCAGTCATAAAGCTTGGTGGATGAAGCACTGCAGCCATAATGCTTGGTGGATGAAGCACACCAGCCATAAAGCTTGGTGGGTCAAACTCACCAGCCATAAAGCTTGGTGGATGAAGCACACCAGCCATTAAGCTTGGTGGGTCAAACTCACCAGCCATAAAGCTTGGTGGATGAAACACACCAGCCATAAAGTTTGGTGGATGAAACACACCAGCCATAAAGCTTGGTGGATGAAGCACACCAGCCATAAAGCTTGGTGGATGAAAGATATCAGCCATAAAGTTTGGTGGATGAAACACACCAGCCATAAAGCTTGGTGGATGAAGCACACCAGCCATAAAGCTTGGTGGATGAAACACACCAGCCATAAAGCTTGGTGGATGAAGCACACCAGCCATTAAGCTTGGTGGGTCAAACTCACCAGCCATAAAGCTTGGTGGATGAAACACACCAGCCATAAAGTTTGGTGGATGAAACACACCAGCCATAAAGCTTGGTGGATGAAGCACACCAGCCATAAAGCTTGGTGGATGAAAGATATCAGCCATAAAGTTTGGTGGATGAAACACACCAGCCATAAAGCTTGGTGGATGAAACACACCAGCCATAAAGCTTGGTGGATGAAACACACCAGCCATAAAGCTTGGTGGATGAAACACACCAGCCATAAAGCTTAGTGGATGAAACACACCAGCCATAAAGCTTGGTGGATGAAACACACCAGCCATAAAGCTTGGTGGATGAAACACACCAGCCATAAAGCTTGGTGGATGAAACACACCAGCCATAAAGCTTGGTGGATGAAACACACCAGCCATAAAGCTTGGTGGATGAAACACACCAGCCATAAAGCTTGGCGGATGAAGCACACCAGCCATAAAGCTTGGCGGATGAAGCACACCAGCCATAAAGCTTGGTGGATGAAACACACCAGCCATAAGTCTTGGCGGATGAAACACACCAGCCATAAGTCTTGGCGGATGAAGCACACCAGCCATAAGTCTTGGCGGATGAAGCACACCAGCCATAAGTCTTGGCGGATGAAACACACCAGCCATAAAGCTTGGCGGATGAAACACACCAGCCATAAAGCTTGGCGGATGAAACACACCAGCCATAAAGCTTGGTGGATGAAACACACCAGCCATAAAGCTTGGTGGATGAAACACACCAGCCATAAAGCTTGGTGGATGAAACACACCAGCCATAAAGCTTGGTGGATGAAACACACCAGCCATAAAGCTTGGTGGATGAAACACACCAGCCATAAAGCTTGGTGGATGAAACACACCAGCCATAAAGCTTGGTGGATGAAACACACCAGCCATAAAGCTTGGTGGATGAAACACACCAGCCATAAAGCTTGGTGGATGAAACACACCAGCCATAAAGCTTGGTGGATGAAACACACCAGCCATAAAGCTTGGTGGATGAAACACACCAGCCATAAAGTTTGGTGGATGAAACATACCAGCCATAAAGCTTGGTGGATGAAGCATACCACCACCCACCAATCTTGAGGGATGAATCTTACCACCACTCATCAATCTTGGGGGATGAATTTTACCACCACTCACCAATCCTGGTTGATGAATCTTACCACCACTGTTACCACCCATCAATCTTCATCAATATTAAGCAGCAACTTGTCTTAAGCAACCACGTTTTCTTTATTGCATTTCTATGTTTTCAGATTAAATTAACCTGCGTTAAGCAACACTTTTGCTCCCTCCCTTAACTGGCTGCTTAAGACAGGTTTGACTGTACATAAAACTTAACTTAATTTTGACTGATTACGAAATACTTCTTAATTAACAGCATTGAACAAAAATGCAGTTGTTCTGCAACCAGTCTAAAATCAGGATCAACTGGATGCTTTTTGTGATTTTAAGTATATAGTACTTAAATATGTTGATGAAACAGAAGTCAGTTTTTTTCAACAATGACAGAATATTTGTAATATTTGTTACATTTATACCTAGATGATGCACTAATTAAAACTATATTGTATTGTAAAAAGGAAATTCAAAGTATAATTTGACCTTGTTTGACTTAATTTTTTTTTTAAAAATTGAATGGGATTTAATGCCATTTTCAGCACATTTCAGGTTATATATGGCATATCCAGTTTTATTGGTGGAGGTAAACCTCAGACCTCAGTAGAAACAACCTCCTTCTGCAAGTAACTGGCAAACTTTCTCCCATTAAGGTTTTGGAGCAAGCGGGACTCAAACCTATGGCCCCAGTGGTGAGAGGTAAGTGATCTTGTGATGGCGCCTTAGACCACTCGGCCACAGAGGACCTTGTGCAACTTGAAATGATTTCATTTATTGCTAAGTTTGATTCCAGATTGTTGTTGTTTTTTTTTCAGTAAATTCGAAAAAGAATTTTGAAATTTCAGTAAATAAAAACATGATTTATCTTGCTAGCTATGTTGAAATACAAATGAACTTGAAAAAAATACATTAATTTTGTAGAAGACCATCAAAGTTTGATTAAACTTGCTTAAGTTGTTTTGGAGAAAATTTTTTTTTTTAATTTCCACCAATCAAAAAGCATTAATAACCCTGGCATCCATGTTTCTTTTCCAATCTGCAGTGAAAACACAAACTTTACAAAATATCACACAAGGGATCTTCCTGCCAAGTTTGGTTCAGAAGAGTTTAGTGGTTTTAAAACAAGAGTTGTCAGAAAACAACAATGCTCGCACCTGGATGTCTGAGTCCAAAAAGGGCCATAACTGTGCCAAAATACAATCCATAGTTATGGTTCTTGTCTCTGTGTGTTCCATTGATGATGGTGAACACACATGCAAAGTTTCATTCACATCCAATGAGTGGTTACATAGATATCTTAAACTTAAACGCAAAAGTTTAACCTGGGTGTCTACAGAAGACGCTGACGACGCCGGGGTCATGGCAATAGTTCTCCTTGGACTTCGTCCCAGCGAGCTAATAAAAGCATAACATTTGTGGCAGACCACAAAGCGAACATTCATGGCAAATTTTGTTGCAGAGGTTGATAGACATTTGTCATTTCAGCCAATCAGAAAGCAATCTTAATTATGGATGTATTGCTTTTCTGATTGGCACGCTTTGCAGAAGATACTTTAAAGAGTCTTCATGAATTTTTTTTGTTCTGTGATCTCAGAGAAGATTATGTACGAAAATGTTGAAAGTCAACAGTTGATAACAACATTGCCATAATAACAGATAAACAGATGAAAGCCCACCATTGATTTTTGTTCTTTATTCTATAGTTGACAGAAAAAGTTTGCATGATTGTCATTCATTATAGGTCCCAAATTAAAGAAATGAAACTTACATTTCACTGTTTGTCAAACTCTGCTCTAATTAAATATAATGAGAAAAGTAGGGGCCATGTGTCATATAAGAGTTTTTTTCTCTGTTCCATGAGTTCACTGTTGAAAAAGTGAAATTAGACATCAGAAATCATGTATTCATACCCCAATTTCCAAGCATCAATTTTCTAAATTCACAATTCAAACAGGACAATTCTTTCAACAGAATCAAATTACATCAATAATCCCATTCAAATAAAAAAATGAGCATTAAGTCTTGCAAAATGCAGAAGAAGAAACAAGGATTATTTGTAACCAACATCAAGCAACAATACCACAAAAACGTGGTACTATGCCTAAATCAGTGTAATAGTAGTGCATAGCTGTCATACCATCCTTCCAGTGTTTGCTATCCTCCTTTATTTGCTGCGTTGTCAAGAATTCATACACTCCCTGGTCTGGTCGACTGTTAAAGTCTCCGCATATAAACAAACTTGCATTCTGTTTGTAAAGCAAAAATAATGACACAATGATGCATAATGTATTAATTGGGAAAACAGGCCACCCAATTATAAAAAAAGGCACTTGATATTGTCACTATGGGTATAGGTACCCATACAATAAACAAGAATTGTCAGAGGACAACAAAGCTCGCCTATGGGATAAAACTCACCACCCATGCAAAGATTGAGATTGGAGGCAAACACCAAAACTTAAACACAAAAGTTTAGCCTGGGTGTCTACAGATGCCGCCGCCGATGACAATGGGGTCATGGCAATAGCTCTCCTGGACATTTGCCTTTAAAAAGGCACTTTATATCGTCATTATTGGTATAGATACCCATACAATAAAAAATCTGAGCTTTGAGATTATTTTGAATTTTTAACCTTAAAAATAATTATATCTATACTGATTTAGAAAACAATTAATTTTAAGGTTGAAAATTCAAAATAATCTCAAAGTTTAGATTTTTAAATAATTATTTTCGAAATCAGATACTGCTTAAGGAATAATTAATTTTAAGGTTAAAAATTCAAACTAATCTCAAAGTTTAGATTTTTATTGTCTTTAAACAAGAAACATTGCCATATTTAACATTAACAGTATATATCAAATGCACCTGTTAAAACTACATGTGTTGACCATGTGGTCCAGTCATAAAGTATTGGACCTAGGAGGTTATGGGGTCGATCCTCCGGTGTATTGTCTATTGGCAAGACACTTTATTTGCATATACTCAGTACTGGTTCTTGTAACCCAGGAAGACTCTAGCGGGGTTTTGTCTAAGTTGTTATGAATTGTTACACAATCAGTGTGAAATAAATAAGTCTATAACAACTACATGTATGTAATTAAGAATTAACCCTCAGGAGACTGACTGACCTCCGCACTGGTCAGAGGGTCTTAAAATAAAGTTGTACTTTAACCATGACCTAAGCTGAGGATATTTACGTGAGCCAAATCCTTTTGAATTTGTTTTATATTTATTTAGATTGCAAATTATACTCCTATCATTGCCTGCAAAGTCATTAGCATGCATGTACAATAAAACCTGTGTTAAGCAGCCAGTCAAGGGAATGAGTAAAAGTGGCCTTTTAAGATAGGTTGTTGCTTAATACAGGTTAATTTACTCTGAAAGTATGGAAATGGGAAATAGAAAATATGGTTGCTTAAGACAAGTGGCTGCTTAATAGAGGTGACCACTAACACAGATTTAACTGTACATCGAGATACAAATAAATGATACATAACCTTTTCTATAACTGCTTAGCCAGTCCGGGTTAGCTCAGTCTGTAGTTTGTCTATCATTCTAAATGTAGGGGTCAAGAGTTCGAATTCACAGCCACACGTGGCATTGATGACTGATATACTGCAATGTGTCTCACTGTCATTTGTCCCTCACCACTGATTCAAGTGGGAAAGTTATCAGTTATTTGCGGAGATGATTGTGCTCGAGTATTGGTTAAACTTTCAGGATCCTAAGAAAGAATGGCTAGGTTAACTGATCATCTGTTAGCCCTTGATGGCATAAAAATGGCACTTAATATTCAAATAAATAATGCATAAATGTGCCAAAGTTATTTTGTCAACATGACGTGTATTAATTTGACACTTCTCTTATATTTCTTTGACGAACCTAAAATAAAGAAAGAGTGGAACACATTGGACAATCAATAAATGTCACTTGATAATGCATGACTGTTTCTAACTTTCTATGTGCCAAATAGTTTAAAAGTTAATTTGTCAACATGATGTGTAGTAATTAAACACTTCACTTATATTGCTTTGATAAAACCAGAAACAAGAAAGAGTGGAACAAATGGGACAATCAATAAAGTTTGTGTTTACCTGTTCCTTAAACTTTCCCAAGATGTCCTCAAGGTACCTCATAATGACTATTATCTGTACAAGCCGCACATGTTCACCTGTCTCATGCCAGTACAAGTGTGTGTTGGCAGCAACTACCACATGGCCAGGTTCATCTAAAGCCTCCAAGACCAATACCTGCAATATCCACAGTAAAACAGTTGTGAG
Source organism: Panopea generosa (assembly GCA_029582155.1). Lineage (NCBI taxonomy): Eukaryota > Metazoa > Mollusca > Bivalvia > Adapedonta > Hiatellidae > Panopea > Panopea generosa. The sequence continues at coordinate 46,236,980 of CM055911.1, read as the reverse complement.
GCAAGAGAATATTCATAGTTATAAACATCAGTAACACGAGAACATCCACAGTAAAATATCAGTAACACAAGAGAACATCTGCAGTAAAATAGTTGTGAGGCAAGAGAGCATTCATAGTTATAAACATCAGTAACACGAGAACATCCACAGTAAAACATCAGTAACACAAGAGAACATCTGCAGTAAAACAGTTGTGAGGCAAGAGAACATTCATAGTTATAAACATCAGTAACACGAGAACATCCACAGTAAAACATCAGTAACACAAGAGAACATCCGCAGTAAAATAGTTGTGAGGCAAGTTAACATTCATAGTTATAAACATCAGTAACACGAGAACATCCACAGTAAAACGTCAGTTACACTAGAGAACACCCACAGTAAAACACCAGTAACACAAGAGAACATCCACAGTAAAACAGCAGTAACACAAGAGAACATCCACAGTAAAACATCAGTAACACAAGAAAACATCCATAGTAAAACAGCAGTATTACAAGAGAACATTCATAGTAAAACATCAGTAACACAAGAGAACATCCATAGTTATAAACAGCAGTATTACAAGAGAACATTCATAGTAAAACATCAGTAACACAAGAGAACATCCATAGTTATAAACATCAGTAACACAAGAAAATATCCATAGTAAAACATCAGTAACACAAGAGAACATCCATAGTTATAACCATCAGTAACACAAGAGAATATCCACAGTAAAACATCAGTAACACAAGAGAACATCCATAGTTATAAACATCAGTAACACAAGAGAATATCCATAGTTATAAGCATCAGTAACACAAGAGAACATCCATAGTTATAAACATCAGTAACACAAGAGAACACCCATAGTTATAAACATCAGTAACACAAGAGAACATCCACAGTAAAACATCAGTAACACAAGAGAACATCCATAGTAAAACATCAGTAACACAAGAGAATATCCACAGTAAAACATCAGTATTACAAGAGAACATCCATAGTAAAACATCAGTAACACAAGAGAACATCCATAGTTATAAACATCAGTAACACAAGAGAATATCCATAGTAAAACATCAGTATTACAAGAGAACATACATAGTAAAACATCAGTAACACAAGAGAACATCCATAGTAAAACAGCAGTAACACAAACGAACATCCATAGTTATAAACTTTAGTTACACAAGAGAATATCCATAGTAAAACATCAGTAACGCAAGAGAACATCCATAGTAAAACAGCAGTAACACAAGAGAATATCCATAGTAAAACATCAGTAACACAAGAGAACATCCATAGTTATAAACATCAGTATTACAAGAGAATATCCATAGTAAAACATCAGTAACACAAGAGAACATCCATAGTAAAACATCAGTATTACAAGAGAACATCCATAGTAAAACAGCAGTAACACAAACGAACATCCATAGTTATAAACATCAGTAACACAAGAGAATATCCATAGTAAAACATCAGTAACGCAAGAGAACATCCATAGTAAAACAGCAGTTACACAATAGAACATCCATAGTAAAACAGCAGTAACACAAGAGAACATCCATAGTTATAAACATCAGTAACACAAGAGAATATCCATAGGAAAACATCAGTAACACAACAGAACATCCATAGTAAAAACATCAGTATTATAAGAGAACATCCATAGTAAAACAGCAGTAACACAAGAGAACATCCATAGTTATAAACATCAGTAACACAAATGAACATCCATAGTTATAAACATCAGTAACACAAGAGAACATCCATAGTAAAACATCAGTAATGCAAGAGAACATCCAAAGTAAAACAGCAGTAACACAAGAAAACATCCATAGTTATAAACATCTGTAACACAAGAGAATATCCATAGTAAAACATCAGTATTACAAGAGATTATACATAGTAAAACATCAGTAACACAAGAGAACATCCATAGTAAAACAGCAGTAACACAAACGAACATCCATAGTTATAAACATCAGTAACACAAGAGAATATCCATAGTAAAACAGCAGTAACACAAGAGAACATCCATAGTTATAAACATCAGTAACACAAGAGAATATCCATAGTAAAACAGCAGTAACACAAGAGAACACCCACAGTAAAACACCAGTAACACAAGAGAATATCCATAGTAAAACAGCAGTAACACAAGAGAACATCCTTAGTTATAAACATCAGTAACACAAGAGAATATCCATAGTTATAAACATCAGTAACACAAGAGAATATCCATAGTTATAAGCATCAGTAACACAAGAGAACATCCATAGTTATAAACATCAGTAACACAAGAGAACACCCATAGTTATAAACATCAGTAACACAAGAGAACATCCACAGTAAAACATCAGTAACACAAGAGAACATCCATAGTAAAACATCAGTAACACAAGAGAATATCCACAGTAAAACATCAGTATTACAAGAGAACATCCATAGTAAAACATCAGTAACACAAGAGAACATCCATAGTTATAAACATCAGTAACACAAGAGAATATCCATAGTAAAACATCAGTATTACAAGAGAACATACATAGTAAAACATCAGTAACACAAGAGAACATCCATAGTAAAACAGCAGTAACACAAACGAACATCCATAGTTATAAACTTTAGTTACACAAGAGAATATCCATAGTAAAACATCAGTAACGCAAGAGAACATCCATAGTAAAACAGCAGTAACACAAGAGAATATCCATAGTAAAACATCAGTAACACAAGAGAACATCCATAGTTATAAACATCAGTATTACAAGAGAATATCCATAGTAAAACATCAGTAACACAAGAGAACATCCATAGTAAAACATCAGTATTACAAGAGAACATCCATAGTAAAACAGCAGTAACACAAACGAACATCCATAGTTATAAACATCAGTAACACAAGAGAATATCCATAGTAAAACATCAGTAACGCAAGAGAACATCCATAGTAAAACAGCAGTTACACAATAGAACATCCATAGTAAAACAGCAGTAACACAAGAGAACATCCATAGTTATAAACATCAGTAACACAAGAGAATATCCATAGGAAAACATCAGTAACACAACAGAACATCCATAGTAAAAACATCAGTATTATAAGAGAACATCCATAGTAAAACAGCAGTAACACAAGAGAACATCCATAGTTATAAACATCAGTAACACAAATGAACATCCATAGTTATAAACATCAGTAACACAAGAGAACATCCATAGTAAAACATCAGTAATGCAAGAGAACATCCAAAGTAAAACAGCAGTAACACAAGAAAACATCCATAGTTATAAACATCTGTAACACAAGAGAATATCCATAGTAAAACATCAGTATTACAAGAGATTATACATAGTAAAACATCAGTAACACAAGAGAACATCCATAGTAAAACAGCAGTAACACAAACGAACATCCATAGTTATAAACATCAGTAACACAAGAGAATATCCATAGTAAAACAGCAGTAACACAAGAGAACATCCATAGTTATAAACATCAGTAACACAAGAGAATATCCATAGTAAAACAGCAGTAACACAAGAGAACACCCACAGTAAAACACCAGTAACACAAGAGAATATCCATAGTAAAACAGCAGTAACACAAGAGAACATCCTTAGTTATAAACATCAGTAACACAAGAGAATATCCATATTAAAACATCAGTAACACAAGAGAACATCCATAGTTATAAACATCAGTAACACAAGAGAATATCCATAGTAAAACAGCAGTAACACAACAGAACATCCAGTTATAAACATCAGTAACACAAGAGAACATTCACAGTAAAACATCAGTAACACAAACGAACATCCATAGTAAAACAGCAGTAACACAAGAGAATATCTATAGTTAACCATCAGTAACACAAGAGAACATCCATAGTAAAACAGCAGTAACACAAACGAACATCCATAGTTATAAACATCAGTAACACAAGAGAATATCCATAGTAAAACAGCAGTAACACAAGAGAACATCCACAGTAAAACAACAGTAACACAAGAGAATATCCACAGTAAAACAGCAGTAACACAAGAGAACATCCATAGTTATAAACAACAGTTAAATAAAAAAAATCCATAGTATAACAACAATGACAGAACATCCATAGTAAAGCAACAGTAAAACAAGGAACATTCATAGTAAAACAAGAGAACAACCATAATAAAACAACAGTAAAACAAGAAAATAACCATATTAAAACAGCAGTAAAACAAGAGAACAACCAAATATTAAAACAATTATAAAACAAGAAAATAACCATATAAAACAGCAGTAAAACAAGAGAACAACCAAATATTAAAACAATTATAAAACAAGAGAACATCGATAAAACAGAAGTAAAATAAGAGAACTAAGTAATCTGCAGTAAAACAATTAAGTATTCATTATACAACAAAACAGCATCCATAGGAAATCAGTAGTAAGACAAGTAAACATTCAATGTTTAAAAGAAAATATTCAGATCTAGCAGAAATGAAACAAGTTTGTATGAAATATTCAGATCTAGCAGAAATGAAACAAGTTTGTATTCTTTTTTGTTAAAAACAGAAGTGAGATTCACCCTACATGGATAAGTTGTGTTGTGTCTTTAAGTCTCTGTCTCATAGCTTGTATGGAGTACGTTTTCCTCACAATATCGCTACACAGGTCACTTTTCTCCAGAATATCCTTCAGAATGTCCCCATACTCCGCAATCAACCTTCATATTAGCAAAGTAAAATATAACAAGAGGGCCTGAGGACGCTCTACTGGCTCATAGTGGCCATAGCACACAAATTTCATAATATTTACCCTCTTTGGAGGTCGTATTAACAACTTATGGATAAATACCCCCAACCACACCCATACTGAACAAAAACTTAATTGCTATGAAAAGGAAATACTTAAAATTCCCATACCATTCATCTGTAAAACAAATATTGTCCCTGTACAGAACCCTTATACAACCCAGCCCCTCGATTTGTCAGAACTACAATCAGCCACTCTTAGCGATTTGGTATGACCAGAAATGCTTTACATTTTAAAAAGAAGTTTTTTTATACACATGGATGCGAAAATGAAACAAGAGGCCCAAGAGGGCCTGAGGACGCTCTACTGACTCATGAACCCTCGGGGTGGGGTCATATTTAACCCTAGGGACACCATTTGAACAAATCTAACAATACTATAGTTGGTCATCATTACTACATAAACATTTTGAAAATCTGTTGGGCCGTTCATGAGAAGAAGATTTTTTAAGTATTGGACTATTTTTAGTAATGGCGGCCATCTTAAATTTCAGATCGAAAAAAAAAATCTTCTGTATTGTCTCCTATGCAACAGAAACATGCATGTGAAGTTTCAGTTTAATTGGCCTAGTGGTTTCAGAATAAATGAAAGAAAAAGAGAATTTTCTGTTTTCCCATAGTATCCCTATGTAAAATTCAAAGTCCCCTTACAGGGCCCCTATAAATTTTAGCCCCTTAATTCTTATCTGCAATCAAACCGCTACACATAGGGATAATTTATGCCAAATATGAACAAATCTGACATACCGGTTCTCAAGAAAACGATTTTAGTAATTCTGAATTTTTACCCTTTCGGGGCCCCTCCTGACCCCTTAAGACAGTGGAATCCATTGATTTTAACAAATCTGAACCTCCTTCACCAAACAATGCTTCTGTGAAGATATAGGCAAAATCATTTCCATTTTTAAAAAAAATATAAAAATATTATAATGACATGTGTCCCCTAATTGAACCCTCGGGGCGGGGTCAGGGACACCATTTGAACAAATCTAACAATGCTATAGTTGGTCATCATTACTACATAAACATTTTGAAAATCTGTTGGGCCAGTTTTTGACTATTTTAAGTAACGGCGGCCATCTTGAGTTTCAGATCGAAAAAAAAAAATCTTCTGTATAGTCTCCTATGCAACAGAAACATGCATGTGAAGTTTCAGTTTAATTGGCCTAGTGGTTTCAGAGAAAGTGCTGCTAACAGACGACAGACGACGGACGACAGACAACGCGCCATCGCATAAGCACTTCTGGCCTTTGGCCAGTAGAGCTAAAAATCAGTTTTCCCTATAATGTTGCTACGTAAAAGTAAAAGTCACATTACAGGGCCCCAATATATCCCAGCCCCTTGATATGCAGAATCTTCAATCCTTTATGATGTGATGATAATTTATTTCAAATATGAACTAGTTTGACTGAAAGGTAAGTGAGAGGAAGCTTTGTGAAAATTCCCAATTTTAACCATATTGCCCCACCCACCCCCTGGCCCCTTATTTAAATTTAATCCTCTTTATTGAACAAAATCAAATTCATTGTTTCTAGACAATGCTTTAGATCTCAAATTGAATAACCTATTTACACAAATGGACGAAAAAATTAGAATTTTCCATTTTCCCATAATATTCCTATGTAAAACTCAAAGAATCCTTATAGGGCCTCTATACACCCAGTGCCCCTTGATTTGTACAAAATTAGAACTCTTAATCATATGGATAATTTATATCAAATATGACCAAATTTGACTAACAGGTTGTTGAGGATAAGATTTATGACAATGTTCAATTTAACCATTTTGTGACCCCACCTAACCCCTTTTAGAAAGTCAATCCTTCGTATGGAACAAAATCTTATTTATTATGACTGTAGATGCTTATAACTGAATAAAAAAGGTCATAAGCCCCTTGATTTGTACAAACTTTATACCCATTATCATTGGGATAATCTGTATCAAATATGAACAAATTTGACTTACTGGTTGTTGAGAAGAAGATTTTTTGAAATTTTCTATTTTTACCCTTTTTGACCCACCCTGGCCCCTTATGGAAAATCAATTCTCCTTATTGAACTAAATCTTATATCCTATAACTAGATTATACTTCAAAACACAAATTGAATAATTATTCTGCCTAAATAGATGAAAAAATGAGAATTTTCTGTTTTCCCATAGTATCCCTATGTAAAATTCTAAGTCCCCTTACAAGGCCCCTATAAAAATTAGCCCCCAAATTCTTATATGCGATCAAACCCCTACTCATAGGGATAATTTATGCCAAATATGAACAAATCTAACTTACCAGTTCTTAAGAAAATGATTTTTGTAATTACATTTAATTACATAAATTCATTTCCAAAATGATCAAACAAGGACCTGATATTATAAGCATTATATTGTGATGGCAGTGACGTTAACTCAAGGGAATTTTTGCCATCTTGAATTGAGTGAGGCGGTAGTAGTCAGTGCCCCAGATAATAATTCTGAAATCTTGGGGGTAGTTTACCCCCATTTTTTTAAAGCTTGGGGGTAAATTGGCATAATCTTAAATTTGAGGGGGTACCGTATTGATAAATAACAGCTTAGAATATACACACATTTAACGCTGGTTGTATGCCAACTTGGGCTACTGAAAGATCAGTTTTACTAATTATTACCCTTCTCTCATGGCTTTTAACCAGTACTAAAGCTCACACCACAACATTCCCAAATAAATCTGATGTGAGAGATGAATAACAATGGGACACAATGTATTATGTCAATCATCATAGAGTGGGGGCTTGGCAGTTGCCAAAGGAGTCAGACACTCCAAATTAATACTGTAGCAAAACGAGTCTCGAACCCGGGGATGGGACATATTAAAAATGTCAATTCAAGAAGTATAACAATCCTTCTTCTTCATGTTAACCGACCAACTCCAATAAAGTCTGAACATTATTTTTAAACTTTGAGAAATATATCTAAAATTGTATCCTGCAGTCAAATTTACTTACCTATCATAGGCCGATTTCTGAATATTCTGGGCACCAACATTTGCCCAAACATTCGAGCCCTTGTGCTTTGTACATACTGCACATCTAAAGACTGTTAAACCATCGGCAGTTTCAATTTTTAGCCAAGGGAAAGAGACTCGCCATGCCTCCGCTGTTTCTTTCGTGCAAGAAACGTGTGCCTTTTTGCCTTTGATGACTGTACTTATAATGTCATATATAATTGGTTTAACAATATATTTTGTAGGGATATCGGTACTTTGTATTGGTTCTTTCAAAGAAAAGAAACTTTCAAGTGTCTTCTGCTTTTTTGACATTTTTTTCATGATCGTAAAAGCGCTTGATTTTCCACATGCGTTATGTTCGTCAAGCTTTTAAGTGAAAAGTAGACTGGTGCAATTATAATTGAATAACAGTGTATTTACGATTAAAAAAATCATTCGTTGCAAACCAGTTGCCATTTCACGGAAGTGTACATCAAAGTTAAAGTAGAATTTAGAATTATATTTTACGCTGGTTGTTTTCATCCTTTGAGTATATCTAAAATAACGTGCGTTTTGCCTACGCATGGAAAATAATTATCATGCGTAAATTAGCTTATTTGTAGCGTAAATGACGCAAAAGCGCATCTTATCTGGGGCACTGAGTAGTCAATATAAATATCTTGGCAGCTCACAACTGAGGTTACCAGTTCAATCCCAGGTTAGTCAGTGGCCCCTTAAAAACATCACTCAGTACTGGTTCTCCCGAGGAACCAGACTTGAGAATGGTTCACATTATTTACCTCTGAGCTTACATGGCAATCAAGCTGAACTAAATTAGAATAAACTAACTCAGCCAAAGCCTGTTTATGTTGGAAAACCAGATATAGTTTTGAAACAACAAAACTATATATGGGTACTTAACATTTGTTCACATATTACTTGAGGCAGAGTTTCTGGTCCAGTGGTTGATTGTCAGACTTTGAATGAGTGGGGTCAGGGGTTTGATTCTCCACCATGGCTATGTATTAAATGTATCCTTGAGCAAGATACTTTTTCCCTTATACTTAAAACAGGTTTGAACCAGAAAGAGTTTGAGCGTGATTTGTCTAAATTGTAAGAACTTGTTTCAAAATCAATGTAAAATAAATACGTTTAAAATAGGTGTTACATATACTTGGGGTATAGTAGCCTAAAAAGCATACTGAATCCATAACTACAGCTCCAATGTTTAAGTCACTGACAACAGATATTATATAAAAGCTTCAAGGTCTCACTGAACAATTACCTCCCTTACATGACGGTAGCAAGATTATTACGCCCAAGAAATTAGAGCTGTGTAAAGCGGTTGGGTAATTTTTTTTTAAAAAATGCATAAAATGTCATATTTCTTTGTGCATATGGGAACATTGGAACATTTTCATGATTTCTGCAAAGTTTGGGTGACCCTGGGAACTGTTTGATGATGTTATAACAGTTTAAAGATGCGTAGTGATACACTGCAACAAATGGGCAGAATTGTCAAAAATGAAGGGGTGCCATCAAACCATCGAAATTGTGAAAAAGCAACCTGGTCAACCCCATGTTTTTTTCTGCATATTTGGACCAACAGAGGACTATCTATGGGAATAAGGCACTTTTAGAACCATTGGTAATGTATCCAGTGTTCCAGAAGTGCATGTCTCTATATGTAGAACAGTACAAAATTAATTGGTGTGTGAGACGTAAAGAGAAGAGTGCAGCTGTTTTTATTTCTTAATGAAATATTTTAAAAAAATATAAAAAAATACACTAAATATGAGTAAAGGTTAAAAAAAATAATTTGGGGTCATTTAATATATTTATTTATTTTACTTCGATTGTGAAACAACTTCTTACAATACTCGAAGTTTTCCTGTGTTGAACCAGTACTAAGCATATGCGGAAAAAGTGTCTTGCTCAAGGACACCACATGTCGCAGTGGGGGGATGGGGTCGAAGCCACAACCCTCCACTCATGGGTTTGTTGCTCTACCACTGGACCATGCGCTCCATTTAACAGGATATAGCAACAATCTACATTTGCTTTATCATTATTTAAGGCCTTAGGGAAAATCTTTATTAAATCCAGAAAACAACTCAGAAACATACTTGAACTTTGAATTCCGGTAAAATATGGCTGAGCCTTCTGTATCCTCGAAAGCTTTTTGTTTATATCTGCCAAGGAATCCTGTCATCTGCATGGCATTGGACAAACCTTCATGGTAGGCTTTATTGTCAACTTCTTGCAAGCAGAGAATGTCAGCATTGTATCCTGCACAAAAACATCAACAGTCGAATAGATATGACAGTGCAACACATGAACAGATATGACAGCGCAACACATGAAGAGATATGAAAATGCAACACATGAAGAGATATGTAAATGCAACACATGACGAGATATAAAAATGTAACACAGGAAGAGATATGAAAATGCAACACATGAAGAGATATGAAAATACAACACATGAAGAGATATATAAATGCAACACATGAAGAGATATGACAGTGCAACACATGAAGAGATATGAAAATGCAACAAATGAAGAGATATGAAAATGTAACACATGAAGAGATATGAAAATGCAACACATGAAGCGATATATGACAGCGCAACACATGAAGAGATGTGAAAATGCAAACATGAACAGATATGACAGCGCAACACATGAAGAGATATGAAAATGCAACACATGAAGAGATATGACAGTGCAACACATGAACAGATATGTAAATGCAACACATGAAGAGATATGACAGTGCAACACATGAAGAGATATGACAGTGCAACACATGAAATGATATGAAAACGCAACACATGAAGAGATATGAAAATGTAACACATGAAGAGATATGACAGTGCAACAAATGAAGAGATATGAAAATCTAACACATGAAGAGATATGAAAATGCAACACATGAACAGATATGACAGCGCAACACATGAAGTGATATGAAAATGCAACACATGAAGTGATATGAAAATGCAACACATGAAGAGATATGACAGCGCAACAAATGAAGAGATATGAAAATCTAACACATGAACAGATATGAAAATGCAACACATGAAGAGATATGACAGTGCAACAAATGAAGAGATATGAAAATGCAACACATGAACAGATATGTAAATGCAACACATGAAGAGATATGACAGTGCAACAAATGAAGAGATATAAAAATGTAACACATAAAGAGATATGAAAATGCAACACATGAAGAGATATATAAATTTATGCAACACATGAAGAGATATGACAGCACAACACATGAAGAGATATGACAGTGCAACACATGAAGAGATATGACAGTGCAACAAATGAAATGATATGAAAATGCAACACATGAAGAGATATGAAAATGCAACACATGAAGAGATATGACAGCGCAACACATGAAGAGATATGACAGTGCAACACATGAAGAGATATGAAAATGCAACAAATGAAGAGATATGAAAATGTAACACATGAAGAGATATGAAAATGCAACACATGAAGCGATATATGACAGCGCAACACATGAAGAGATGTGAAAATGCAAACATGAACAGATATGACAGCGCAACACATGAAGAGATATGAAAATGCAACACATGAAGAGATATGACAGTGCAACACATGAACAAATATGTAAATGCAACACATGAAGAGATATGACAGTGCAACACATGAAGAGATATGACAGTGCAACACATGAAATGATATGAAAACGCAACACATGAAGAGATATGAAAATGTAACACAAGAAGAGATA